>CM041777.1:389988233-390435287 GCA_023374045.1 Limonium bicolor | reverse complement strand
CTCCATTGATGAGGAAATCAAGTTTGAAGAGCTCATTAGCTTCTCCATTCTCTTAAGGTAAAGAAAATGTAAGAAAAACCATGTTTCCATCATTTCTTCTACATGGCCGAAATTTCTTCTCATGGGGCTGTTTTTTTATGCCTTGTTCTAGCTTGATTTATTCACCAAGGACTAGTGGAGGTCCTATTTCATTCAATGCCAAAGTATCTTGAGACTTCAAGGTAATCATCCACTTTTATGCCTTAGAACACATTCCTAACCTAGGTTTTTATTCCTTGAGGTTAGTGTACTGTTTAGTACTCATATGAGTCATTGAATATTGATTAGAACATTGGCAAGGGGAATTTAAGTGGTGGCCGAGATTCATGCAAGAAGAAGGTCTAAGGAGGAAGTTAAGATAAGCTTGAGAAAACAAGGTAAAATGCTTACCTAATGGTGGTTTAAGTTTTAAGGGATGAGTTTAGGTGGATACCAATGTGGCTTAGAGCTTACATTGTGTATTGGGTTATATAACCTAAGAAAAAGAACTTAAATAAGCTTGTGAACTTGTGACTAAGGAGCCAATGGGAATGAGTTAGTAATATAAGTTTAAGATGGATTTTAAGAGCATTATAACTACTATGAGATTGATGGGTGTATTTGCAGGTTGAAAGCTTTTATATGTGGGAAATTCAGTGTTTAAATTCATGTCATTTAAGGGCCTAAGAGCCATGTCATTTAAGGGCCTAAGAGCCATGTCATTTAAGAGCCTTAGTGCTATGCAATTTAAGATTATTGCACTATATTGAGTTTATTATGAATGAGTTGATTTGGGTGAGAATTATGATGAGAAAAGGTTGATGTGCGTGAGATGATTGAATGAGAAAACCATGCATATGGGCATGATAATATACTAGAGGAGCTATGGCAAAATTTGAATGAAAATAAGCTAACAACGGTGTTCTTGAGGATTAGAATGACTTAGAATTGTTTAAGAGGAATTAGAGGTTAGGAGGGTGTAATTTGTGTGCTAAGATTGTGTACTAAGGACTTGAGTGTTCTTGATTGTATTAAGGGTGGGAAACTAAATGTTGGGTGTAGTAATATACTAAGAAAGCCATGTCAAAATTTGGAGAGAAAACTAAGTGTTAAGATGTTCTAAGGAGATTTTATGACTAAGGAATGTTCTAGTAATCACTAAGGGTTGTATTGGTGAAAATGGATAAACTATGGAGTTCTTGAGTACTAGGAAGACCTAGGGATGTCTAAGAGGGACTAGGGGTTATAATGGTGAGTTTTATGCACCAAAACCATGGTTAAGGAAGCTAGGAAACTTGTACAAAGTTTGAAGGAAAAGTAAGGTATAATGACTTATAAGGATGTAAGCATGTGCTAGATTATATATGGCTTTGAGAAGTTTGAGTAAAGCAAATGGGTGTGCAAAATGATGCTTGAGGAGTAGTTAAGATGGTGGTGAAGAAACATAATGATTAGTTGAGGTCTTAGGCAAAGTCACAAGAGGGAAGTGTAAGGAATCAAGTGTTAAGTGTAAGAATTTTGTAAGAAATTGAGTGTCAAGTTTGGTGATTTTTGAGGAAGGTTTAGTACATGTTTTAAGGTTTTAAACATGTAGGAAACATGTGGAAAGATTGTGGAATGAGTGGGAAAAGATTGGGGTGAATTTGGAGTTCAAAATGAGGAGAAAAGCACTTTGAAAATAGGTTCTGCTGTGGACCGCCCCTAGGGACCGCCCCTGTGGGGAGGTCCAGGCAAATCGTGCAGGAAATTAGCTTCTGGTTGGGACCGCCCCAGAGGGGCGGTCCAGTGCAGAGAAAAAGAAAATTTTTTGTTTTGGCTTCTAATGATGGGGGATTGAATGGTAATGGTAGTAGATGATGTTTAGGCCTTGTTTGGTGACATGTAAAGGCCTTAAGAGGTGTAAACAAGTATGAGGTGTAATGAGAAGTGATTAACTTATATGATTAAGTTTAAATTACAATGACTTAGTGGTCCAACATTAGGGAGTGATGATGATTAGAAAGATAAGCATATAATGACTTAAGAGATTAGGGTAAGTAAATGATATTAAGTGTTTAAGGTTAAGTTGGTAAGAATTTAAGAAGAGCTAGATGGAGATTGATATGTAATGATAATATAAGGTTGTTTAAGACATGTTTGGTGAGTGACAATGATAATTAAGTGGGTGAATAGGTATAAGGAATGAGGAGAAGTGATTCACTTAAGATTAAGTTTATAAGAACTTAAGTGGTATTTAGTTGGAAATCATTAGTGATTAAGTAAGCTAGGTTAATTAAAAGTAATTAACCACCAAATTCGATGAATGTTTTAGGGTTTGAGAATTTGGACTCCAGAGGAGAGTAAGCAACCGAACGACCAGCGGTGAACGGTACAGTTCTCTTGTGACCTGCTTGCTAACGAGGTGTCCCTCGGCTTGTGTGCTATTTGTTTTGTGTGCTCACTAAACAAGATAAAGCATGCAACCGGAATATATTATATTTATTGTATTGTTGTGTGATGTTTGAAAACTAACACAACATACCGTGAGAACTTACTAACCAATGTTTAGTAAGGAATTGAGTGAGACTAAGGAACGCCCCCTAAGAAGGGACGATATGAACCGAAAGAGGTTAACCAACAAACAGGTCTTGAGATTACTACTAACTGGAACTTGAGTGAGGAAACCCGGGACCGATCTCCGGTCATGCATGCTAAGGAAGGGGGTCGGTATCTATAGCAGATTCGACTTCCCTTCCGCTAAGGACTTGTCTTCGGACTTGTAGCCTAGGGCCGGTTTGCCGCTCAGCTACGCTGGACTCCCGTCCAGAGTAGGTGGCATTAAGATGGTGTGGTGGGATCACCTAAATCCCAGGTTCGAATTAAGCTACAACCATTCCCTTCCAGAACGGTTTGTATATTGAGATTAAGTTAAGATTAAGATTAAGGTAAGGTTAAGATAAGTTGCAACCGTTCCTTTTTAAAGGATGGTTTGTATTATTAAGATTAAGATAAGCTACATCCACTCCTTATTAAAGGATGGTTGTTTCTCAGATTAAGATAAGACTAAGATTGAGGTGAGATAAGGATGGACTAAGATTAAGAGGGAACATTACTTAAGGAGTTAAATAACTAACTCTCTAATTAAGGGAACGCATTTAAGTCGTTCATTGTGTGTGAACTTTGATTGTTCATATATGGATTGTTGTTTACAGCATTTACTATTATGTTGTGCATTTAATCAACCTCCATGCTATCGACAATTAGTCGTCGTAGCCACGTTAGCTTGGGGGCCATGAGGGGATCGTACCAGCATTCGTGCTGACCCCCTTTGGGGGCTGTTTTTAACTACACAGGTACATCAGGAAGCGGCCGTCGCGAGAGTAAGAAGGGGTACAAGTGTTACGGGTTAAGTGTGGCCTACGAGTTGTGCATGTACACTCGTATGGCAATTTGAGTTAGTAAGATGTATAGGACGTGAGGGGGTTGTAAGAGGGATATGTAATTGGTTAAGGTTGTTGTACTAATGTTCGGTATATTCTGTAGTCAGACCGTGGCAAGGTCCTGGATTGTAAAGAATTCCGCTGTGACATGTTTATATATATACTGTTAAGTTGCGAGACCACATCTGGATTGAGTTGGGGTGTTACAAAAAGTGGTATCAGAGCGTAGTTACGCTCTGAAGACAAGAATTACCGAACTTAGGAGAATAGAGGTTGAGTTTGAGTTATGGGTTAAGGGTTGAGTGATAGAGTGAGAGGTGCGTTAGTCAGGACTTCCCGGTGTTTACCGGATATCCATAGTACCTAGACCCGCCCTCCACATCCCTAACCCTGAATATGTGGAACAGACGCCAGAGAGAAGAAAGCCTTCTCTTACTCGGGGGAACCCGATCTGGCAGTTAGCTAACAGTAAGCAATACGAGAAACATCTTGTTGCACAACAGTTACGGAGAACTTGGAGATTTTCAATGGAGCGCAACAGAGAAACAGGCGCTACCTATGGAATACTATCAGTAAGGGAACGGAAATTACCGGCAACAAGGGTCGACATGCTACGCAGTCGAAATAACCCGCGATACCAATGGTAAGGAAAGCACTACGCGTGCAATGGATAAGGAAATGTTAAGAGACATGAGTACCGGACAGCGGTCCGAGTGAGCATAACAGTGGGATAATACAAAGCATGAGGATTGAGATTACTGGAAAGTCCAGTTAGAAACGGGAACTCCAAACCCCATACAATGAGGAAGGCTATAAAACCTGGCCAACATAATGCGGACGACGATAGGAACTCATATAAATTGTATACCAAAATAGGACTACGATGTAGTGCCTAAAGGAGAATTATTACTTAATAACCACAACAAAATGTGTGGAGACAGGAGCGAGGATTAAGACATAAGAAAATATTAAGGGGTTCCCTCAGAAAGAGGAACGCCCTGATAAATGACAGTACTGTCAAACAACAAGGAAACTGCCGGATGGTTAGTTATCCAAAATAAGATATTATCGAAGGAGTCCCGAGGACTACCAATTACATGGAAATTAGAAAGAAGTCGCTACCAACGTACCTTGTACCAATAACCCATCCTGCATGGCGCACTTGCCATAGCAAGTGCTACCACGATTAAGCCACACGAAAAGCCATCAAGGCGAAATAGGAGAACGCTACAGTTGTAGCATATATTAATACCGGATTGTAAATCCATAAGAACAGAAAAGTAGGACCTTGGAAAGGCCCGACGGCCTGACCATGATGAGATGAGGTGACACACCAGTCAGCCGGGAGCGGAACTCAGACAAAGTACTAAACCATATAAATATTAGCAACGGTATAACCCACTACACTACAACGACAACCGACAGTACGGTAAGAACACAATCCCGAACTCCAAGGGGAAAACCTAAGAGATCGCTCGGTAATGCAAGCAAAAACACTATATAAGCAATAATATACAAGGGATGTATCATAAGATACTATTGAGACTGTTGAAGCAACGACTTACAACGAAAACGGGATAAGACTCCCAGAGTGACCACTAAGAGTACCAATAACAACATTCTTCAATGAAGATGTTGGAAAACCCAGAAAATAAGGGTAAAAGAAATGAACATAAGCTATAACCTACTAAGGATTAAAATGTACAATCCCGACAGAGGAAGCTCAGAGGACTACCCACACAGAGCGGGTATAGTCGAGCCAAATAATTGATGAATGACAGCTGATACTGTTTGTTTAACTCATTAACACCCAAGTATGATTGATCATCAACGGGTGGCATAGTCAACGGAAGTTGAACGAAGCGTTGAGATGGAAGTAAAGATGACTGGATGATATCCAACTTGGACACCGTAAGGCAAAAGCCTAATACCAACTTGTCCTTATTTGCTAAAAAGACATAAGTCTAATAAAGCGACAGGATTGTCAAAGACACTGAGTAACCTCAGAATACCCGAATAAACTTCCATAGCAGGAAGCAGGATGCAGCGACTTACCATGGAACCCAATACTACATTTAGTATGTAACCTAACGGTAGATAGTGTTCAAGGAAACGAAAACCTTTAGGAATAACCTACAGATGAGTAAGAGTACAAATAATGAACTGAGACATTAAGCACCAAGAGCCTACGAGCCAAGGATGATAACCACATCAGAGCCCGAGGCGCAATAAGTTATAAGAGAGCTTGTTTAAGCCACGAAGGAACTACAATTCGTAGATATGAACGATTACCAAACCCACGACTTAAATTGTGGAAAATGTTGCCGGGGGAAAAGCACCAATGAGAATATTGAAATAATGCTAAGGACAGGAGCGGAGAACGAACCATGCCTTTTAGGGTGGAGATACCTCTCCTTGTTGTGAGGCCATGAGTGGGAATGAACCCCTCAAAAAGGCTTTCACTTATTAGAGATGCAATACGCTTTTGTTAGAGAATGGAAACTGTAAACTTGAGATTACTTTAGAACATATTAGATACACTTGAGTAATAAGGAAGGTTGCAGAAATAGACCTCATATTCAACACCCAGGATGTAAGAATTAGTAATTGTCAGAGATAGACATTGTGAGTGCACATTATGGCACGTCAAGTGACCAATGCTCAGAAGAGCTTGTGACTCAGCGGATGACTTCTTCAGGAACCAGTTAAATTACATGGTAGATAACATCACTAAGGATGAAAGAAAGCGAGAGAAATTAACCTACTTACAAATCTGAGATTGGAGCAGAACACCTTCGTATTAGGAGTCAACTATTTTACAGCATGGTATGACAACCGCCATACACCGGAATGAGAGAACTCCCAGTGTGTTTACACCAAGAAGGGATTGAGTATAAGGTAAGACATGAGAATAAGTGAATAAGAGGTTGCACCATTAATGGGCAACATGGTAAGGGCCAACTACCACGGTACTGGTGGTCGTAAGTACAATAGTTAGATAAGTGGATTAAGTCATGGTGCGCGGTAAAAGCGACCGTTAGGTATGAGCCGTCAAATGTTGACACTGAGGCAATTAGATTTATGAGTTAAGACCAGTATAAGTAAGGAAATAAGATGGTAGACGAACTGAGCATTGATGCCAGTAGTCTGGACCTGGTTAGGTAAGATTTCACAGGAAGCACACTACCCATTCCTTAAGGAACTGGAAGTGCATTCCTAGTAGCATAAATATGAGAAACAAGATAAGAGGCTCTATGGAAAGAGACCTAAGCTACTAAGAAATAGAATCAATGCAGAAAGGAGCTGGAGCATACCATACCCAAGAACACAGTAAATGGACTTCCCTTGATTAACTTCAAGAAGAACAATAAATGTTATTATGGAACGATGAAAGAGGAGATCGACAACAGAATACTTCATAATTAGCAATAGCTAAACGTGTGACGGACACTATGAGTTTACTAAAACGAGACGTGGGACGACTGCACCCCACAGGGGCTTGCAGGCCTGACACTCATTATGAGTTAGTTGGGTAAGTAGTAATGTACCAGTAAGGTACCCCATGCATGTAGACGAGTAGTGTAAGGAACACGGGAGGTAGTCGACTCCGTACCACGGACAACGACGCAAGATCACACAAGAGCAGCTACTACCACAGACAGTCGAAGAGAAGAATTCAGTTGAACCAGCAACACAGAGGAACCAGAGAACAGATAATTAAGGACTATGAAGTGCGAAAAGCACGGATTGTTAAGTACAGACATTGGATATGTCTTAAGATGTAAGGAATTAAGACTGTAAGCGCGATATGCACTAAACAGTAGTTTCAGACTAAGAATCATCCTCAGACCAAGGTCAGTTGGGGAGAACAATTTAGACATTCGAGAAAATACTAAGAGTATGAGCATAAGATCTTCAAGGAGAATAGATAGACGAGTTACAACTCATTAAGGCCGTGTATATATAAAGATAACACGTGTCCATTGAGAGACCAATATTCCTAAACTGTAAGGAGGCTGAAGGATATACAATACTGTAAAAGATAAGCGAGGTAGTTAAGCCTAAAAACATCAGAGTGGTGCAGCGGAAGCTAGCAGATCACTACCTTTGAGATTAGACCAAACTAAGTTAAGGAAACGGTATAAGTACCGTTAAGAATCCTCGATACAGAGACTAAGTCATTTCTGATCGAATTATAAGTAAGATAGATGACGTGGAAGCTAGAATGCTTGGTGAGAATTAGACATCTTGAACTTATGTCCAAGAATGTGATGGTGTTGATTACGTGGGCGTAATCCATTTTAAGGGGGGTAGAGCGAAAACCGCTTATCGTATATTTGAGTACTTAGTACATAAACTACGGTGTGCATAGCACACAAAAGAATATGAGAATATGTTTTACACAAACATTTTGAGATAAATCATGGTTATTGCACACAGAAGATGTGAATGCCATACATATTAAGTACCTGTCTTGTTAACTCCGGTGTGAGTACAAGTTAAGAGAATTAAGGAAAAGGATTAGGAGACTTAAGAAATAAGGAATATATGAGGTAGAGTCGATATGAGACTAGGTGTGAAATAAGGAATATATGAGGTATGAGTCGATATGAGACTAGGTGTGAGATAAGAATAAGATAACATTATGAGATACAATTTGACATGAGTATAAGGGAGAAGATAGTAATGCTATGATATATAAGATGGTGAGAATTGGTATGAGGCTGATATAGAACTTAGTAAGAATGGGTGCCTTGAGGTAATTACTAAGAGATGAATTGGGAATGTCTAATGGACTGAGTCCACACCTTGGAGATGTATTGATTATGATTAGAAGAACTAAAAAGATAGAAAATTGGACATGAGTGAATTATTTGGATGTTTGAAAATGACGTGGGAGGTGGAACTTGATTTTCTAGGGATCAAGGGAAACCAAACACAAATTGGGGTGGAAGGATGGTTCTACACTGATGCTGATCACGTCAGGGTAGGATGACTCCTGAAACTCCCTATCAGTGGTCACAATTAAATCACGCTAAGGATAGAGGTGTTAGTATAAAACGAAATTGGAGTTGCTTGTATTTTTAATTAGAGGAATTATTCCTCACATGACCTCGTAAAAAGGATTACCTTTTTACTGAGTCTCGCCCATGAAGTCGAGGACGCACGAGCCTTTGTCTTCGGACCGGTGACATGGGGAGAGCAGAGTGTTTGTATTCTGGCCCATGGTGACGAGGACGAATGAGCCATTGTCTACGGACCGGTGACATGGGAGAATACGTTGGAAGTTATGTGAATGTTTTTAATCGTCAAAAGGAACAAAGGGAATTTTGAGTGCTATACATGCGTAAGCATGTTGTGTGATATTTAAGAATAAGCATATGGTGGACCTAAGGATTCAATGAGTTTAGGTATACATAAGTATGATCTATATGATCGAAGGAATGAGGTAATGCATGTATTCTAATGAGATAAGATGCATGGGAACTTTGGGGACAAAGTTCTTTTAAGGGGGTAGATTGAAATACCCCAAACCCAAGTATGCTAAGTAAACATCAAATTATGATGTAGTAAGGCTAGAATATGCCTTAGAAAGATTGGTAGACAATTTAAAACAAGGAAAACACAAAAGTGTCTTAAGGGCAATTAGGGCAAAAATGTGCTCTAAGCTTGGAGAGACTTGGGTGAGTACCCAAATATCATGACAAGACCTTAGTAATATTCTAATGGTCATTTTAAACCAATTACCAAAGAAAACCAAGCTTGAAAACAAGTTAAAACACAAAATGTGCTTTAAGAAGTCTTAAAGCACATTTTTGAGAAATTGTCTTAGAATTGAGTTTTGAGTGGCTAGATGTCCATCATTACTCTTTAATCAACATGTGTACTAATTAGTATCACATTAGGAAGTCTAAATCAATGGGAAATCAAAAATTTCACAAATTTGTGCACTAATTTGTGAATAGTGCCAAATAGTACCTAGTTTAAGCCTTTGGTCAACATAAGTCAATAAATTGGTCAACAAAGACCAAAAGTCTCTTATTATTAAAGGGGGGAACGGTTTTTGAAGTGGTACACACACATGTGCTAGTAAGTAAGGAAAGAGGTGGGAAAGTGAGTAAATTCACTATTCACCTTTTATAAAGCAAAATATCTTACTTTAGCTACCTCTCTCCTCCCTTCTCTTCATTTCCCTCTTCCTCCATCGTATTATTCTGCTCTCTCCCAGTGGAAAACCGTTCCAAGCTACAGCCATGGCACCCTCATCTTCAATTGCTCACCAAACACTCATTTTAGCTCCAAATCGAAAAGTAAGCATAGATTTCTCCTAGTTAGGCCAAGACCTATCTTTCTATCTTTTCAAATCCTTCAAAGCTCCATTTTGGTGCCAAGAGGAAACTCCATTGATGGAGGAAAATCAAGTTTGAAGAGCTCATTAGCTTCTCCATTCTCTTAAGGTAAAGAAAATGTAAGAAAAACCATGTTTCCATCATTTCTTCTACATGGCCGAAAATTTCTTCTCATGGGGCTATGTTTTTATGCCTTGTTCTAGCTTGATTTATTCACCAAGGACTAGTGGAGGTCCTATTTCATTCAATGCCAAAGAGTATCTTGAGACTTCAAAGGTAATCATCCACTTTTATGCCTTAGAACACATTCCTAACCTAGGTTTTTATTCCTTGAGGTTAGTGTACTGTTTAGTACTCATATGAGTCATTGAATATTGATTAGAACATTGGCAAGGGGAATTTAAGTGGTGGCCGAGATTCATGCAAGAAGAAGGTCTAAGGAGGAAGTTAAGATAAGCTTGAGAAAACAAGGTAAAATGCTTACCTAATGGTGGTTTAAGTTTTAAGGGATGAGTTTTGGATACCAATGTGGCTTAGAGCTTACATTGTGTATTGGGTTATATAACCTAAGAAAAAGAACTTAAATAAGCTTGTGAACTTGTGACTAAGGAGCCAATGGGAATGAGTTAGTAATATAAGTTTAAGATGGATTTTAAGAGCATTATAACTACTATGAGATTGATGGGTGTATTTGCAGGTTGAAAGCTTTTATATGTGGGAAATTCAGTGTTTAAATTCATGTCATTTAAGGGCCTAAGAGCCATGTCATTTAAGGGCCTAAGAGCCATGTCATTTAAGAGCCTTAGTGCTATGCAATTTAAGATTATTGCACTATATTGAGTTTATTATGAATGAGTTGATTTGGGTGAGAATTATGATGAGAAAAAGGTTTGATGTGCGTGAGATGATTGAATGAGAAAAACCATGCATATGGGCATGATAATATACTAGAGGAGCTATAGCAAAATTTGAATGAAAATAAGCTAACAACGGTGTTCTTGAGGATTAGAATGACTTAGAATTGTTTAAGAGGAATTAGAGGTTAGGAGGGTGTAATTTGTGTGCTAAGATTGTGTACTAAGGACTTGAGTGTTCTTGATTGTATTAAGGGTGGAAAACTAAATGTTGGGTGTAGTAATATACTAAGAAAGCCATGTCAAAATTTGGAGAGAAACTAAGTGTTTAAGATGTTCTAAGGAGATTTTATGACTAAGGAATGTTCTAGTAATCACTAAGGGTTGTATTGGTGAAAATGGATAAACTATGGAGTTCTTGAGTACTAGGAAGACCTAGGGATGTCTAAGAGGGACTAGGGGTTATAATGGTGAGTTTTATGCACCAAAAACCATGGTTAAGGAAGCTAGGAAACTTGTACAAAGTTTGAAGGAAAAGTAAGGTATAATGACTTATAAGGATGTAAGCATGTGCTAGATTATATATGGCTTTGAGAAGTTTGAGTAAAGCAAATGTGGTGCAAAATGATGCTTGAGGAGTAGTTAAGATGGTGGTGAAGAAACATAATGATTAGTTGAGGTCTTAGGCAAAGTCACAAGAGGGAAGTGTAAGGAATCAAGTGTTAAGTGTAAGAATTTTGTAAGAAATTGAGTGTCAAGTTTGGTGATTTTTGAGGAAGGTTTAGTACATGTTTTAAGGTGTTTAAACATGTAGGAAACATGTGGAAAGATTGTGGAATGAGTGGGAAAAGATTTGGGTGAATTTGGAGTTCAAAATGAGGAGAAAAGCACTTTGGAAAATAGGTTCTGCTGTGGACCGCCCCTAGGGACCGCCCCTGTGGGGAGGTCCAGGCAAATCGTGCAGGAAATTAGCTTCTGGTTGGGACCGCCCCTGGGGCCGCCCCAGAGGGCGGTCCAGTGCAGAGAAAGAAAAATTTTTGTTTTTGGCTTCTAATGATGGGGGATTGAATGGTAATGGTAGTAGATGATGTTTAGGCCTTGTTTGGTGACATGTAAAGGCCTTAAGAGGTGTAAACAAGTATGAGGTGTAATGAGAAGTGATTAACTTATATGATTAAGTTTAAATTACAATGACTTAGTGGTCCAACATTAGGGAGTGATGATGATTAGAAAGATAAGCATATAATGACTTAAGAGATTAGGGTAAGTAAATGATATTAAGTGTTTAAGGTTAAGTTGGTAAGAATTTAAGAAGAGCTAGATGGAGATTGATATGTAATGATAATATAAGGTTGTTTAAGACATGTTTGGTGAGTGACAATGATAATTAAGTGGGTGAATAGGTATAAGGAATGAGGAGAAGTGATTCACTTAAGATTAAGTTTATAAGAGCTTAAGTGGTATTTAGTTGGAAATCATTAGTGATTAAGTAAGCTAGGTTAATTAAAAGTAATTAACCACCAAATTCGATGAATGTTTTAGGGTTTGAGAATTTGGACTCCAGAGGAGAGTAAGCAACCGAACGACCAGCGGTGAACGGTACAGTTCTCTTGTGACTTGCTTGCTAACGAGGTGTCCCTCGGCTTGTGTGCTATTTGTTTTGTGTGCTCACTAAACAAGATAAAGCATGCAACCGGAATATATATTTATTGTATTGTTGTGTGATGTTTGAAAACTAACACAACATACCGTGAGAACTTACTAACCAATGTTTAGTAAGGAATTGAGTGAGACTAAGGAACGCCCCCTAAGAAGGGACGATATGAACCGAAAGAGGTTAACCAACAAACAGGGTCTTGAGATTACTACTAACTGGAACTTGAGTGAGGAAACCCGGGACCGATCTCCGGTCATGCATGCTAAGGAAAGGGGGTCGGTATCTATAGCAGATTCGACTTCCGCTTAAGGACTTGTCTTCGGACTTGTAGCCTAGGGCCGGTTGCCGGCTCAGCTACGCTGGACTCCCGTCCAGAGTAGGTGGCATTAAGATGGTGTGGTGGGATCACCTAAATCCCAGGTTCGAATTAAGCTACAACCATTCCCTTCCAGGAACGGTTTGTATATTGAGATTAAGTTAAGATTATGATTAAGGTAAGGTTAAGATAAGTTGCAACCGTTCCTTTTTAAAGGATGGTTTGTATTATTAAGATTAAGATAAGCTACATCCACTTCTTATTAAAGGATGGTTGTTTCTCAGATTAAGATAAGACTAAGATTGAGGTGAGATAAGGATGGACTAAGATTAAGAGGGAACATTACTTAAGGAGTTAAATAACTAACTCTCTAATTAAGGGAACGCATTTAAGTCGTTCATTGTGTGTGAACTTTGATTGTTCATATATGGATTGTTGTTTACAGCATTTACTATTATGTTGTGCATTTAATCAACCTCCATGCTATCGACAATTAGTCGTCGTAGCCACGTTAGCTTGGGGCCATGAGGGGATCGTACCAGCATTCGTGCTGACCCCCTTTGGGGGCTATTTTTACTACACAGGTACATCAGGAAGCGGCCGTCGTGAGAGTAAGAAGGGGGTACAAGTGTTACGGGTTAAGTGTGGCCTACGAGTTGTGCATGTACACTCGTATGGCAATTTGAGTTAGTAAGATGTATAGGACGTGAGGGGGTTGTAAGAGGGATATGTAATTGGTTAAGGTTGTTGTACTAATGTTCGGTATATTCTGTAGTCAGACCGTGGCAAGGTCCTGGATTGTAAAGAATTCCGCTGTGACATGTTTATATATATACTGTTAAGTTGCGAGACCACATCTGGATTGAGTTGGGGTGTTACAAAGGATACATAGAAGGTTTTACTAAACACCTTATTGTATAGGTAATAATAAAACATATAATATACCTTGTGAATACTAAATGTAAGATTAATTCGTTAAATCTAAGTTAACTATAGTATAATTATTCAGGATGAGAAGCTATTTAACATCTTATGACAAGTTTATTAGATGGTTGTACTAAAAGGTCATTCTGAACTAAACATACGGTAAATGAGTTTAGCAGTTCAATTAAGTTATAATAAAACGCGTCTACAACACTACGATTTCAATATACAAGATGTAGATCTTAATTAAGTTAAGGGAAAGACTTAATCATAATGGGTTATCTAGTGGATATTGTTTGAATACATAATCTTTACATTGTGGGATAGTAGTATAGTATTCTGAGATGAGTCCATCGTAGGTCATAATACAATGTTTATTCTAAATTAAGAATAAAGGTATTGAGCTTAAGATTATTATTGAAATTCTTAGATTTAATTATATAATATAAACACATTTATGATATAGAGGTCTCAAAAGTCTTGAATGTGAGGATTGTGGTTAAGTATGAATAAAGTGGATAGGAGTGGACAATTAGCAAATGTTAATCGAATACATTCCTTGATCTTACCACCTTGGGCTATACAACGTTCTCAGATAACTCAAAGATTATACCTAACATTTAAGTGAGGGCTTAAAAGATAATTGAGACTTTAGAATAAGAGTAAGGAGTTTATTTAAGCTTAACAAAGGCTACAAGTGATTGATGATAGAATACCTTTAATATTCTTCAGAGTACTGTTGATTGTTTGCGCAAGTTGACTAGAACTGTTACAGCGTTACCCAGGTACGATTTCTCGTACTTCGATATTTTTGCTGATTGACTTGTGGAATGTTTTGGAAAACGCTAACTGACTTTAAGAGGAATTTCTAAAAAAGAAATGGTTGTGTGACTAACTCAGCTTGTGTGACTAACTGAGCCTTGGATGTGAAACTTACATGGGTATTGGTTCCTTCTATTTGGTGCCCTGTTAGACATTGACTGCTTAGGGTTTACGCTTCTGCACTCTGTAGGACTGAGTGTTTTGGTATTGCTCTGGGTAGTTGGTGATCTAGTGGGAATTTGGAAAAAGGTCAATCTTGGAAATCTTTCTTTTGACTCTGGATATCGTTTCATCCATGAGCTGGTTCTTGAGGTTTCGACGTGCGCGCGTCTTCAATGGTAACAATGAGGGGCTGTATATCCCCTGTCCCAAAAAGGGGCGTGATAGACAGTGAGGGGCTGTATATCCCCTGTCCCCAAAAGGGACGCGATAGACAGTGAGGGGCTGTATATCCCCTGTCCCCAAAAGGGGACGTGATAAACAGTGAGGGGCTGTATATCCCCTGTCCTAAAAGGATGTGCTTGGCGGTGGGGGCCATCTCTCCCAATTGGTATTATTCCATTCTTGAGTTATTGGTTCTTGGATCTATTTTATCATTCCTAGTCCTTTGTGACTATCTGAGTCTTTCTACTCCTAACGGGAATTGGATTTAACTAAGGAAAAGGACGTTCACTAACACATGATGTGATTTCGTTTCACTAACTTCATCTTTTTGTTATTAACCTTCATTCTTATTTAGATATCTTGAATTGGTGATTCGTGAAATGCTTCGTTCCTCTGAGTGTTTTAAGTGTTTGTTTCAAGTTGTTATTTATTTTAGAGTTGTATTAAGAGTTTGTTTTTGGAGGATCGTACCAGTTCCATTCCAGGGAACTGACTCACCCCTCTCGGGGTGGGCTGCTTGGTTTTATCTTGCAGGTACTAGTTATTTTACAGGTGACCACGAAGAGAATGAGTGATTGGGATGGGATTAGGCTTTGAGAGTTTATGTGTTTTTATTGGTTTTACTTTTGTTAAGTTTTCTCGAGGTTCAGGCCGTGACAATTGTAATCATTAAGTTGTATTTTGGTGAGGTTTGGTACCGGGTGTTTGGAACCCGATGGTCTGTACGCCTTTAGTATTTTACTTCCGCTATAAATATGTTTAATAGGGGCGTTACAAATGATGGAAATTTAGCCACTCAAAACCCATTTACAAGACAATTTTTCAAAAATGTGCTTTAAGGCTCCTTAAAGCACATTTTGTGTTTTAGCTTGTTTTCAAGCTTGGTTTTCTTTAGTAATTGATTTAATATGTTCAGTAACATATAAATAAGGTCTAGGAATGACCTTTAGGTCTTATACAAGGTTACACCAAGTCTAGAGCAAGTATTTGCTTATATTGACTTTAAGGTGTTTTCTTGTGTTTTGTTTGGTTTAACTGTCTACCAAAGTTTCCTAAGGACTTAATTAGCCTTATCAAATCACAATTGAATATTATTAAGTCTTGTTAGGCTCTTTGGATCCTAACCAAGTTCACTCCAGGCTTAGAGCATGTTTTTGCTCAAACTGTATTTACGGTACTTTATTGTTTTTACTATGGTTTAAATTGTTCACTAATGTTTCTAAGGCACTTTTTAGCCTTAATATACCATAGTTTAATGTTTAAACAACATATCAAGGTTTGGGGTATTTCATTATCCAAATTTTGACATGGGTTCTACTAGCACCTTGCTACACCAAAACACATAGTTTTCACCATTAAACATCCAAGAACACGTAAATCCATCAAGAATATTCTCACACACAAAACTTCTTCAAATTTACACTACATCACAATATAGTGCATAATTTAAATTGCTTGGCACTTAGGCCCTTAAATAACATGGCTCTTAGGCCCTTAAATTGCATAAACCTTAAACACTGAATTTCCCACAATATATTTGCCTTTGACCTGCAAATGCATACAACAACACATATGCCCTTTAATAATCTCCTTGAGAGCATTTTTCTAAGTCATTTACCATTAGCTCCTTAAGTAGTTTTAACAAGCAATATAAGCTCATTTCTCCTAAGACATTAAACTACATTAAGTTAGCACATTTACCTCTTTTCCTTCACAAGTTTTTCACTTATTTCTCCTTGCTCCTTCTTTGATTAAACATTGGCATGGGACTTTTGATTGCTTGTCACTTCTAATCAATGTACAAGCAATGTAATGAGTATTCAAGCTTCATGCTTAACCTCATTATAAAACCCTAGGTTATATATTGTCTTAAAACATTAGGATAGTTGTTTTACCTTGGAAATGGATGAGAGTTTGAATAAGTAACAAGAGAGGACTCCACCAAGCCCTTGAATGATTGAAATGAAGCTAGAACAAAGCAAGATAAAGACACCATTAATGGTGATTTTCGGTCAACACTAAAACATGGAGGAAATGTTGTTTTTCTTGGTTTTTCCTTACCTTGAAGCAAAGGTGATCAACAAGGCATAAAAATATAAGCTCAAGCTCCTTCAATGGTGGATCTCCATGGCACCGAAATGGTGGTCTTGGAGTTTTGAAAGGATGAAGTTGAAGAGCTTGGCAAGACTAAGAGAATGGTGGTCTTAGAATTTGATTTGGCAAAGGGAGCTAGGAGATATAGGTAGTCAAAGATAGAGAATGGTGTGTGGGCTGTAGCTAGCCGATGGAGAAAGGAAGAAGAAGGGTTGGAGACGGTGGGAATGCAAAAGGAAAGAAGAGAATGAAGATGACTTAGCTAGTTTAGGATATTTAAGTAGAAAAGTAAATAGTAACTTACTTTATCAATTTACTTTCTTATTAAACTAAAAAGGGGGATGAATCATCCCTTGCAAAAACCAGCCCCCATTAAGTAACAAGGGGTATTTTAGTCTTTGTTGACCAATTAACTTACTTATATTGACTTATGTTATAAACTAGCTTAATTTAGTTACTTTTCACAAAACAAGGCACATAATTGTGAAATTTTTAATTTCCCATTGATTTAGACTTCCTAATGTGATACTAAGTAGTACACATGTTAATTAAAGAGTAATGATGGACATTTAGCCACTCAAAACTCATTTACAAGACAATTTTTCAAAAATGTGCTTTAAGACTCCTTAAAGCACATTTTGTGTTTTAACTTGTTTTCAAGCTTGGTTTTCTTTGGTAATTGCTTTAATATGTTCATTAGTATATAAATAAGGTCTTGGTAAGCTCATTAGGTCTTAACCAAGCTTATCCCAAGCTTAGAGCACATTTTCGCCCATATTGACTTTAAGGTATTTATTTGTGTTTACTATGGTTTAAATTGTTCACTAATGTTTCTAAGGCACTTTTTAGCCTTAATATACCATATTTTAATGTTTAAACAACATACTAAGGTTTGGGGTATTTCATGCAAAGTATATATATTATAAGTGGGTCAATATGTAAATAAGGAAACTTGTTTGGGGGCGAAAAAGGAATTTAAAAACACCATAGGGGATGTTCAGAATTAATGGTATATAAAAACTATAGGTTATAATGTGTTACAAGGTTTTAAAGTTATAAAATATGATATTTATAACATGACATAATAATGTGTGGTTATATTGTAATTAATGAAAACTATGTGAATAAAGAAATCATAAGTGTAAAAATACAAGTGCCATGCGGCAATTAAATAATGTGATTTTCAAAACTATATTATATAATGTTAAATGGGATATAAAATATCATATCATATAGTATAAGATATTTATGTAACATTGTATAATTTTATGTGGTCAAAACATAGTTTATAAAACTATACATTAAAACTGCATGCATAACATGCAAGAAATGAATTTGTAAACTATATATGGTTTACAATGTTATAAATACTAAAGATATTATATAGTATTAATGTGATTAAATAAAATATTTATCATTAATAATATTCAAATGAAATAATGTGACAATTAATAGAGAAATAGAGTTTATAAACTAAGGTTGGTATTAAAATAAACCTTAGGAATTATAAGTACATGTAATGAAATGTTACATAATATTAAGATAAAGTTCTTAATATAAATTGCATAATATAATGTAACAAATGAAATAATCATCTTACATAAGATGAAAATAATGTGACATATAATATAAGTCAAGAATTTGTGAAATATAAATGTATAAGGGTGTATACATGAATGCGCAAGCATATATTTAAAATATGTACATAATGAATATATAGTATAGTTGGAAACTATATAATATAGTGCATGCATACATGCAACTATATAGTATAGGATTAAGACCAAATGATGAATATATATATATGCACATATAACCAAAAAAAATATGTATATATATGTATGTACAAAACCGAAAATATATATATAAGTATTCGCAATATGGTTTATAATGTCATAAAATAATAAATGACAAGTGTTATGACATTAGTATAACTATACACTATAAGCCATACAATTACAAAATTAAAGTATAGTTTATTAAGGTGAATAAAGAGATGTATAATATATGGTACAATATTAAATGGTTAAATATTAATTCGATAAAACATTAGTGCATAAGCATAATACAATGCGAATTAATGTTTCATGAATACATGCAAATATATATTATAATCGTGTATTCGTATACATAACCAGAACGGTAAAATTAATACGTAAGTATAAATGTGAATAGATGTTCGTATACTCGTGTATATAAGGGATTAATCCTAACATTTGGAAAACGCTACAACTAAGACGTTTTTATAACCGACTCATTTAAATAAACCCGAGCGTTGATAATTAATACGTACTACGAGTGACGAGTTCGTATAACGGTACCTTAACAAATAACAGTTGAAATTCGGGGATGTAATATCGGGATTACTTGTATTGTTCGGGTTTACCGAGCTTAAATAAGTCATGTGGATTGACTTATATTGTGTTTGTTATTTAGACCGTATCACTGACGAAGGCGCTCGACGAGCTAGTGGTCTACTGCGCAACCTAGGTCATTGGTGAACGGTACGTAAAGGGGTCTGATCTGAGATGTCCTGAGGACTTCCTCGGGCTCAAATATGTGTGTTGTATAACGAGTGTGATGCATGTATGTATGTGTGTGGATGTGATTGTGATATGTGACGTTTGATTGTTTAATTTCCCGCACCATTTAATTGTGCGCGAACGTCCTCCGGGACTAACACTACGTCAACTATAGATCGACTTATATAAAACACATATACGTTTAATGTAACACCCCTACTCTAATCGGCTCCTAATCATCTTACTTAACATTGTAATCGCAGCGGTAATCTCAACAATTGAACTACTGGTGTCACCGTTCTCACTCGCCCATACGAGTAATAACATGCTTACAGATATATTCATAAATACGAAACAATTTCCCACAGTGACAACAAGAGATAGATCTAACCTTCCCAAACCAATATAAAATACATTCACAGTGAGCGTTCAAAGTATCTCAATCCTATACACATTTCTAATTTCGTATCAAAATGCAACAATCCATATTAAAACAACTGTAATTAAACTACCCAGCGCGTCCCTCTCTTTGTCGACACCGGAAGCTGCATACCTGCAAAAATGGTTGTTTGTGGTGTGGAATCAGCCCTTGCTGAGTATGTTACTACATGACTGTCATGCCCCCTCGGACCCTCAGTTAATTGGTCGAGAGCATGCAATTCATTTTCGTGCAAGTAAACTCATTTAAACAAACAAGCCCCCGGCTTCACACATCGCATCATAATAAACCACTGAAAGCGTTACAACGCTTATATGAGTACAAAGACTCCATTCCAACAAGCACTTGATAGTTCATAATTGAGTACAGCGACCCACTCGACCAAACAATCCACCATAATCCACACATGAGTACATCGACTCGACTCAACCAGTTCACAACACAATGCGAGCACAATGGCTCGTTCAAACAAATCCAACAACATACCACACATAATTACAAAGCATAACCGCTGAGCAACAAGGCGAAACAACGAGAATTATAAACAAGTATAATTTCCCATCTTTGGCATACAAGCCCAAGTAATGTTCGCCTAATGTACGAGCTAATATAGTCGTTTGTAATTGTTCAGTCATGCCTAATGACGACGACTCATTTAAACGACGTGTCTCCAAGTTACCCATCTCCTATGGCGGGTCACCCATGGCAGTAGCCACTCCAGCGGTAGAGTCTCCGACCGACGAACCATCTGTAGTCTGTTGGAAATTTATCCAGATACTTACGGTTACCACACGGTATCCTAGTATCGTTAATGGATCATAGTTTAAAGCAAGAGCCACATCCTCTTGATAAACTTATATATACCATCGCATCGTTTTACTATTTTTCCTAACACAATAGACTAAGGTCGTTAGTCCAATCCTGAGTATGTCGACTCGGGATCCAGGGTTAGATACGAGAACTGCGTTAAAGAGGCCAATGCTCCGTATATAAGTCTTGGATAATATATATGTATATATCTTATTATCCTAATGCTACAACGTTTTTACTTACATTCCTTATATTACACATATAAAATAGCATCATTGCCGCTAGTTCGTTTTATAATATGTTCATATATACGAACGGTACTGTTATCGTGCAACAGTAATAATAATAAAGCGGCATTAATACACAACTCAAGCATATTAATTCACACAAGCAGACATTCAATCTTAACACAGATTTTCACACAATGTCTGAACTGAGGAAATCCTCAGAGATAATCAAGCCACATAAATAACATACCGTGCACCGGGATTATAAGACCGTGGAGTATGAATCTGCTAAATTCTCTAGTGATCCTTGAGACGCCTCTTACAATCTATAAATATGCATCACACTATGCATCAGCATCTCGTACTAACAATACACTACGGCACCCCGTACCGTTACTAATCCATCCCAGTTTATTCCCCGTTGTTAACTATTAACGTTTGTCGGGTTTTCGGTTTAACTCGGGATTTGGAAAAACGTCATATTTCATGCGTGATTACGTCGAGTATATTAATATACTTAACTTTAAACGTTTATTATCGCATGTAATTTAATACACATTTGTATATTATATAGTTTATCACTATATTGCATGTATTTTTTAATCATATACTATACATTTCACCTTAGTATTTATTTTCCTAAGGTTTTGTTTTTCCAAGTCTAATGTAGTATAATTCATATGCAAAAATACTTTGAATTATATAAATCCTTATTTTTCCATGTATACTCCTAACATTAGAATTTCCATATCTAATGTTTGTAATTCTTTTCTCTTTATCTTATATCATTTTAATTATGATAATATATGGTTATTGAACCATATTATATTTTTTTCCACACCATAACATATATTTATTTATATACATGTATTATGGGACTATTTATTATATGGTAAGTCTTTATAATATTTTCATTCTCTTTTAATGAATATTTCTTATTTTATAAATGTTATAACTTTTATAACATTGTAAAAACATATTATAAATTTTTTTTGTTCTAAAATCCCATTATTACCGAACAGCATTTATTTTCTTAAACATTTACAAAACCCACCACATAATTTATATAATGTTATATCATAGGTATATAACATATATTATGACATCTATATGATTAAAACAATTATAACCTATAGTTATAAATTGTTATAAATTACCAAGTGTACCATAGTATTCTCGGTTTTATTTTAATTCCACCATACTTTTAGATTTTTATAAATCAACCCCAAATTATATTCCATTGTCAAACTTATAATATATACCTTATATTATAATCCTTAAACCTTAATATAATTATATCCTATGGTTATAAAGTCCCAAAATAACCGAACAGACCCTAGGCCTGTTCTAAATTAATTTCAGACCCTCCAACTTACCATATTCACCAAATAACCCCATTTTATAACATATAGTTTCTAATGTCATTAAAACTATATATTATACATATATATTCATTAAACCTCATATATAACTCCAAAAATTACCAAACTATACCAAAAGGTTATAAACATCATTTCTAACCTTATATTTTCAATATTTACGGTTTCCACCATATATGTTACCTATATGTAACAATGATATAAAATATCATATGTTATACTTATATAATCCATATTAACTCCAAATTTAACCAAATAAATTCCTAAAAATTCCTAATAACCCATAGGTGTATAAAATACCATTTTATACTCAAAACTTTCAGTAATCACCTATATACCCATATTTTATGTAATTTTTACATTTTAATACATAACTTTGTATAATTTGATAATTAAATTTATAAATCATCAAATCTGGTCAAAGTCTTTTACTTGGTCAATGTTTGACTTCCAAACATCATTTTGACCCCACTTTCTCGGTAATTACATAGATTACCCCAAACTTTTCAATATTTGCAATTTCACCCCAAAACTTTATAAAATCTTATAGTTTTTATTTAAATACATTTTAAACCCCAACTTTCGGCTATATTCACGTACAACCCTCTAATATTTATTTATTTATTTATGGCTTTGACCCCTTACTTAATAGTAAGTGCATAAATAAATTAATTAAGCTTTTAAACTTAAATAAAATGGCCTAATGACATGGCCTTATTACAACTTTGCTTTATAACATAAAACTACACATAAATTGCTCAAAATATAACATAAGCTCACGGCCTTGCTGTAGCTTAATTATATTTCCACATAATGTCATAATTTTACCATTATGTTAATTAAATCACTTAAATGACTAGCTTAATTTATCTTAGTCATTTTTTCCATTCTTAGGTTAATATAACCTATATATTTAACTCCACTCTCGGCACATAATATATATATGCTAAGAAATCATAAAAATCATAAGTTTAAGGTGTTTATACCTTGGTTTATCCTTGTAACAACTCGGCAGCTTGAAGGAAAATTCACCACATCATTTAGACATGTTTAATACACCAAAATAAGATATGGTTACACTCCAAGCTTGAGCTTAACCATAAAGAACAATTAATGTAAGATTTAAGGCAAAAATCACCTTAAAAATGCAAGGGAACTTCCAAAGGATTTTGGCCTGAATAAAACAAACCAAATGGTGTTAAATTCACCATATCAACATAGGAAATAGCTAGACAACAACAAGCTGCTATGGTAATAGGTTTTACCTTGGCAAAATGCCTTAAAGAATGGTATTTCCTTTAGATTTCGGCCACCCTTGCTCCAAATGGTTAACCAGCTGAATGAACATGTAAATATGAAGATTATGAGTGTATAAACTCATAAAAATCTAAAGAAGAAAACCGCATGAAGACTAGAGAAGCTTAAGGTATGTTTTTACCTTATAATGTAGATTTGAACAACCTTGGTCCCTAGACTTGCTTCAGCCAAGATTGGTGTTTGTTCTAACCTTAAAACACTGAGAATGAGCCATAGGAAGTGATATATCATGAGCTCCAAGTGTAGGTAATGAAGAGATGAAGAAAAAGAGCTAAAATATGCCTTAAACCATTACCTTAGGTGCTTAAGAGATTGAATTGTCTTCCTTACTCAAGAACACAGCTTGAGAGGGTCTGGGAATACAGAGGGCTCGGCTAGAATGGGACAAGAGGCAAGGTAATGCAAGGAAGGAAGCTTAAATGATTGAAAAGTAACTTTTGCTATAGTAAAATGGTGATTCATCACTTAAGTAGATATTTAGCACTTAATGCTGAATGTGCTGTCCTCCCTCCTCATTGCTTGCCGACAGCCATAAGGTTAGAAGGGTCAATTAATTGACCATTGACCAAACTTGGTCAATTTGCTTGAAAAATGCACTATTTGGGTTACTATTCACAAATAAATGACATATTTTGATTTTTATTTTCAAACTTTGATTTAGACTTTATAAAATAGTCTACCATGTCAAATTAATAATTTAAATGATATACTCCCGTCTTTAAAATGACAAAAAGTCATTATCTTAGAGCTCATACATAAAAACGTGCTTTAAGGTGTTTTAGTGCACATTTTGTGTCACAGGGTGTTTCTGAGCTTAGTTTTCCTTGAGAACAGTTTTGTTGTGTTCTTTACTTCATTATGATACTTAGGAATCCACTTTGGATCCTATTTGAGGTCATACAATCTTTATGGTGTCTTAAAGCACATTTTTGGCTTTATCGATCTTAAAGCATGTTTTGCCTTGTTGAGATCTTTAGATTGTTTCCCCAATGGTATTTAGATGTTTATTAAACATCTTAGATCATTAATAGATCATTTAATTGTGTTTTTAAGGTTAGGGAAATTTCAGTCTACCCCCCTTAAAAAGGCTTTGTCCCGAAGTCCTTACTCATCAACAGTTCACCTATGGAATTAAGTTCCACTAAGTAATCACAGACAGATCATCACTAGGGAGTGCACCCCACAACGTTCAGACCTAGTCTATATGTATCACATTTGATACAGCAACAATCTCATTCCATATAGTCAATAATCATGACACATTCATACATAAACAGCACTAAACAAGGTGCAAAACTCATTCATACACAACACTAGACAAGGTGCAAAGCTCAATCATACACAGCACTAGACAAGGTGCAAAACTCAATAAAGTACTCAAAGGTGTTTGCAAGGGATACTCCACGCATCCCTATCTACATGCTAGTATCTCACGAGGATACCCACACATCACTCCACATGTATGTGTGCACATATATTTAACGATGACAAATCACAGGGAAGCAGTCTTAAAGACCAGGACTTGACAATCCCCAACCCCATGCTAACCAACGTCTACTACCCGTGGACACACCGGTTTAGTAACGAAGGACACTGCGGTCCACAGCTCCTCGGACAGTATCACCTAATTTCCTTAATCACCCGCAGACACACCGGTCTAATGACAAAGGGCTCTGCGGTCCACGGCTCTTTGGGTGATGTCACTCGCAGACACACCGGTCTAATGACGAAGGACTCCATGATCCACGGCTCTTTGAGTGACGCCCTAATTCCAATTTCTATTCATATCTGTGTCCACTTGTAGGAAGTTTCAAGAGTCATTCAACCCCGACGTGGTCGGCGTCAGTGTTGAACTATCTCTCACCTCAATTTGTGTTCGGTTTCACTTGATCGGACCAGGATCAAATTCAACTTCCCACGTCAATTTCAATCAATTAATTGTTTTATTCATTTCTAATCTTGTTTCCTCTTGATATCTGCCACCTTGTGTTCCATATTTACACAAGTCAACTAGTGTAATTAATCTAGTCCTTGGCATGTAGGATCATGTATCCTAACCATGTACCATTCTCTTGACTTATTATTATTCATACAACTCCTAAAGGATTTACTTCCACTAGGTTACATATCGGTCTCATGCCGATTCACTCATCGCATTTCAACAATCGGTTTCATACCGAGTCACAAATCATATACTATGGAGCTTTCTACTCCTTCTATTTTGTAATTTCCCATCGGAGCTACCAAATAGACCTACTTGCACTCACAACCGGAGTTAACAAGCTAGGTGTTTATGTGTTCAATGTTCGCAATGTTTGCATAAATAATCGGAAATAGGATAAGAACACTCTATCTGTTCTCCCTTTCCTATTAGCCACAACTAATGCGTACTAAAATATATATATGTTCATACACATAATACATCAAAATATTACCTCAAGTACTATAACACAGTCATAATACTTGTACTCTACGTACAATAATAGTTTGCAGCATGTGTACCATGCGCTACGTACTCCTACGTACGGTATATTTTAAGCGTGCGAAATCGCTCTACCCCCCTTAAAAATGATTACGCCCATGTAATCTACGAATATATCATCGTGAAGTAATAAGTTCAAGATGTTCCATTCCAGTGGAATTATTCGTGCACTAATGTGCTACATATTTCATTACCCCTTTTCTATTGGGTCGGGCTTTAGCCCCTCAGGCTATACTACCTATCTCGGTTAGGTGTATGTATATTCATATTCGGTTTGATCGGGAGATGTAAACACGTCATTGGTTTTCCCCAAACCTGTTAGGTACGTCAACCCTAAGCAATATGGGCCTACTCGCTCCGCCATCAGTATGCCCAACTACTTTATGGTTAGTTTACCCCTTTTAGGTAGTAGTTTCATGTCGGTTTCAACTCCACGTGATGGTGTTTTCTACACGGTCTTTCATAATTATGGGAATGGAGTAATTTATTTCGCTGTGTGGTATCGTTTGTCACACACACTTATTATTTCAACTAGCTATTCTATTCAGTCCTCCTAAATTCTATACATGCTCATGGTATATCCCCAAGAGTTCATGTCACCCTACCGAACTAACCTTCGGTGTAAGGGTTGTCGAGCTATGCTCTAGCTCCTAGTGCTTGCAGTAGTTGTTTCTAAAATATCAAGACGAGTTTGATATGCACATCTAACTGGCGCCTCAAGACTCCAAGTTATTTCTCTCTGGGATGAGTTCGTTCCTTAGGTACCTTGTAGGTCCTCTTTTGCTAGTGTGAACTTGTATCCCTTATGTGTTGGTATTTTAGTACCCACACATATGGTTCATCCCTCTTCTCGATTAAGGGAATCCATTGGTTTATCTGATCCTCCACGTTCTACTTCTCACCAACATAATTCTGTTAACAGTTATCACAATGGTCGCTTGTTGCGCACCATGTACCAGTCGATTAGACGGTTATCCGCTATTACGGTTTGCATGGAGTATCTAATCTCCAGCTTAGAGTATCTGTTGTAATGCTCACTTTTGCCCTTCGTCTGTTGTAAACATACAATACGACTGTGGGTTCTAGCTTGGCATTCGTTTTCTGTTCAACCCTAATTGGTACTAATATACTAACATTTTATGGCTTGAGCATGTGGTTATTATTGTTTAACGCGACATCATCGCAGCGCCCTCAGCGCATGATATCACTCTCTATGTGCCCCCCCTTTTTTTTGGGTAGCATCTAATATTACAAATGTTTCTCTAATATATCTTCCTTAGATACCACAATTCCACTTCTTATTCATGGGTTCACCTTGCCATTACCATTAAATTGGCCTTGGCTTCCTTGTTTACTAAAAAATCCTCAAAACTTGTGTTCTAACTCATCCACTGTAGAGTTATGACCTTATGTCGTTTTATTATCATGCTATCCTTGATTTCCCAAACCTAGTTGGTTTGACTGAGATTCCTCTCGTCAATTCATGATTTACCTACTCAGGATTCCATTCACTAACTTAGACACAGAGTTGATTACCTCCTGGGTCCTTACACTACTCGTTTACATACATGGGGTACCATACTGATACATTACTACTTACCCAACTAACTTAATGTAAGTCTGTCAGGCCCACAAGCTCCTAGGAGTGTGGTCGTCCCATGTCTTGTTTAGTGCACTTGTAGCGTTCGTACCCGGTGATTATCGTACTCTTAGTCCCGGTAATTCATGTTTAAGTAACTATGCTGCCAATTCTCAACCTTAAATGTCGGAATGGCCCTAATACTAGGTTCTATGGGTTCCTTTAATAATGTATATTCCTTTCCTTCTCTAGATAGTTGCTTGCGACTCAGCGCCCTAATATTGGTTTTCACATGCTCGTCATTTGGTATCTATGAGTGGGGATCAGTAACTACTTATTATCTCTCCCGTTCACTCCTAGGCTGTTAACTCCTCCAGATATGAGCTTTCAGTTTTAAAACTCCACCCAATCCATTGGGTTACACCCTCTGGTGTGGTCTGACTCCATGATAAGGGTTGACACCTCGTGTTTCCCCTACCGTATGGTAGTCCCTCTGTAGCCTGATATTAATCAGTATTTGTGATTCATCACCTTTGTTCTCCTAGTTTTGGGTCATTTTTTTTGGTGGTACTAAGGGTATCCTTTCGTAGGCCTATGCCATACGATATTCAGGCTCAGTGCTTATTCTGATATTGAAATGATTATTGGTCTTGATATTTAATTTAATCCTAGTTGGTTCTAATACTTTCCCCTAAGGTTACAATTGGATACCCACAACTTAGTGGGTTCCGTTAATCATCGCTCTACATTGTGTAGTCCTTGCTCTTATTCAACTCATACTTCCTCCATCTTATTCGAGGTAACGGTATCTTCCGTCCTCGGTAACTTCGTTGTTCAGTTAATATCTACTGCCCTCCATACGGGAGTCTAGCAGCATAATGGATTCACAACACATCCGGTGTGTGTGGTGCGGGCATAACATCGGCCCTTTTGTTGCACGTTCACATCTGTCTATTAAATTTTTTTTCTAACAACTATAAAATAGTTTGCCATAACGACACTTGTCTAATATTTCCATCCACACAGTCAGATAGGTTTCATTTAAATTCTTGGCTCGTATAGCTCACTTCATGCCCTCTGGCAATGTTCAACGGTAGTGATTTAACAACAAGTGTCGCACACTCCCTAAACATGGTTATGCTGGTCCTGAAGACCCGACACTCCCCACCAGTAATGATTGACATTCAATGTCTATACCGGCACTGGGATTAGGCTTGTAGGCACTAATTACCGTTATTCTCATTTACTCCCCTTCCATACTCTACTTAATGGTGTATTATTTTCAGGTTTATTGGTCCGACCGGCAAGGTCTTCCTGAGGTTTTATCGACCTCAAACCTAAGGGTTTCGTACCCCTGCCTTAAGAAGGCTATGTCCTGCTTTATTGCATTACGGACTCACATAAAGTTTAATGTTTATTGGTAACCACCTGGACCACTACGTCCTTTAGGGTTAGTTTACCGTCGCTGCACTTGCTGTAGCAAGTGTGCAAGGCAGGTTGAAATTTAATACTTTGGTTAATGTGGCACTTGCAGTGGCTAGTGCGCCATACAGACTGAGCCACCGGTACGGTGTGTCAGTGCAGTGCTATTCCCTAATCGGGTTCCTGTTCTAGCCAAAAGTTCTTATTCAAATTAATACAGTCTCACTCCCGCACTCGTTCCCACAAGTTTACCGTGGTAGTAAGGTCTTACTTTCCTCACGAGGCGTAGCATGATAGCGACTTAGCGAGTTCTTGTTTCTTCAGTTCTCATGATCTCTCCTCATGCACGTCGGGCCATCATGAACCTTCAGTATTGCATGGATAGAGTTACTCGCTACGGGTGAGACTTCGAAAAGGTCATCCATTCCATCTGTTACATAAATCATAAACTAATCATTACTCGTCATTTCCACTTTCTTCCCCCCAAGCGCACTAATCAGTGCTTTCCTGGATGTAAGACAGGGTTGCTTTGCTTATAGCAAGCAAACCCCATTAGTCCTACGGGAATTATCTCCTCAACCTCGGTTTAATATTCATGTCACACTCATATGGTAGACATTACGTCATTACCAGGACCCCCGGTCCTAAACATTACATCAAAACACAAAGTCCTATTTTCTACATTTAACATAATCCTCTTAGCGTCCACATCGGGTCTTCCCGATCAGGAGAGTTATCTCCGTGGTGTTTCCCATTTCATTGTCTCACTAGATAGTACTCGAGGTACAGGCTGCGGCGGTTGGGGTACCATTGCAAATTTCACGGGATGTTCTCCCATCAAGTGCGAGCAGTTCATACCGTCCTTGCGTTACTTGGGCTTGCTGGACCTTCACCACCATCCGCTGCTCCGTGTTCTTCCTTAGTACTATTACCCAGACCTCTCCCTGACATACGTCAAGAGGACGGGTTATACCTTTACTCGGTCTAATACTGTAGTCTCGGTCGTTTGATATTGAAGTGCCTCCAAGGCTATGGTGTGCAAGCTTTAAGCATTGCATCAACCCCGCGAGGTCACGTATCCTCACAAAGTTTCCCGCATTCCCAAAACCTACGCTCACTGTATAAATCCTACTATCTCTTGTCATCAGAGCGGTACTCCGCTCTGATACCACTTTTGTAACACCCCTACTCTAATCGGCTCCTAATCATCTTACTTAACATTGTAATCGCAGCAGTAATCTCAACAATTGAACTACTGGTGTCACCGTTCTCACTCGCCTATACGAGTAATAACGTGCTTACTGATATATTCATAAATACGAAACAATTTCCCACACTGACAACAAGAGATAGATCTAACCTTCCCAAACCGATATAAAATACATTCACAGTGAGCGTTCTAAGTATCTCAATCCTATACACGTTTCTAATTTCGTATCAAAATGCAACAGTGCATATTAAAACAACTGTAATTAAACTACCCAGCGAGTCCCTCTCTTTGTCGACACCGGAAGCTGCATACCTGCAAAAATGGTTGTTTGTGGTATGGAATCAGCCCCTGCTGAGTATGTTACTACATGACTGTCATGCCCCCTCGGACCCTCAGTTAATTGGTCGAGAGCATGCAATTCATTTTCGTGCAAGTAGTTTAATGTTAAAACCGTAAAGCAACAATATATATTGTAGTAAACTCAAATAACAAACAAGCCCCCGGCTTCACACATCGCATCGTAATAAACCACTGAAAGCGTTACAACGCTTATATGAGTACAAAGACTCCATTCCAACAAACACTTGATAGTTCATAATTGAGTACAGCGACCCACTCGACCAAACAATCCACCATAATCCACACATGAGTACATCAACTCGACTCAACCAGTTCACAACACAATGCGAGCACAATGGCTCGTTCAAACAAAACCAACAACATACCACACATAATTACAAAGCATAACCGCTGAGCAACAAGGCGAAACAACGAGAATTATAAACAAGTATAATTTCCCGTCTTTGGCATACAAGCCCAAATAATGTTCGCCTAATGTACGAGCTAATATAGTCGTTTGTAATTGTTCAGTCATGCCTAATGACGACGACTCGTTTAAACGACGTGTCTCCAAGTTACCCATCTCCTATGGCGGGTCACCCATGGCAGTAGCCACTCCAGCGGTAGAGTCTCCGACCGACGAACCATCTGTAGTCCGTTGGAAATTTATCCAGATACTTACGGTTACCACACGGTATCCTAGTATCGTTAATGGATCACAGTTTAAAGCAAGAGCCACATCCTCTTGATAAACTTATCTATACCATCGCATCGTTTTACTATTTTTCCTAACACAGTAGACTAAGGTCGTTAGTCCAATCCTGAGTATGTCGACTCGGGATCCAGGGTTAGATACGAGAACGGCGTTAAAGAGGCCAATGCTCCGTATATAAGTCTTGGATAATATATATGTATATATCTTATTATCCTAATGCTACAACGTTTTTACTTACGTTCCTTATATTACACATATAAGATAGCATCATTGCCGCTAGTTCGTTTTATAATATGTTCATATATACGAACGGTACTGTTATCGTGCAACAGTAATAATAATAAAGCCGCATTAATACACAACTCAAGCATATTAATTCACACAAGCAGACATTCAATCTTAACACAGATTTTCACACAATGTCTGAACTGAGGAAATCCTCAGAGACAATCAAGCCACATAAATAACATACCGTGCACCGGGATTATAAGACCGTGGAGTATGAATCTGCTAAATTCTCTAGTGATCCTCGAGACGCCTCTGACAATCTATAAATATGCATCACACTATGCATCAGCATCTCGTACTAACAATACACTACGGCACCCCGTACCGTTACTAATCCATCCCGGTTTATTCCCCGTTGTTAACTATTAACGTTTGTCGGGTTTTCGGTTTAACTCGGGATTTGGAAAAACGTCATATTTCATGCGTGATTACGTCGAGTATATTAATATACTTAACTTTAAACGTTTATTATCGCATGTAATTTAATACACATTTGTATAAAATATAGTTTATCACTATATTGCATGTATTTTTTAATCATATACTATACATTTCACCTTAGTATTTATTTTCCTAAGGTTTTGTTTTTCCAAGTCTAATGTAGTATAATTCATATGCAAAAATACTTTGAATGATATAAATCCTTATTTTTCCATGTATACTCCTAACATTAGAATTTCCATATCTAATGTTTGTAATTCTTTTCTCTTTATCTTATATCATTTTAATTATGATAATATATGGTTATTGAACCATATTATATTTTTTTCCACACCATAACATATATTTATTTATATACATGTATTATGGGACTATTTATTATATGGTAAGTCTTTATAATATATTCATTCTCTTTTAATGAATATTTCTTATTTTATAAATGTTATAACTTTTAAAACATTGAAAACCATATTATAAATTTTTTTGTTCTAAAATCCCATTATTACCGAACAGCATTTATTTTCTTAAACATTTACAAAACCCACCACATAATTTATATAATGTTATATCATAGTTATATAACATATATTATGACATCTATGTCATTAAAACAATTTTAACCTATAGTTATAAATTGTTATAAATTACCAAGTGTACCATAGTATTCTCGGTTTTATTTTAATTCCACCATACTTTCAGATTTTTATAAATCAACCCCAAATTATATTCCATTGTCAAACTTATAATATACCTTATATTATAATCCTTAAACCTTAATATAATTATAACCTATGGTTATAAAGTCCCAAAATAACCGAACAGACCCTAGGCCTATTCTAAATTAATTTCCAACCCTCCAACTTACCATATTCACCAAATAACCCCATTTTATAACATATAGTTTCTAATGTCATTAAAACTATATATTATACATATATCTTCATAAAACCTCATATATAACTCTAAAAATTACCAAACTATACCAAAAGGTTATAAACATCATTTCTAACCTTATATTTTCAATATTTACGGTTTCCACCATATATGTTACCTATATGTAACAATGATATAAAATATCATATGTTATACTTATATAATCCATATTAACTCGAAATTTAACCAAATAAATTCCTAAAAATTCCTAATAACCCATAGGTGTATAAAATACCATTTTATGCTCAAAACTTTTGGTAATCACCTATATACCCATATGTTATGTAAGTTTTACATTTTAATACATAACTTAGTATAATTTGATAATTAAATTTATAAATCATCAAATCTGGTCAAAGTCTTTTACTTGGTCAATGTTTGACTTCCAAACATCATTTTGACCCCACTTTCTCGGTAATTACATAGATTACCCCAAACTTTTCAATATTTGCAATTTCACCCCAAAACTTAATAAAATCTATAGTTTTTATTTAAATACATTTTAAACCCCAATTTTCGGCTATATTCTCCTACAGCCCTCTAATATTTATTTATTTACAACTTTGACCCCTTACTTAATAGTAAGTGCATAAATAAATTAATTAAGCTTTTAAACTTAAATAAAATGGCCTAATGACATGGCCTTATTACAACTTTGCTTTATAACATAAAATTACACATAAATTGCTCAAATTATAACATAAGCTCACGGCCTTGCTGTAGCTTAATTATATTTCCACATAATGTCATAATTTGACCATTATGTTAATTAAATCACTTAAATGACTAGCTTAATTTATATTAGTCATTTTTTTCCATTCTTAGGTTAATATAACCCATATATTTAACTCCACTCTCGGCACATAATATATATGCTAAGAAATCATAAAAATCATAAGTTTAAGGTGTTTATACCTTGGTTTATCCTTGTAACAACTCGGCAGCCTGAAGGAAAATTCACCACATCATTTAGACATGTTTAATACACCAAAATAAGATATGGTTACACTCCAAGCTTGAGCTTAACCATAAAGAACAATTAATGTAAGATTTAAGGCAAAAATCACCTTAAAAATGCAAGGGAACTTCCAAAGGATTTCGGCCTGAATAAAACACACCAAATGGTGTTAAATTCACCATATCAACATAGGAAATAGCTAGACAACAACAAGCTGCTATGGTAATAGGTTTTACCTTGGCAAAATGCCTTAAAGAATGGTATTTCCTTTAGATTTCGGTCACCCTTGCTCCAAATGGTTAACCAACTGAATGAACATGTAAATATGAAGATTATGAGTGTATAAACTCATAAAAATCAAAAGAAGAAAACCACATGAAGACTAGAGAAGCTTAAGGTATGTTTTTACCTTATAATGTAGATTTGAACAACCTTGGTCCCTAGACTTGCTTCAGCTGAGATTGGTGTTTGTTCTAACCTTAAAACACTGAGAATGAGCCATAGGAAGTGATAGATCATGAGCTCCAAGTGTAGGTAATGAAGAGATGAAGAAAAAGAGCTAAAATATGCCTTAAACCATTACCTTAGGTGCTTAAGAGATTGAATTGTCTTCCTTACTCAAGAACACAGCTTGAGAGAGTCTGGGAATACATAGGGCTCGGCTGGAATGGGACAAGAGGCAAGGGAATGCAAGGAAGGAAGCTTAAATGATTGAAAAGTAACTTTTGCTATAGTAAAATGGTGATTCATCACTTAAGTAGATATTTAGCACTTAATGCTGAATGTGCTGTCCTCCCTCCTCCTTGCTTTCCGACAGCCATAAGGTTAGAAGGGTCAATTAATTGACCATTGACCAAACTTGGTCAATTTGCTTGAAAAATGCACTATTTGGGTTATTATTCACAAATAAATGACATATTTTGATTTTTATTTTCAAACTTTGATTTAGACTTTATAAAATAGTCTACCATGTCAAATTAATAATTTAAATGATATACTCCAGTCTTTAAAATGACAAAAAGTCATTATCTTAGAGCTCATACACAAAAACGTGCTTTCAGGTGTTTTAGTGCACATTTTGTGTCACAGGGTGTTTCTGAGCTTAGTTTTCCCTGAGAAAAGTTTTGTTGTGTTCCTTACTTCATTATGATACTTATAAATCCACTTTGGATCCTATTTGAGGTCATACAATCTTTATGGTGTCTTAAAGCACATTTTTGGCTTTACCGATCTTAAAGCATGTTTTGCCTTGTTGGGATCTTTAGATTGTTTCCCCAATGATATTTAGATGTTTATTAACCATCTTAGATCATTAAAATATCATTTAATTGTGTTTTTAAGGTTAGGGGTATTTCATTTAATGTGATGTGTTTGTGGTTACTTAACATAACACATTTGATGTTATAAATAAGTATGAATTAACCTAAGTGAAACACTTAGGAACGAGACATGACATCGTTGGTCTCTAGAGCTTTGACTCGAATTTGAATACTATCTAGAATAATTCTCGGCATGCGTAAGACCCACAGGGCAGCCAACAATAAGTGATGTTCTCCATACCTAAAACTGTAACTGATTAATTGACTAACTAAGTCAATAGTGGAGTGTGAATAAATGTGATGATGTTCCTTAATCCAGTTAGTCATTGGCTACTGGTCGCGTGTAGAGATCTCTTGGGTTACCCCATATCAGGTTTACCCTAGTTAACCCTGATTGAGCCTAGATAGATCGTCAGGCGGAGTGTGCTACCGTTGGCACTAGGCCCTTGGCCACCTAAATGGACGCCTTTACAAAGGCAAAGTGAATAAGTCCCGGATTCTTTGGATCATCAGGGCAGTGAGCACCTTGTGTGTACGTGGGACTACTGTCCAAGTGAGATTATTTCGGTTGTCCTAACTTGACACCCACTGACATATATGATGTGATGTAATGAGGACCCGGGGGGTCGTGTGATTAACTAAATAACCTGACTGTTACAAATGGCTACACGTGTTAATGTTAATTTTTCTTGTGTTGTGTTGTTGTGTGTGATTGTGTGAAATGTAGTGACTGTCTTACTTGTTTAAATTACCGCCATCCATGTGTTTACTGCTTTATTTACCTGTACACCGGTAAAGCATGTAACGAACTTAATAATGACGACCATGACTATTAAGTGACCAATAGGGTCCAGGCCTGGCGTACTCAACGTTTATCGCTGAGCCTTTATGGCATTACGTGCAGGTGATGACTACCGTCGAAGCCGAAGAGCGGGACCCGGGTAGTTAGGTTTTTTATTACAGTACGAGGCTTTGTAATGTATAGGATGGATATTAGTTTAATGTGTGTTTATAACTGAAATACCCCAAATTAATAAAACATGGATTAAACATCTAATCACATTAATTAAGGCCTAAACATGCCTTAAAAGTCAACTGAGAACAACAGTGGTCAACACAAAGCAACATATTGCACCCTTTGACTGTTTAGGGTAAATAAATACCCAAATGAACTTCTTAGGACCTAAAAATTTGTACTAATCTTATTAACACATAACTAAACATATTACAATCGTTGGACAACACTCCAACACAAATAACAAGCATTTACATGCTTCAAGGTCAAGAAGGGCAAAAATGTGCTCTAAGAAACCTTAAAGGTCTAATGACCTCTAAATGATATAAAATTTGATACCATGATCAAATATCATGTAAGGAACACAACAAAACCGTTCTCAAAGAAAACCAAGCTCAGAAACACCTTCCAACACAAAATGTGCACTAAAACTCCTTAAAGCACGTTTTTGTGTAATTGCCTTCTAAATTGGTTTTTAATGGGCTTAAAGGTCATAATTACCTTTAAATATGATAATATATCATATTATATCATATTAGGAATTTGATTCCAGAAATTTACAAGTTTTTACAAATTTAATATTAAAATATTAATAAAACCCTAAAAGGGGGCCCGTTTGAGTCAACATTGACTAAGAATGGTCAAGAGGTCAAAGTTTGACCCCTTGGACCACATGAGGTCGACAGCCACAAGCAAGGGAGCCTATTTTCGCCACTTGCAAGCACAAAAGACAAGCTTCCAACACCTATCCATGATTTAAGGGACCACTTTTACCTTTATAATACACTAATGTATATATTCAACTATGGCTGCTTAAATGACTCAGCCTCCACGTGAGAGACTCCATTTGAGAGGCTCCAGCCCCTCCAATAATCGATGCCAACCTGCTTTAGTGAGTCACCAAACACCATATACATTAAACAAGTCAAAAATGAGTATTAAGGCAAATTTGACCTACCTTTCTCATTTGCCTTGCTTCCCAGCCGACACAAGGCCTCCTCACTCTCTCTTTGGCTTCCCCAAGTCGTGGCTAACACACCAAGTGTAACGACCCCAAAACCACCCTGGTTGAGAGACCGTTACATGCCGCGCGCTTATTACCTAAGACACGCAAGGCTACACTATCGAAACCTCAAAACAGAACTAATGCTCGTATATTACCAAATAAATGATTACAACCTGTCTTTACAATACACAAGAGGAAGCCAAACTGAAATACAAAGCATAATCTAATTACAACTGGGTACCATGGCCAAACAAGCTGAATACAAAACTCAAATGCCAAGACAAAAAGTTGAAACTGAATCTCCAAGCACGAACTAAAACCTGCAAATCAGACGGAGATAGGGGTGAGCAAAACTATTGCTTAGTAGGTGATAAACTTCATCAGCTGAGCATGCTCAAAACAGATACTGAACATATATATTTATACATATACGAAAGCGCTTAGCCAGAGCAAAATCAGAGACAAAGCGGAAGTCTTTCAAATAGACAGAAGTCTAAAGCAGAAAGAGCTAAGCGGTGGTCAAAACATACACTTAGTAGCAGAAGCTAACTGAAGCTGAAAGCTTGATGAAATCAGAAGCTTAACAAACTCAAAAGCTAAAACACAGTCAGAAGCTTAGCAAAATCAGAAGCTTAGCAAAATCCAGAACTTAGCAGAAGACGGTAAGCACATAATAGACCGTCTCAAATCAAATACAGATAGAGTAGACAAAGCAGAGCACTTTACAAATCAGAAATCCTCAACAGACAAGAAGCACACAGCAGCCTATCTGAGTTTTAAAACAAACAGAACTGGCGGAAGCAGTACAAACAAACAGAGGTGTTCAAAGGACAGAAAGCACACAATAGTCTGTCAAAATAGCAGAACAGAATCCGAACAGAAGTGGGACACTAGCATTCAAAGCATACAGACAGAACGGGTAAACAACCCGTGAACAGAACGAGGAAACCTCACTCGTAAACATAACAGGTGGAACACCTGTGAACAGAACGGGGAACATCACCCGTGAAGCAGAAGGATATCCTACATAGCGCGCTACGAGACAGCGAGACCAGCCATCCAAAGGTTCAGACACAGAGATAACTAGGTCCCAAAACAGATGCTTTCAAAGCAGATCAAAGCCTTATACAGAACAGAACGGAAGTCTTTATCATAACAGAGTAGAAAGCAGAAGCTTAATCAAAACAGAACAGAGGGCGTTGCTGAGTGCTAACACCCAAGCCCAAGGTTTAATACAATCAAAAATATAATTCACAAGCTGAAACAGAAGTCTTAAGCCAAGACCAATGAAATACAAAAGTCAAAACCAAAGTCAGAAGCTGAAACTCACTTTTAGAGCAAATAAGAGTTTAAAGGCTTATCGAATATTTTCAAATCAAATTACACATATACATGTGCTAAAACATATTTAAATAGATAGTACTCAAAAGAGGAATCCAATGCCGCAAACGGCACTCAAAACGGAGCTCGGACGAAGAAGTTATGCCTAAAACAAAGGCCTGTCCGAACATGCGTCCGACCTTGCATGTTCGAACATACGCCGAGAGTCTAAAAATCTACCCGCGCATGATGTCCGAACTTCAATGTTCGGACAGATGTTCGGACACTGCGAAAACTGTAAAATCGATTGTGGAAAACAGCCAAATCCAAGCCATAAATCCCCCACAAAACATACATAACTTATAGTATCAAAATAGCCAATCGAAAACATACATCCACGGGGTTTTAACGCATCAAATTTACATCAAAATCAACCAAGAAACATCACCAATCAGAGAGTCAAAGAATTCAAATACAGAAACCAAAACGGAACCCCCGTGGGTGAACATACATAACTGAATCCATCTACCACCTACCTCACATCCGAAGCAACGCTATCTCTACGGAATCTATGAAACGCCCTCCTCGAATCTCCACTCGAACGACAATCCCTCGAATTGAACCATTCCCAAATACAAAATCAAAATAAAAAAAGGGAAAGGAGACTCAATAGAGAAGAGAACTAAATCTACAACCCAACCTGACTGATGACTGATAGAAGAACCAAATTCCACCAGTAGATCTCCAAAAGTTAATAATCGAGAGGAAATTGAAGAAGAGAAAGAGGAGCAAAGGGAGGTTATTGAGAGCGAGTAAGAACCGTCGTGCGAGAACGTCAGGATAGTGGAAGGAGCAATTGATCGTGAATAGAAAGTTGAGAAAGGAGAGTTGAAATAATAAAATAAGAAATAAGTCCTTAACTCTTTAATTACTAATAGAACGCAAAAAGACATCTTTAGCCCTCCTTCCACAAGCTAACATAATGACATTAGGAGAATGTCATAGACAATCTAATATAAGATTACAAAATAACACAAACTCCCTTTGCGAATCAGAAAGGAAATAAAAAAAATCTGGGGCATAACACCAAGAACATAGAAGAACACCTTGATACCTAGGTAAGCTTAATTAGTCATTTTATGTTCAATTTCTTCACAAATCTTTCTTCTTTCGGTGAATCTAAGCATCAACCACTTCCATCCATGGATCTAGGTTGTTTTGGAGGTTAAATGAAGGGCAAATCTCAGCCATAACAAGGGAAGAAGGTGGAGAAACCCAATCTTGTTCTTAAGGTACAAAAATGTGCTTTAAGCACTTATCCTTTGATTCTCTTTAGATCCGGTTGTAAAACCTATTCTCCTAGCCTTATAATCTTCTTCTTAACATACTTATTCAGTGGATCTATCAAGAGCTTCAAGGTATAGCCAGATCCAAGCCAAAAACACCATTTTTGGCATTTTAAACAAGGTAAAAATTGGCCATCTTCGAATCTAAGTTATACTGGTTTTAAGCCTTAGTTTAGTAGCTCTTTTGATGCTCTTACTCTTCTGTAAAAACAGGCCGAAGAGTACTTGTTCTTACCTTGTTGTTCTAAGGTAAATCTTACCTTGAAATATACATTAAAACACTTCTTATGGTTAGATCTTGCTTGGAGACTAACTATGCCTTAATTGTTTTTTGAAAACATGTAAAAGAAGCTGTGGAAATTTTATTCCTAAGCTGGCCAAACCAAACAACGCTTTATCTAAGCAAAAATAAGGTATAAATCACTTAAACCTTCACTTGGTACATTAATATGTGTTTATACATATTTGAATAATATGTGCCGTGAGTGAACAAGGATATTAAGGTCTTATTTTTGACCTTAGGTGATTAAGGAATGGTTTAATAAATTTTATAACTAATTAAACAAGCATAATTGTCAAATTTAAGACATTATGCGGAAAATTGGTAATTAATGGAAAGATATGGTGAGGGCCGAAAGTTTAATGCATTTTTGGACATTTATGTGTAATTTATTTTGAAAGCCAATGTATGTAATAAGGCCATGTACTTTAGGCCATTTTATTTATGCATTTATAAGGTTTTATTTAAGTTTAGGTGGTGAAAATGCATTACCGAAAAGAAATGGGGTATTAGGTGTAATTAAATTAAATTTGGGGGCTATATATTAATAAGGCCGAAATTTAGAGGTTTAAAGGTGTTTAAATAAAAATTATAAGATTATATAAAGTTTTGGGGTTAAATGGTAATTTCTGAAAAGTATGGGTACAAAGCGTGAATTATGGAATTTAATGGTCAAGGAAATATTAAGGAGGTCAACCTTGACCATATGGTAGGTTTTGACCAAATTAGATAAGTTAAATATCTTATTTAAGGTTTATAATAAGGTAAGTATTTTATTGTAACAATTATATAACATATGTGGTAAATATGTTATTACCGAAAATTAAGGGTGTATAATGGTATTATAAACACCCATGGGCTATTAGGAATTTTTAGCAATTTATTGGGTTGATTTTGGAATTAAAATAAACTATATGTATAATATATAGTTATTATGTCATTATGACACTTTGGAGAAATATAGGTGGTGGATTTATAAATACCGAAAGTATATGGGTTAGTAAGGGTAATTATAACCCTTTGGTGAAATTTGGCGGTTTCTAGAATTATATAAGAGTATTTATTAAGATATATGTATAATATATAGTTTTAATGAATTATTAAACTATAAGCTATAAATTGGGCCAAATGGCAATTATAGAACATATATGGGTCTGTTCGGTTATTAAATAAAATAACCATAGGTTATACTTTTTATAAGTTAGAAATGTTATATTAAATGGTATATATATAACATGGTATAAATAATGATTTTGTAAATAAAGGAAACTATGGTTTATGGAAAAGAATAAGGTTTAATATATGTGCCTATGCGGCAATATATAATAGTTTTGTATAAAAAATATAGGTTATAAATTAAAGGAAATAAAAATATCATTTCAAATGATATTAGAATATGGTATAACATTACATAATGTTATGTGGTCAAAATGGGATTTAAATAAACTATAGTGCTGTACCGAAAATAATAAGGTCGGAAAATGAATTTTAGACTAAGGTCTATAATGTTATAAATGTTATAACAATTATATGGTATTAATGTGGTTAAATGGGATTAATATAAGTAAGGATATTCACATTAAATAATGTGACAAACTATAAATAAATAAGATTTATAAACTAAGGTATTTATGGAATAAACCTTAGGAGTTGTAAATAAACAACATAAAATGTTATATAATATTAGGATAATAATCTTAATATAAGTTGTATAAATAAATACAACTAAAGGGAATAATCATCTAGAATAAGATGATAAAATGTGACATATAATACAAGAGTTTTATAACTCATGGAATTTACCTATATGGTACATATATACATATACAAGGATAATGTATATAAAGATGAATATATAATATGGTTGGAAACCATATAATATAGTGGTGGTGGTTATTACATGGAAATCGTTTATAAACTATAAGTTATGAGTTTTAGGATGCAAATATTATTTGCAAAGATAATGGATAATATAATACAATGTATTATAATGGATGGTGGAAAAATAATACGATATAATATAATAATGCATGCATACATGCAACTATAAGTTATATACCTAAGTTTAATCATGAATAAGATTTAAAGAAATATAATGAAATTAAACTTAACAGTCGAAATGTTTTGACATACGAGTTTAGTAACAAAGCCGACTGGTTTAGATAAGCCCGTAACAAACAACTGTAGAAAACAGGGATGAACTGTCGGGGTTACTTGTTATTCGGAAATACCGGATGTAGTTGGTCATGGAGACTAACTTATAGTTTTAATACCGTTTAGATCATACTTCAGACAAGGACGCTTGACGAGCTAGTGGACTACACTGCGCATCCTAGGTCTTGGTGAACTGTATGTAAAGGGGTTTGATCCGAGTTGTCCTAAGGAAGCTCCTTGGGCTCGGATTTGGTTGATATAACTTGTGTGTTATGTTTGTGGATACATGTATGTGATTAAATGTTACTGCATTTATTATTTATGCACGAGCGTCCTACGGTACTATTAACACTACGTCGACTATAGATCGGCTTATATAAACATACATATACGATGTTGTGATAAAATGACGGTTACTTGATATAATACCATAGTATTACTATTAAGTATATGGTAACCTAAGTAAAACACTTAGGGACGAGTCACGACATTGTCGGTCTCTAGAGCATGGATCTCGAACATGAATATAACCTAGATTACTTCTAGGTATGCGTGAGACCCATTGGGCAGCTAATTAATAATTATTCTCCATAAGACTAAGAGCATATCTGAAACATTATGAGAGAGAGATGGTATGAGTTGAGGTGAGGAATCCCGGTGGTTTACGAACTACTTGGTTGCGCATTTATGATCACTGAGGGGTTTCCGATTGGATGCCGCTCCAAGTTTATACCCAACAAGCCCAAACTGGATCGTGGGTCAGGTGGCTACGGCCTTTTATATGGACGTCTTACGAGACATAAGAGAATAGTCAGGGGCCTCCGGACCTCTGGCGAAATGGGCACCTTTGTGTGTACGGGAGGACTACTGTCCATGGTGAGGTTATCGGGTTGTCTTAACATGACGCCCAACTAGTATTAATTAAACATGGTTGGATGGGGCCTTAAAGACCAAGGTAAATTAACTATGGAAACTGTACGCTACGGCGATTGTACATTGTACATATGGATGAGGCCTTGAAGGCCAAATTAAATTAAATTAACAATGGATGGTGAACGCTACGGCGATTGTACATTGTACATTATACTGTAATTAATCGATACGTTCGATATACAACTGTGGTTTATGATATTAAATGAATGTTTGGATTGGATGGATGGTTTAATGTTTATGAATGTTTTGGATGGTGGATTATGTATATTATACATGTATATTACAGTATTGGATATAACTGTAAAATGGTAAAGCATGAAACCAATCTAATAATAAGATGGTTAAAATGACTAAGTGACCATTAGGGTCCAGGCCCGGCATACTCAGCGTCTATCGCTGATACTACACCATTGCAGGTTGTTGATTATCGCCGAAGCCGAAGTGCGGGAACAGGGTAATTAGAGTTTATTTTAATTACCGCACATGGAGTTGTAATATGGTACAGTTATGTATATTCAGGTTTGGGTAGACGCTCACTTGTCGATGTTTATGAGTATGGACTTAGTATGATGTATAGGAGTTTTCTCATTATCACGGCGGTTAGTAGTTTGTTTATGTTGGAAGTTGGATGTAGTTTGGCTTCGTTGCTCGCATGGGCGAGTAATGGCCGGTGACACCCGAGTGAGTATTGTTATTGTTGTTAATTCTTCCGCTGTAAGACGTTTTATTTTCTGCTACGTGAGAGACTATTACGTGATTGTTGAGAGGGGTGTTACAAAAAGTGGTATCAGAGCGGAGTACCGCTCTGATGACGAGAAAGTAGGTTAAGACAGTGAGCTTAGGACTTAGGGAAATTACGGGAAACATTTGGGAGGTACGAGACGATTTGTCTTAGAAAGATATTGTGTCTAGTAACGCAAATTGCGTGACATAGTAGACTTTAAGGCAATTCAATATCTATTGGTTATGTACGGTAAATTACCGAGTATTTATGTGACATACTGTACTACAGATGTCTGGGGGAACTAGAGGGCGTGGTACTGGTAGAGGTGGAGGCGGTGACCCCGCGCCAGGAGTTGCAGAGACGATTGCTGCCGTCCTCGCACAGCTTGGTACTCAAATAGGAGGAGCACCAGCCCACCCGCCACAGCCCAGGGAAACGAACTGGCTGAAGTCAGTTAGCGAGACCCGACCACCTGCATATTCAGGGGAGCCAGACCCCGTAGCTTTGGAGCGTTTCATAGTTGAACATGAGAAAGCCTACGAAGCTTTACAAGTACCTGCCAACCAGAAGGTTGTCATTGCTGCTTTCCATCTGAAGGATGCAGCCAGCACTTGGTGGAGGTTGGTCAAGGACCATCACCTGGCTACGCCCGACGTTTCGTGGGCTGCCTTTGTCGAGTTACTGAGGGGGAAGTACTACCCAGCTCACCTCAAGCAGAAGAAGCGCCATGAGTTCGAGACATTATCCCAGGGAGGTCTGACTGTGGATGAGTATTATGCTCGATTCATTGGTCTGCTGGACTTTATCCCCGGTGTTGATTACTCAGAGACCGTGAAGGTCGAGAAGTTTCGGGGGGGATTGTTGTTTCGCATCCAGATGGCGATGGGTGCTACCCTCTACACTACCATCCAGGTATTAACATGAAAGCCATAATTCTTTACTTACTACATTACCAATTAACTTTGTGAGAACTTACCAATGAGATTCCAAGAGTGTTATGATGTTGCCTCGAGGACGAAGCTAATGCTCCAGACTCGGGAAGAGACTCTCGGGACAAAGAAGAGAAAGAACCCTGAGGGAGAGTCTGAGGGTGGAGGAGCATCTCCAGGCAATGGCCACAAGAAGGGAAAGTAAGGACTTATCCCATTCTAAACTAATTACCATATTAAATACCTTATGAATGCTGACTCGAAACCTTAAACAGGAAATTCTTTCAAAAGAAAGGGCAGCAGGGTCACCAGGGAGCGAAGGGGAAAGAGCCCGTCCTTCGGTTGACCGGCCCAGCTATAGATGCTCAGCCTTTGAGATCTGCACCTCCTAAGGGTGAGAACACCTACCTCTTGAATTCAATTGTGACCTTAACCCTTATATCATCAGATTGTAACTTGAACTAAATATCACCATCAGGCACCGGACAGCCCCAGCGCCATTTCTATTGTAAGCGTTGTGGGAAGGACCATCCTGGGGTCGACTGCAATGGTCGTAAAGTTGAATGTCGGTGTTGCAAGAAAGAGGGCCACCGGGAGTTCGAGTGCTGGATGAACCCTGAAAGCTGTAACTACAGGCCACCAAAGAATACTCAGAAGACCTCAGTTGGAGGATCAAGAGTACCACGAGGCGGTCAGGATGGCCAGACATCTACTGATGCTGGAGCCCATAGAGGCAAGGGGGTAGATAGGGCATGAGTACCCTGAACTCCAAGAGACCGCTGGTGGAAGACTTTGCTTACTTTGTTATGTACTTACCTGGGATGTTAAAACAGACTTATGTTATTAGTATGTGGGAGTGTGTCGGGGACCACTCGCCTTTTGTGTATGACTTTTGAGATTAATTTTGTGACCTCGATGCGAGTAACCTTGGAACCTTGATGGATTATATATATGAACAGGATGTTAATGCTTACATTATCATGTAGCCATACTCGACGACGCAGAGTCGATGAGACTGGTAATTACTGAACCAGAATTTCCACCTGCATGGCGCACTTGCTATTGCAAGCGCTATGACAAGTAAACCACTGAAATTTCCATTAGCCTTGCACACTTGTAACACCCCAACTCAATCCAATTGTGGTCTCGCAACTTAATAGCATATATACATACATGTCACAGCGGAATTCTTTACAATCCAGGACCTTGCCACGGTCTGTCTACAGAATATACCGAACATTAGTGCAACAATCTTAACCATTTACATATCCTTCTTACAACCCCCTCACATCCTATACATCTTACTAACTCAAATTGCCATACGAGTGTACATGCACAACTCGTAGGCCACTCTTAACCCTTAACACTTGTATCCTCTTCATACTCTCGCGACGGCCGCTTCCTGATGTACCTGTGTAGTAAAAACAGCCCCCAAAGGGGGTCAGCACGAATGCTGGTACGATCCCCTCATGGCCCCCAAGCTAACGTGGCTACGACAACTAATTGTCGATAGCATGGAGGTTGATTAGATGCACAACATAATAGTAAATGCTGTAAACAACAATCCATATATGAACAATCAAATTCACACACAATGAACGACTTAAATGCATTCCCTTAATTGGAGAGTTAGTTATTTAACTCCTTAAGTAATGTTCCCTCTTAACCTTAGTCCATCCTTATCTCACCTTAATCTTAGTCTTATCTTAACCTTAGAAACAACCATCCTTTAATAAGGAGTGGATGTTGCTTATCTTAATCTTAATTATACAAAGCATCCTTTAAAAAGGAATGATTGTAACTTATCTTAATCTTAACTTAATCTTAATCTTAACAATACAAATCATCCTTTAAAAAGGAATGATTGTAACTTATCTTATTCTTAACTTATTCTCAGAATACAAACCGTTCCTGGAGGGGAATGGTTGTAGCCTAAGTCCAAACCTGGGATTTAGGTGATCCCACCGCACCATCTTAATGCCACCTACCCTGGACGAGAATCCAGCATAGCTGAGCCGGCAACCGGCCCTAGGCTACAAGTCCGAAGACAAGTCCTTAAGCGGAGGGCGGATCTGATTCAGATACCGTCCCCCTTTTTCCTTAGCATGCATGACCGGAGATCGGTCCCGGGTTTCCTCACTCAAGTTCCAGTCAGTAGTAATCTCAAGACCATATTTGTTGGTTAACCTCTTTCTGTTCATATCGTCCCTTATTAGGGGGCGTTCCTTAGTCTCACTCAATTCCTTACTAAACATTGGTTAGTAAGTTCTCACGGTATGTTGTGTTAGTTTTCAAACATCACACAACAATACAAGAAATATAATATATATTCCGGTTGCATGCTTTATCTTGTTTAGTGAGCACACAAAACAAATAGCACACAAGCCGAGGGACACCTCGTTAGCAAGCAGGTCACAAGAGAACTGTACCGTTCACCGTTGGTCGTTCGGCTGCTTACTCTCCTCCGGAGTCCAAACTCCCAAGTCCTAAAACATTCATTCAGTTTTAGGTTGTTAATCACTTAACTCAATTCAACTTACATATCTTACTTAACTTGTTTAACTTACTTAATTCCTTAATGATCCCCACCTAAAACCTCTTAAGTCTTACAACTTAATCTTACAACTTAATCTTAAACTTTTAAGTTTATTCTTAACTTAATCCCTTAGGTCTTTATACCTCTAATCATCATTGCCCCCTTAATGGGGTACCATTAATACCACTAAACTCTCTTAGGGTTTCTTTCTTTTTTTTTCTTAAGGGTCGTCCGACCCACCGTCCGACCCACCCTCTGGGTCGGACCATTCCAGTAACTTTCGGGTTTGAAAAACCCTACATGTCCGACCCACGTCCGACCCAACCAACTGGGTCGGACCATTCCAGAAACTTATTTGCCCTCTAAAACTCACCCGTCCGACCCATGTCCGACCCAAGACCTCTGGGTCGAACCATTCCAGAACCTTTCCCTAGCGTTAAACAGAGGCCGTCCGACCCAAACTTGGGTCGGACCCCTGGGTCGGACGCCACCAGAACATGTCCAAAAATTGTTAAATCTTCACCAAACTTCTCCTTAAGCCTTCTAATGTGTTCTAACATCATTTAGACCCTTAAACCCACCTTTAATCATCCTCCAATCCTCATGAAAATCACCTCCAAAGATCATTCCAACCTTTAGCTCAATTCTTGTAAGAAATTCCTAACACTTGTCAATTAATTCCTTATATTTCTAACATGTACATTTTGTCTAAAACTTCAACTCACCAAAGTGTTTCTTTTCTACCCATATAACTCCTTCTTAACATCATTGCTCTCCATCTTTGCTTGTTAAACCTTCCAAGGTTATCTTGCATGTCCATGCACAATTTCTCTTCTTTTCACTTATTACTCATCACTCTTAAACTCTTAAGCTTGCTTATACATTTCTTTCCATTATCTTAATACCTTGACATTGTTCTTCATTTACCTTAACCATGCTACACCCTCCTTAGACATTTCCACTTCTCTTATGCAACCTACTCACCATTCTCATGAGCATACCCTCTTATACGTTTCTTGTCATTCTCCTTAATGACTTACAACATCCTCCTACCATTTTCACTTCCATCACCTAAGTCCACACATTACCATTCAACTAAACCTTACTAGTCCGCCACTAACATCACCACCTCTTACACAAACTTCTCGAACTCTCATTGTACTTCTCTTAGTTCATACCTAAATCATCTCAAAGCATTACACATCATTTCCTCCAGATTTGCACAAGTCTTACTATTCCTCATACCATGACTTTGGTGGGTTCAATACACCCATCTAAACTCTAACTTCCTCATAGACCATTCTAGGTCATTCTCATCCTCAAGAATTCCTTAGTTAACTCATTTCCACTCAAATTCTTCATAATGACTCCTAGTAAATCCTAGGTCATATTAATTCACCACCATCACCTAAGCACTTATTTTCTACTCAAATTTCGCCATAGCTCCGCTAGTATATTCTCATGCCCAAATGCATTGTTTTTCTCACCACTCTCATCACCAAACCAACTCATTCACAACAACTCATTATATTGCAATAATCTTAAATTGCATAGCACCAAGGCTCTTAAATGACATGGCTCTTAGGCCCTTAAATGACTTAAACTTAAACACTGAATTTCCCACATATAAAAGCTTTCAACCTGCAAATACACTCATCAATCTCATAGTAGTTATAATGCTCTTAAAATCCACCTTAAACTTATATTACTAACTCATTCTCATTTGCTCCTTAATCACAAGTTCATAAGCTTGTTTAAGTTCTTTTTCTTAGGTTATATAACCCAATACACAATGTAAGCTCTAAGCTACATTGGTACTTATCTAAAACTCATTCCTTAAACTTAAACCACCATTAGGTAAGCATTTTACCTTATTTTCTCAAGCTTATCTTAATCTCCTCCTTAGACCTTCTTCTTGCATAGATCTCGGCCACCACTTAAATTCCCCTTGCCAATGTTCTAATCAATATTCAAGGACTCATATGAGTACTAAACAATGCACTAACCTCAAGGAATAAAAACCTAGGTTAGAAATGTGTTCTAAGGCATAAAAGTGGATGATTACCTTTGAAGTCTCAAGGTAGACTTTGGCATTGAATGAAATAGGACCTCCACTAGTCCTTGGTGAATAAATCAAGCTAGAACAAGGCATAAAAACATAGCCCCATGAGAAGGAATTTTCAGCCATGTACAAGGAATGATGGAAACATGGTTTTTCTTACATTTTCTTTACCTTAAGAGAATGGAGAAGCTAATGAGCTCTTCAAACTTGATTTTCCTCCATCAATGGTGTTTTCTCATGGCACCAAAATGGAGCTTTGAAAGATTTGAAAAGATAGAAAGATAGGTCTTGACTTAACTAAGACAAATATGCAATTTGTTTTGGATTTGGAGCTTGGAGTTGTATTTGGCAAGTGATTTAAGATGGAGAACCATGGAAGAGCAGCACTCTCGGTTTTGGAATGGAGAGAAGAAGAAGAAGAAATCGTGGAAGGAAGGGGAAATGAAGAGAGAGAAGAAGAAGAATAGCTTATAAGAGATATTTTACTAAAAAGGTGAATAGTTACCTTACTTTATTTACCTCTCTTTTCCCCTCTTAACTAACATGTTGTGGTGACTCACCACCCTTAGAAAACCGGCCCCCTTTATCAAATAAGGCTAGTCATGGTCTTTGTTGACCAACTTATTGACTTATGTTGACTAAAACTTAAACTAGTCACTATTTGGCACTATTCACTAATCAGTGCACATATTTCTGAAATTTTTGATTTCCCATTGATTTAGACCTCCTAATGTGATACTAATTAGTACACATGTTGATTAAAGAGTAATGATGGACATTTAGCCACTCAAAACTTAATTCTAAGACAATTTCTCAAAAATGTGCTTTAAGACTTCTTAAAGCACATTTTGTGTTTTAACTTGTTTTCAAGCTTGGTTTTCTTTGATAATTGATTTAAAATGACCATTAGGATATTACTAAGGTCTCATCATGATATTTGGGCACTCACCCAAGTCTCTCCAAGCTTAGAGCATGTTTTTGCCCTGATTGCCTTTAAGGCACTTTCTTGTGTTTTCCTTGGTTTAAATTGTCTACCAATCTTTCTAAGGCATATTATAGCCTTACTACATCATAATTTGATGTTTACTTAGCATGCTTAGGTTTGGGGTATTTCAACACTTGACAGAGCAAGTGCTGCAACTGTAACTGCAACTACTACTTTTTAGTCTTTTATTATATGTATACCAAAACAAAAATGTTTTTCAAACGTTTTCATACAAACCCTCAGATTAGAAACCTATGCAACCTCGGGAAGACCGTTAGTCCGACCATTGCAACTGGAGAAATTATACAACCATTGTGATTGTAAACCACACCAGTTTAATTGTTTGGGAATTTTCAGACAAGGCTTATTAGCCAAATACCATCAGTGTATACCCGCATTTAATGCTAATCACTACCAGTGATGAATGTTTAGTCCTTATGGACAAGCATACCCTTTGTAGATGCACCACCGTCAGTGAGGATGGTTGGGAAGTGAAGAGCCAAGTTGCTCAAGCTATTATGCAATCTGCAATACATCCAATTAAACGGATGAGGGAATGAATATGAACTATGGAAGAGATATGATCATGATATACAAGGGAGAAAAAGGAATATGTGTTGTACTCAATGAGATCGAAATAGGAGGACCAATTTTGCTAAATATAGCACAGATTCTACTTACAAGCAGGCGTTATGGCTTATGGTTTATGGCACGAATTACCACTGATGCCAATAAGGCAATAGCACTTATTACAAAATAACCAATAACAAGAACTGTTAAACAAAAAAGAAGAAAGAGAAAAAGAAGAGAAAAGAAAAGAGGATATCCATCAAAAGGGAGATTGACAACAAAATACTTCACAATAACCGTGTGACAGATATTACCAGTTTACTAAACGAGACATGGGACGACCGCACTCCGATAGGAGCATGTGGGCTTGACAGACTTATTTATGAGTTAGTCGGGTAAGTAGTAATGTATCAGTATGGTACCCCATGCAAGTAGACAAGTAGTGTTAGGAACACGAGAAGTAGTCAACCCCGTACTACGGACAGTAAGACAGATTACCTCAAAGATGGACGAGAAGAGCCGTAGTTAAACCAACAGGCTAAAGAAATCAAGAACCTTCAACAGACAGAATACAGTGAAGACAAGGAAACCTTTCAAGGACGTGAACACTAAGGAAAGAAACATGAAAACCCACTATGGATGAATATTATGTATAATCCTCATAAGGATCGAGCAAATTCTTGCAATCTAGAGGAAATCTACCAGATAATGTGGACATAAACGCGTGACTACGCAATGATTGGAGACAAAGCTAATATAATAGCAGATACCCTGAGAAGGAACAGTAGACGTGGAATGTACCACTCACGTGATAATTCACGCATCTTATCTGCTTGACTCATTAGGTATTAGCTGCTGAGAGTTTACGCCTCTGCACTCTGTATGACTGAGTGTTTTGGTATTGCACTTGTGCAGTTATTAATCTAGTGGGAACCCTGGAAGATGTAATGGATATCAACAAGAGTGTGTATCAAGGAGCTATAACGGTGTGTTACTCCGGAACAAAACCACCAGGAGACATAGATGACAAACATCATCTTTGTGGACATATAGGCTGGTACGTCTTAGTATTACAAAGACAAGTGCAAAGAGCACTAAGTACTAACAGTAGCCAATGTCATATTACACCTCAAGCTGAATATCAGTGAGAGAAGACACACACATGTATGCTAGTGATCCAAACAAGAGGATACACAGTAATGAAAAGAGGCAAACTGAGCCTATGTTCATGGGTCTGCACCTCAATACGGAGCGGGTGGGCCCATTAAAATGAACTTGGGAGAGAGCACAAATAGTTTAGTGCCTCATCCTTTATGTATTGTGGAGCCCAGAAGGGCTAGAGTCATACCCGTCTCTCTAATATGAGGATAACCCACGAGATGGAGAACTCTTTGAGAGCCAAGTATCCAGCGCTTCTTGTTGAGCGGCTGTTGTATACATGTGGGGTACGGGGGCGTAACCCTTTTTAAGGGGGGTAGAGCCTCTTGGCTGTGCACATGTGTGCACTAAGTTTTGGTTGTTTCGTATGCATTGCATACAAAGAATTGGTGGGTGCGGGGCATACGAGGTTTGTTTGTTAGTATGCATGGCATACAGTGTATTGGTTTGTTGGTTATGTTTGGTACGCGGGGCGTACGTTGTTGGTATTTGTGTGTGATGTACACTTGTATGTATGTATCTTATGAGATACTTGTTTGAATGTTGTATTTACACCATGTGTGTAGTACTTTTCTATGCTACTAGTGATATATGTATCATATTGCTTATAGAATGATTAATAGGTATCGTCTAGATACAAAATGAATCATTAGATATGGAATGTGGAATGATGGTATGTTATGGACGCCTCGGGGAGGTTGTCAGGGTTTGCAGAACTGATAGGAAATGATGGTGCTGATGGATCACCTATATCCATATATGATTGAACTAACGCCACAAAGTGATGGCTATGTGCTGTATAGGCACAATACGATGTGTGTAAATGATATATCACATAGATATACATTATGGGAATAATGGGTAGTTATACACTCTTGTATACTTACCTATTTGATTAAGCGACTTCGGGACGAAGACTTTTTAAGGGGGGTAGATTGAAATACCCCAAATTAATAAAACATGTATTAAACATCTAATCACATTAATTAAGGCCTAAACATGCCTTAAAAGTCAACTGAGAACAACAGTGGTCAACACAAAGCAACATATTGCACCCTTTGACTGTTTAGGGTAAATAAATACCCAAATGAACTTCTTAGGACCTAAAAATTTGTCCTAAGCTTATTAACACATAACTAAACATATTACAATCGTTGGACAACACTCCAACACAAATAACAAGCATTTACATGCTTCAAGGTCAAGAAGGGCAAAAATGTGCTCTAAGAAACCTTAAAGGTCTAATGACCTCTAAATGATATAAAATTGGATACCATGATCAAATATCATGTAAGGAACACAACAAAACCGTACTCAAAGAAAACCAAGCTCAGAAACACCTTGCAACACAAAATGTGCACTAAAACTCCTTAAAGCACGTTTTTGTGTAATTGCCTTCTAAATTGGTTTTTAATGGGCTTAAAGGGCATAATTTGAAATACCCCAAACTTAGATATGGTGTTTAAATGATAAACTAAGATATAAGGAGGCTAAATAATTCCTTAGAAACATTAAGAAACATTTCTAATCAAAGAAAATATAAGGAAACACCAAAAGAGCAGTTTTAACAAAAACGTGCTCTAAGCTTGGAGAGACTTGGGAGAGTACCCAAATATTGTTCTAAGACCTTAGTAATATCCTAATGGTCATTTTAAATCAATTACCAAAGAAAACCAAGCTTGAAAACAAGTTAAAACACAAAATGTGCTTTAAGGAGTCTTAAAGCACGTTTTTGAAAAATCGTCTTGTAAATGAGTTTTGAATGGCTAAATGTCCATCATTACTCTTTAATTAACATGTGTAATATGTAGTATCACATTTGGAAGTCTATATCAATGGGAAATCAAAAATTTCACAACAATGTGCCTTATTTTGGTGAATAGTGAATTAATTAGGCTAGTTTATAACATAAGTCTATATAAGTGAGACATTTGGTCAACAAAGACTTAAGTACCCTCATTACTAAAAGGGGGCCGGTTTCTTAGGAGGTGAGTCACCACCTTCATGAGTTATTAAGCAATTAAGAAAGCAAATAAGACTTATAAAGCATAAAGTACTATTTACCTTTTAAGATAAATATCACATTTTACTTACCTCTCTCCTCACTTCTTCATTCTCCCTTGTTTCCCACGGTTTCTTGCTCTCTTTCTCTTCTCCATTAACGTGAAGCATACCTCCATGCTAGCTCCACCTTCTCTTGCACACTACTTACTCATTTTAGCTCCAAATCCAAAACAAAATACATATTCTTCTTAGTTAGCTCAAGCTCCTCCTTTCTATCTTTTCAAAACTTCAAGAGCTTCATTTTGGTGCCAAGTCAAACCACCATTAGAGGAGGAAATTCAAGTTTGGAGACTCCATTGGCATCTCCATTCTCTTAAGGTAAAGAAAGTGTAAGAAAATCTAGGTTTCCACCATTTTCTTCACATGTCCGAAAATTAGTGCTCATGGGACTCCATGTTTATGCCTTGTTCTAGCTTGTTTCTACTCTTCAAAGGAGAGAGGAGGTCCTTCTTGCTTCATATCCAAGTTTGTCTTGAGAAACCAAGGTAAAACAATCACATTAATACCTTAGAGCATATTTTTAACCTAGGGTTTGTTCCTTAGGGTTAATGTGTTATCTAGTACTCATTGGAGTCATTGGATATTGGTTAGAATATTGGCAAGGAGATACACATTGGTGACCGAGATTGAACAAAGAAAAACCTAAGGAAGAAAAGCTTTTTAAGCTTGTAAAAGAACAAGGTAAATTACTTACCTTAAGATGTCTTGTTGTTTAAGGGAATGGGATTTAGGGAAATGATGAGTTTAGTGTAGAGTTTATATTGGGAAGGTGTTATTAAACCTAGAAGAAAAGATAGTTAAAACACTGTGGAGATGAACTACAAGAAGCATTTATTTCAATGGGAGCCTTGTTGAGTGTATTCGCAGGTTGAAGGCAAATATATGTGGAAATTCAGTGGTTAAGATTATTGTCATTTAAGGGCCTAAGTGCCAAGCATTTTGAGTTTAAGCAATATATGATGATGTGGTGAAGTTTAGTGTAAATTGTGTGTTAAGGTGTTGTGATGAGAATTTGTGTGGTGTTGGTTGTTTGATGGAGAAAAACCATGTATTAGGTGGTATTATATACTAGAGAACCTATGGCAAAATTTAAAGGAGAGCTTAAGTGTCTAAGACATTCTAAGGGAATTTAATGACTAAGGAGGTACTAGGATGTTCTAGAGATTGCCTTGGTGAAAAAGGGTGAGAATAAGGTGTTCTAAGGACTTATAATGACTTAGGCATTACTATGAAAGATTTAGAAATCAAGAGAATGTATTTGAGTATTTAGGACTTAGGCAAATGTTGTTGCACAACTAGGAAGGGAGTAATGTGTTGATGATGGAAGTTTAAGCTTGGGAAGGAACTTTAAGTAAATGCATAAAAGAGTTTTAGAAGGTGAAAGATGCTTGGGAGATGATGTTATAGTGGTGAGGAAGACTTTTGGCATAGTGGTTACATTAGGTATGAACCACCACCTAGAAACCTAGGAAAGCATTACAAGTGTAAGCATAATTACAAGGGAAAATGTATAATGATTAAGGTGAAGCTTGGTGAATGATTTAATGAGTTTGGAGGATGCTCTAAGGTGGGTTTAAGAGTCTAAATGATGTTAGAACACATTGGGAGACTTGAGTAAAGATTTTGTGAAGATTTGGCAAGTTTGGGCATGTTTTAGTGGCGTCCGACCCAGGGGTCCGACCCAAGTTTGGGTCGGACGGCCTCTATTTAACGCCAGGGAAAGGTTCTGGAATGGTCCGACCCAGAGGTCTTGGGTCGGACATGGGTCGGACGGGTGATTTTCAAAGGGCAAATAAGTTTCTGGAATGGTCCGACCCAGAAGGTTGGGTCGGACGTGGGTCGGACATGAGAGGTTTTAGAAGACGGAAAGTTTCTGGAATGGTCCGACCTAGTTGGTTGGGTCGGACATGGGTCGGACATGTAGGGTTTTCCAAACCCGAAAGTTACTGGAACGGTCCGACCCAGAGGGTGGGTCAGACGGTGGGTCGGACGACCCTTAACACTTAAAAAAAAAAAATTAAATTCTAAGAATGGTAATGGGTAATGAGGTATACCCTTGGTAGGGTGGTAATGATTAGGACCCTAAGAACTTAAGGAATTAAGTTAAGATTAAGTATAAGTTTTAATGTTTTAAAGTTAAGATTGTAAGCTAAGTGGCAAAGACTTAAGAGGGTATTAAATGGGAATCTTTAGAGACTAAGAGAGTTAAGTAAGGTGCTAATAACTAATGACCTAAAAATGAATGAATGTTTTAGGTTTGTGAATTGGGACCCCGAAGAAGGTTAAACAAACAACGATCGACGGGAACGGTACAATCCTTCTTGTGACCTGCTTGCTAACGAGGTGTCCCTCGGCTTGTGTGCTATCTGTTTAATTGCTATGACTAATACAAGATAAAGCATGCAACCGGATTATTTATTCTCGTTGTGTTTGTGTTAGCTTTACATTAACCCACGAGACTTGAGATTGTTACTAACCAAGTTTAGTACTTACTGAGTTAATAAAGAGTTAAGTTTAATGGTTGTTGGTTAATGCCCGTTAAGGCTTAGCTAGCACATGGTGTTTAAGGTGTCTACTAACTGGAACTTGAGTGAGGAAACCCGGGACCGATCTCCGGTGATGCATGCTAAGGAAAAAGGGGGACGGTATCTGAATCAGATCCCCTCCGCTTAAGGACTTGTCTTCGGACTTGTAGCCTAGGGCCGGTTGCCGGCTCAGCTACGCTGGACTCCCGTCCAGAGTAGGTGGCATTAAGATGGTGCGGTGGGATCACCTAAATCCCAGGTTCAAATTAAGCTACAACCAATCCCTTCCAGGAAAGGTTTGTATACTGAGGTTAAGATTAAGATTGAGATTAAGATTAAGGTAAGGTAAGGAACTGAGATTAAGGAAATGAGGACTAAGGAGGGGGTTACTAACCCACTTGTTAAGGGAACTTGAGTCGTTCATTGGTTGTGAACTATATATGTTCATCTGTGGTTATTGTTATTGCACTTCATATTATGCTTGTGTATGTAATCAATTTCCATGCTATCGACAATTAGTCGTCGTAGCCCCGTTTGCTTGGGGGCCATGAGAGGGTGTACCAGCATTCGTGCTGACCCCCTCGGGGGCTATTTTTACACTTGCAGGTAAGAGACCCATGAGGACCACTACGAGAGTAGGAGCGGTTAGACTTAGGGTGGGATGTTTATTTTGAGTTCGGGTTGCGCCTGTGCACCCGACTGTTTATATTAAACTGATGTAAGTTTGAGATTATGTTTAAGATACTAGTACTCGGTTGGTTGTGGTATTGTGAATGTTGATGTTTTGAGTTGGATAAGTATTTTGGATAAGTATTGTAAACGTTAAAGCCGGTATATTCTAACGATCAGACCGTGGCAAGGTCCAGGTATTATTTATTTCCGCTGCGACGTATTCGATTAAGGGTTCAGTTTGCGATAACCACGATAGGCTTTGGATGGGGTGTTACAAAAAGTGGTATCAGAGCGTAGTTACGCTCTGATCAAGAAATACCGGACATGAGTAACCACCGAGTTAGGATATAAGTTAAGGAATAAGTGTTGGGTTAAGGGTGTGAGAAGTTAGAGTGAGTAGAGTCAGATGACCACTAATAAGTGTGGATCATCTTTATCGTCTACGGGCGTTATAAATTTACTAACCGAGACAGTGGTTGTAATACCCTTGAGGTTTACCTCCCACATCGGTTGGAGAGGAGAACGAAGTGTGCCTTATAAGTGCATGGATACCTCTCCCTTGTGTGACGCGTTTTGGGGCTAGGAAACCCCAGGAACAAATCCGTGCGGCCTGCGTGCCAAAGCGGACAATATCACACATGTGGGCTGATTAGGCTGGGCTATCACAGATGGTATCAGAGCCAGACCCAGGTCGGTGTGCCAGTGGGCCCGCGAGGGCGCTGGGCTCCCAAGGGGGGTGGAGTGTAATACCCTTGAGGTTTACCTCCCACATCGGTTGGAGAGGAGAACGAAGTGTGCCTTATAAGTGCATGGATACCTCTCCCTTGTGTGACGCGTTTTGGGGCTAGGAAACCCCAGGAACAAATCCGTGCGGCCTGCGTGCCAAAGCGGACAATATCACACATGTGGGCTGATTAGGCTGGGCTATCACAGATGAATACAAACTAATGTGACATGTGCTTGTTCAGATGGCAGGACGTCCTAGGGGAGGCCGAGGTCGCGGCCGGGGTGAGGATACTTCAGGGATACCTGGAGGGCAGACGATCGCAGAGATCGTAGCTGCCGCTTTAGGGCATATGGGCTATCAGCCTGGTGTGGGTGCACCACCACCACCGCCACAACCTAGGGAACCAAACTGGGTGAAGAGTCTAGCAGATCTTCGACCCGCCCATTTTAAGGGGGAGACCGATCCCGCCAAGCTTGAGGCGTACATCTCCGAGCTGGAGACCGCCTTCGAGACCCTTGATGTCCCTGCTGGGATCAAGGTGCGCTTAGCTGCTTTCTATCTGAAGGGGGCGGCAGGCGATTGGTGGAAGCTGGTGAGGGCCGAGCATGTGACCAATCCAGAGTTCGGCTGGGAGCAGTACACCGCCTTGCTACGAGCAAAGTACTACCCCGCCCATGTCCAGACGAAGAAGCGCTTACAGTTGGATGCGCTTAAGCAGTCGGACAAGATGACAGTGGACGAGTATTACTCAGAGTTCACTGCCTTGCTCCGTCTTCTGCCAGGTCTAGGGTATTCTGACCAGATCTTGGTGGACCGCTTCTATGGCGGGCTTAGCCATCGACTCCGCTACGGCATGGGGCCGACGAGTTACACTACCTTGCAGGTAATAAGAATGATTGAGATTTGAGTAAGTGATGAATAAGGTTTAGATTATGAGAAATAAGTGTGACTAATACCATGGAAAAGCAGGAGTGCTATCATGCCGCTGCTAAGGTTGAGATTACCGTCCAGCTAAGGGACGAGGAGAATGCAAAGAGGAAGAGTGCTGGTAAGAGCTCAGAAGGTCAAGGGCAAGGAGGGTACAAGAAACAAAAGTACCAGCCTCAGGCCCAGAAAAATCAGAACCCAAAGGGGAAGGAGGAAAAGGAGAAGGCTTCGGAAGAGCCATTGAAGCTGACATATGCTATTGTAGCTACACCACTGCGCTCTAAGGCGCCAAAGGGTAAGGAAATTGATATTGAATGAGTTAAGAAATAAATTAGTAACCGTTTGAGGTATGAGAATTGACAATATGAAACATCAGGATCTGAGACTGAGAAGGGAGCCGGTGGTGGCTACCAGTGACGCTTCATCTGTAGATGGTGTCACAAGGACCACCCCGAGCTCGACTGTAAGGGGAATAAGGTGGAGTGCAACTTCTGTGGTGTCTACGGGCATTGAGCTTATGAGTGTTACCGGAATCCTGCTAGCAGAGCCTATAGGCCCGATACCAGGGGCAAGGGCAAGACCGATCAGGGAGCTGGATCTGACGGTCAGAGGAAGGTGCAGCAGCCGGCGGACAAGAACCCACGGGTGACCCAGAAGACGGGCCCACTTACACATGGTGGACCGGGACGATGAGCCTGAGCCCTCATCGAGGCCAGGTACCACTATAACCATTTAGTAATAAAACTACCTGCTTACCGCATTATCATGCATGTTTGGTGAAATAAATGAGTTAAGTAAGAATAAGATGAGATTAGAACTTAAGTAAGACATAACCTACTACCACTTTAGGAAGATTCAACATCTGCTACCCTATACCATCTACATCTAGCCCGGAGCACACCGACATCGAAACCATACACTTTCCAACCGAACAATGTCAGGTTATCCGCCCAGGTATGATTTTATTAAGGGGATACCTGACACCCGAAGCACAAATAGCCATCATCAGGAGATGCAATCAACTAGGAGTGGGACCGGGAGGTTTTTACACACCGGAGTACCCAGGGGGAGCAAGGATGAAGTTAAAGATGATGAGCTTGGGCAAGGATTGGAATCCGTATGCCAAGAATTACCAAACCATGAGGGAGCAAGATGGAGTCTCACCACCGGGAATACCCGAAGAGTTCCATCCAGTTGTTACACAAGTCGTGGAAATCGCTCAGCAGTTGGAGGCTGAACCGATTCCTGACATCCAAGCAGACATTTGCATTGTAAACTTCTACGAGAAGAACGGGAAACTGGGACTACACCAGGATAAGGACGAGACAACGGAGTCTCTCGAAAGAGGGATACCCGTAGTGTCTTGGTCCATTGGAATGATGCGGAGTTTTTATACGGCGAGCAGAAGCGTGCGGACCGTGCAGATAAGATAGTACTTAAGTCAGGTGATGTATTAATTTTGGGAGGAGAATCAAGGATGTTATACCATGGGATTAAGAGAATCAACTGAATACAGCACCATCAGCAGTAGTCAATGCGACCCATATGAGACCAGGAAGATTAAACCTAACCTTTAGACAATATTAGCCATGTAATGTTAGAATGAGATGAGAAATGAGATGTAAGATTGAAGCACATGTTGTAAACAGGATGGTCATGAATAAAATAACAGTGTTGTTCATATAAATTGATTACGACTCTTGTTATACCATCAATACTCATGGAGCTTGTGAACACAATTAGGTTATGGACTCGGTACGGAAGGTGCACTAAGCATACTTACAGAGGCACAGGCCGACGCCAGCGGTACTATCCTCACCGGCACCTTTCCGATTAATGGGATTGAGGCATCAGTTCTCTTCGACTCAGGGGCCTCGCATACCTTTGTCTCTGCATCATTGCGAGCAGGTTGGGGCTAGACGCTGATGAGCTACCCGACTTCACGGTTACGCTCCCGTCTAAGGAGAAGGTTCGTTGCACTCGTTACTACCGAGGAGCCACCATCAGAATTAAGGGGGAAGACTTCCCAGTCAGTTTCATTATTGAGTTCAGTAAGCTAGGATTTGATGTTATCTTCGGGATGAACTGGTTGGAGCGGCACAAGGGACGTATCCTCTGCGCCGAGCATAGATTGCTGCTCAGGAGTCCGTCTGGGGTAACAAAATCATACCGCCAGAGGCCCAGAGAGCCTTCGACTAAGATCATCACCGCCATGGCAATGCATAGAGAATTAAGGAGAAAGGAAGAAGTATACCTCTGCTATGTACAGGACATAGAGAGAGACCCTGAGTTCAACCCCGACTTACCGGTAGTGTCGGAGTTCCCCGACTTATTTCCACGGGAACTGCCCGGCATGCCACCTACTCGGGAGGTAGAGATCACCATTGAGCTGCTACCTGGTACCGGACCGATAGCCAAGGCACCATACCGTATGGCTCCGCCAGAAATGACTGAGTTGAAGGAACAATTGAAAGATTTGTTGGATAAGGGATTCATTAGACCAAGTGTGTCACCATGGGGAGCGCCAGTCCTCTTCGTGAAGAAGAAGGATGGTAGTCTCCGCCTCTACATCGACTACCGAGAGCTGAATGCACTGACAGTGAAGAATAAGTACCCACTACCCCGCATTGACGATCTGTTCGATCAGTTGAGGGGAGCATCTGTGTTTTCCAAGATTGATCTCAGATCGGGGTATCATCAGATAGCCATTAAGGAGGGAGACATTGAGAAGACGGCATTCCGGACACGATATGGCCACTATGAGTTTACAGTGATGTCGTTCGGTTTGTCGAACGCACCGGCGAAGTTTATGGATCTGATGAACCGCTTGTTCCGGGAGCAGCTGGACAAGTCGGTTGTGGTTTTTATTGATGACATTCTGATATATTCAAAGTCTAAAGTAGAACATGAGGAACATCTGAGGAGGGTATTGGAAATACTGAGGGAGAACCAGCTATATGCTAAGTTCTCCAAGTGTGAGTTTTGGCTTGACCAGGTCTCTTTCCTAGGTCATGTCATCTCAGATGCTGGGATCGCAGTGGATCCAGCAAAGATTGATGCCGTACGTACCTGGCCAAGGCCGAAGACTGTTACCGACATCCGGAGCTTTCTCGGTCTGGCAGGTTACTACAGGAGGTTTGTTAGAGATTTCAGCAAGGTCGCGAAGCCGATGACCAGTCTGATGAAGAAAGATGCACCATTTCTGTGGACAGTTGACTGTGAGAGATCATTTCAGCGCTTGAAGGACTCACTGACCACTGCACCGGTACTGACCATTCCAGACGGTATAGAGGGCTTTGAGGTTTATTGTGATGCATCCGGCAGAGGGCTGGGTTGCGTGCTCATGCAACATGGCAAGGTGGTGGCATATGCCTCACGCCAGTTGAAGAAACATGAGGAGAACTACCCCACACATGATTTGGAGCTGGGAGTTGTAGTCTTCGCTTTAAAGATATGGCGCCACTACTTATATGGGGTTAGTGTCACGATCTACACCGATCACAAAAGTTTGAAATACTTATTCACTCAGAAAGAGTTAAATCTTCGACAGAGGAGATGGTTAGAGTTTCTGAAAGACTATGACATTGACCTCCAATACAAAGAGGGGAAGGCCAATGTTGTAGCAGATGCCCTGAGCCGTCGAGCACACTCACTCCATTCGCTAGTTTCCTTCTCCAGCTTGGTTGATGAGGTGCGAGAGGCTCAGAGGACAGATGAGTATATGAGAGAGGTCAGACAGAAGCTGACAGATGGTACCTTTGAGAGTCAGAAATACGACTTCAGACTTCATGATGATGATCTGATCAGACTTAAGGGCCGATTATGCATACCACGAGGTAACACGGATCTGAAAGACCGTATACTTAGAGAATCACACTGTTCTTCAGTTTCCATCCATCCGGGAGCCTCTAAAATGTATAAAGACATGAAGAGATACTTCTGGTGGTCGGGGATGAAGACAGATGTTACCGAGTTCGTCTTGAGGTGTCTCACATGCCAGAAGGTGAAATTCGAGCACCGACGACCGGGCGGAATGGTACAGTCGATGCCAGTTCCGGAGTGGAAGTTCCATGATATCTCCATGGACTTCGTAGTTGGACTTCCACCTGCTAGGGGAGGTCTCAACATGATATGGGTGGTGGTGGATCGCCTTACCAAAGTAGCCCGATTCATACCGATGAAGGATACTTGGAAGGTGACCAAATTAGCTGAGTTATTTGAGAAAGAAATCATGAGGCATCACGGCATACCAAAGACCATAGTGTCAGATAGAGATACCAGATTCCTTTCGAGATACTGGAGAGCTACCAGAGAAGCGTTGGGTACAGAACTCAAACTGAGTACCGCGTTCCATCCTCAGACAGATGGTCAGACTGAGCGTACTATTCAGACACTCGAGGACATGCTGAGAGCATGTGCCTTAGACTTCCAGGGCAGTTGGATTGACAGATTGCATCTGATCGAGTTTTCATACAACAACAGCTATCACGCTTCGATCAAGATGGCACCTTTTCAAGCATTGTACGGTAGACCATGTCGTACACCGCTCTGCTGGGATGAGTCGAGTGAGACGGTCATTATAGGACCAGAGTACTTAGAACAAGTTAAGGCTGAAGTTCAGCAAATTAGGGAGAACATGAAAGCTGCTCAAGATAGGCAGAAGTCGTATGCTGATGTTCAACGACGGGACCTGGAGTTCGCAGTGGGCGACCAGGTATTTCTGCGAGTATCACCGATGAAGGGTGTATTCAGGTTTGGGCAGAAGGGCAAGTTAAGCCCGAAATTTGTTGGTCCTTATGAGATTACGGAGCGGGTGGGCCCAGTTGCTTACAGGTTGAATTTACCTGCTAAGCTGGGTAAAGTGCATGATGTTTTTCATGTTTCACATCTAAAGAAATACATGCACCACCCCTCCCATGTGTTAGAACCTGAGAGGTTGACTTTAGAACCAAATATGAGATCCGTGGAGACTCCTCAGAGAATCTTGGACAGCAAGACTAGGGACACTCGCCACAAGTCAGTGCGACTGGTGAAGGTTCTCTGGTCTAACCAGGATGTCGAAGAGGCCACGTGGGAATTAGAGGATAAGATGAGGGCGAAGTACCCTTCTTTATTCACAGACTAGATCATTTGTATAGGGTACGGGGCGTACCCCTTTTTAAGGGGGGTAGAGCTTCCTCGCTTTTGAGTTAGGAAACGATCATGTTGTCGTTTGTTTGGTTGTTTAAGATGTGAATTTGTGTAAGTTGCTACACTTCGGTGTAAGTTTGAGTTATGTATAATACTTATGTATTGTATTTGAGATTGACCTTTGAGTCTTGAGATGTATGAATGTGAATATAAGATGTGGTATTAAGATTAAGAGAACTGTGTACCGTGAATGGTTAAGCACATGTGTGAACTTTGAGGACAAAGTTCTTTTAAGGGGGGTAGATTGAAATACCCCAAACTTAGATATGGTGTTTAAATGATAAACTAAGATATAAGGAGGCTAAATAATGCCTTAGAAACATTAAGAAACATTTCTAATCAAAGAAAATATAAGGAAACACCAAAAGAGCAGTTTTAACAAAAACGTGCTCTAAGCTTGGAGAGACTTGGGAGAGTACCCAAATATTGTTCTAAGACCTTAGTAATATCCTAATGGTCATTTTAAATCAATTACCAAAGAAAACCAAGCTTGAAAACAAGTTAAAACACAAAATGTGCTTTAAGGAGTCTTAAAGCACGTTTTTGAAAAATCGTCTTGTAAATGAGTTTTGAATGGCTAAATGTCCATCATTACTCTTTAATTAACATGTGTACTATATATTATCACATTTGGAAGTCTATATCAATGGGAAATCAAAAATTTCACAACAATGTGCCTTGTTTTGGTGAATAGTGAATTAATTAGGCTAGTTTATAACATAAGTCTATATAAGTGAGACATTTGGTCAACAAAGACTTAAGTACCCTCATTACTAAAAGGGGGACGGTTTCTTAGGAGGTGAGTCACCACCTTCATGAGTTATTAAGCAATTAAGAAAGCAAATAAGACTTATAAAGCATAAAGTACTATTTACCTTTTAAGATAAATATCACATTTTACTTACCTCTCTCCTCATTTCTTCATTCTCCCTTGTTTCCCACGGTTTCTTGCTCTCTTTCTCTTCTCCATTAACGTGAAGCATACCTCCATGCTAGCTCCACCTTCTCTTGCACACTACTGACTCATTTTAGCTCCAAATCCAAAACAAAATACATATTCTTCTTAGTTAGCTCAAGCTCCTCCTTTCTATCTTTTCAAAACTTCAAGAGCTTCATTTTGGTGACAAGTCAAACCACCATTAGAGGAGGAAATTCAAGTTTGGAGACTCCATTGGCATCTCCATTCTCTTAAGGTAAAGAAAGTGTAAGAAAATCTAGGTTTCCACCATTTTCTTCACATGTCCGAAAATTAGTGCTCATGGGACTCCATGTTTATGCCTTGTTCTAGCTTGTTTCTACTCTTCAAAGGAGAGAGGAGGTCCTTCTTGCTTCATATCCAAGTTTGTCTTGAGAAACCAAGGTAAAACAATCACATTAATACCTTAAAGCATATTTTTAACCTAGGGTTTGTTCCTTAGGGTTAATGTGTTATCTAGTACTCATTGGAGTCATTGGATATTGGTTAGAATATTGGCAAGGAGATACACATTGGTGACCGAGATTGAACAAAGAAAAACCTAAGGAAGAAAGCTTTTTAAGCTTGTAAAAGAACAAGGTAAATTACTTACCTTAAGATGTCTTGTTGTTTAAGGGAATGGGATTTAGGTATATGATGAGTTTAGTGTAGAGTTTATATTGGGAAGGTGTTATTAAACCTAGAAGAAAAGATAGTTAAAACAATGTGGAGATGAACTACAAGAAGCATTTTATTTCAATGGGAGCCTTGTTGAGTGTATTCGCAGGTTGAAGGCAAATATATGTGGAAATTCAGTGGTTAAGATTATTGTCATTTAAGGGCCTAAGTGCCAAGCATTTTGAGTTTAAGCAATATATGATGATGTGGTGAAGTTTAGTGTAAATTGTGTGTTAAGGTGTTGTGATGAGAATTTGTGTGGTGTTGGTTGTTTGATGGAGAAAAACCATGTATTAGGTGGTATTATATACTAGAGAACCTATGGCAAAATTTAAAGGAGAGCTTAAGTGTCTAAGACATTCTAAGGGAATTTAATGACTAAGGAGGTACTAGGATGTTCTAGAGATTGCCTTGGTGAAAAAGGGTGAGAATAAGGTGTTCTAAGGACTTATAATGACTTAGGCATTACTATGAAAGATTTAGAAATCAAGAGAATGTATTTGAGTATTTAGGACTTAGGCAAATGTTGTTGCACAACTAGGAAGGGAGTAATGTGTTGATGATGGAAGTTTAAGCTTGGGAAGGAACTTTAAGTAAATGCATAAAAGAGTTTTAGAAGGTGAAAGATGCTTGGGAGATGATGTTATAGTGGTGAGGAAGACTTTTGGCATAGTGGTTACATTAGGTATGAACCACCACCTAGAAACCTAAAGGAAAGCATTACAAGTGTAAGCATAATTACAAGGGAAAATGTATAATGATTAAGGTGAAGCTTGGTGAATGATTTAATGAGTTTGGAGGATGCTCTAAGGTGGGTTTAAGAGTCTAAATGATGTTAGAACACATTGGGAGACTTGAGTAAAGATTTTGTGAAGATTTGGCAAGTTTGGGCATGTTTTAGTGGCGTCCGACCCAGGGGTCCGACCCAAGTTTGGGTCGGACGGCCTCTGTTTAACGCCAGGGAAAGGTTCTAGAATGGTCCGACCCAGAGGTCTTGGGTCGGACATGGGTCGGACGGGTGATTTTCAAAGGGCAAATAAGTTTCTGGAATGGTCCGACCCAGAAGGTTGGGTCGGACGTGGGTCAGACATGAGAGGTTTTAGAAGACGGAAAGTTTCTGGAATGGTCCGACCCAGTTGGTTGGGTCGGACATGGGTCGGACATGTAGGGTTTTCCAAACCCAAAAGTTACTGGAACGGTCCGACCCAGAGGGTGGGTCGGACGGTGGGTCGGACGGCCCTTAACACTTAAAAAAAAAAATTAAATTCTAAGAATGGTAATGGGTAATGAGGTATACCCTTGGTAGGGTGGTAATGATTAGGACCCTAAGAACTTAAGGAATTAAGTTAAGATTAAGTATAAGTTTTAATGTTTTAAAGTTAAGATTGTAAGCTAAGTGGCAAAGACTTAAGAGGGTATTAAATGGGAATCTTTAGAGACTAAGAGAGTTAAGTAAGGTGCTAATAACTAATGACCTAAAAATGAATGAATGTTTTAGGTTTGTGAATTGGGACACCGAAGAAGGTTAAACAAACAACGATCGACGGGAACGGTACAATCCTTCTTGTGACCTGCTTGCTAACGAGGTGTCCCTCGGCTTGTGTGCTATCTGTTTAATTGCTATGACTAATACAAGATAAAGCATGCAACCGGATTATATTTATTCTCGTTGTGTTTGTGTTAGCTTTACACTAACCCACGAGACTTGAGATTGTTACTAACCAAGTTTAGTACTTACTGAGTTAAGAAAGAGTTAAGTTTAATGGTTGTTGGTTAATGCCCGTTAAGGCTTAGCTAGCACATGGTGTTTAAGGTGTCTACTAACTGGAACTTGAGTGAGGAAACCCGGGACCGATCTCCGGTGATGCATGCTAAGGAAAAAGGGGGACGGTATCTGAATCAGATCCGCCCTCCGCTTAAGGACTTGTCTTCGGACTTGTAGCCTAGGGCCGGTTGCCGGCTCAGCTACGCTGGACTCCCGTCCAGAGTAGGTGGCATTAAGATGGTGCGGTGGGATCACCTAAATCCCAGGTTCAAATTAAGCTACAACCAATCCCTTCCAGGAAAGGTTTGTATACTGAGGTTAAGATTAAGATTGAGATTAAGATTAAGGTAAGGTAAGGAACTGAGATTAAGGAAATGAGGACTAAGGAGGGGGTTACTAACCCACTTGTTAAGGGAACGCTTGAGTCGTTCATTGGTTGTGAACTATATATGTTCATCTGTGGTTATTGTTATTGCACTTCATATTATGCTTGTGTATGTAATCAATTTCCATGCTATCGACAATTAGTCGTCGTAGCCCCGTTAGCTTGGGGGCCATGAGAGGGTGTACCAGCATTCGTGCTGACCCCCTCGGGGGCTATTTTTACACTTGCAGGTAAGAGACCCATGAGGACGCACTACGAGAGTATGAGCGGTTAGACTTAGGGTGGGATGTTTATTTTGAGTTCGGGTTGCGCCTGTGCACCCGACTGTTTATATTAAACTGATGTAAGTTTGAGATTATGTTTAAGATACTAGTACTCGGTTGGTTGTGGTATTGTGAATGTTGATGTTTTGAGTTGGATAAGTATTTTGGATAAGTATTGTAAACGTTAAAGCCGGTATATTCTAACGATCAGACCGTGGCAAGGTCCAGGTATTATTTATTTCCGCTGCGACGTATTCGATTAAGGGTTCAGTTTGCGATAACCACGATAGGCTTTGGATGGGGTGTTACATAATTACCTTTAAATATGATAATATATCATATTATATCATATTAGGAATTTAATTCCAGAAATTTACAAGTTTTTACAAATTTAATATTAAAATATTAATAAAACCCTAAAAGGGGGCCCGTTTGAGTCAACATTGACTAAGAATGGTCAAGAGGTCAAAGTTTGACCCCTTGGACCACATGAGGTCGACAGCCACAAGAAGGGGAGCTTATTTTCGCCACTTGCAAGCACAAAAGACAAGCTTCCAACACATTTCCATGATTTAAGGGACCACTTTTACCTTTATAATACAATAATGTATATATTCAACTATGGCTGCTTAAATGACTCAGCCTCCACGTGAGAGACTCCATTTGAGAGGCTCCACCCCCTCCAATAATCGATGCCAACCTGCTTTAGTGAGTCACCAAATACATTAAACAAGTCAAAAATGAGTATTAAGGCAAATTTGACCTACCTTTCTCATTTGCCTTGCTTCCCAGCCGACACAAGGCCTCCTCACTCTCTCTTTGGCTTCCCCAAGTCGTGGCTAACACACCAAGAACATAGAAGAACACCTTGATACCTAGGTAAGCTTAATTAGTCATTTTATATTCAATTTCTTCACAAATCTTTCTCCTTTCGGTGGATCTAAGCATCAACCACTTCCATCCATGGATCTAGGTTGTTTTGGAGGTTAAATGAAGGGCAAATCTTGGCCATAACAAGGGAAGAAGGTGGAGAAACCCAATCTTGTTCTTAAGGTACAAAAATGTGCTTTAAGCACTTATCCTTTGATTCTCTTTAGATCCGGTTGTAAAACCTGTTCTCCTAGCCTTATAATCTTCTTCTTAACATACTTATTCAGTGGATCTATCAAGAGCTTCAAGGTATAGCCAGATCCAAGCCAAAAACACCATTTTTGGCATTTTAAACAAGGTAAAAATTGGCCATCTTCGAATCTAATTTATACTGGTTTTAAGCCTTGGTTTAGTAGCTCTTTTGATGCTCTTACTCTTCTGTAAAAACAGGCCGAAGAGTACTTGTTCTTACCTTGTTGTTCTAAGGTAAATCTTACCTTGAAATATACATTAAAACACTTCTTATGGTTAGATCTTGCTTGGAGACTAACTATGCATTAATTGTTGTTTGAAAACATGTAAAAGAAGCTATGGAAATTTTATTCCTAAGCTGGCCGAACCAAACCAGGCTTTATCTAAGCAAAAACAAGGTATAAATCACTTAAACCTTCACTTGGTACATTAATATGTGTTTATACATATTTGAATAATATGTGACGTGAGTGAACAAGGATATTAAGGTCTTATTTTTGACCTTAGGTGGTTAAGGAATGGTTTAATAAATTTTATAACTAATTAAACAAGCATAATTGTCAAATTTAAGACATTATGTGGAAAATTGGTAATTAATGGAAAGATATGGTGAGGGCCGAAAGTTTAATGCATTTTTGGACATATATGTGTAATTTATTTTGTAAGCCAATGTTTGTAATAAGGCGATGTACTTTAGCCCATTTTATTTATGCATTTATAAGGTTTTATTTAAGTTTAGGTGGTGAAAATGCATTACCGAAAAGAAATGGGGTATTAGGTGTAATTAAATTAAATTTGGGGGCTAGATATTAATAAGGCCGAAATTTAGAGGTTTAAAGGTGTTTAAATAAAAATTATAAGATTATATAAAGTTTTGGGGTTAAATGGTAATTTCTGAAAAGTATGGGTACAAAGCGTGAATTATGGAATTTAATGGTCAAGGAAATATTAAGGAGGTCAACCTTGACCATATGGTAGGTTTTGACCAAATTAGATAAGTTAAATATCTTATTTAAGGTTTATAATAAGGTAAGTATTTTATTGTAACAATTATATAACATATGTGGTAAATATGTTATTACCAAAAATTAAGGGTGTATAATGGTATTATAAACACCCATGGGCTATTAGGAATTTTTAGGAATTTATTGGGTTGATTTTGGATTAAAATAAACTATATATGTATAATATATAGTTATTATGTCATTATGACACTTTTGAGAAATATAGGTGGTGGATTTATAAATACCGAAAGTATATGGGTTAGTAAGGGTAATTATAACCCTTTGGTGAAATTTGGTGGTTTCTAGAATTATATAAGAGTATTTATTAAGATATATGTATAATATATAGTTTTAATGAATTATTAAACTATATGCTATAAATTGGGCCAAATGGCAATTATAGAACATATATGGGTCTGTTCGGTTATTAAATAAAATAACCATAGGTTATACTTTTTATAAGTTAGAAATGTTATATTAAATGGTATATATATAACATGGTATAAATAATGGGGCGATTTTGTAAATAAAGGAAACTACGGTTTATGGAAAAGAATAAGGTTTAATATATGTGCCTATGCGGCAATATATAATAGTTTTGTATAAAAACTATTGGTTATAAATTAAAGGAAATAAAAATATCATATCAAATGATATTAGAATATGGTATAACATTACATAATGTTATGTGGTCAAAATGGGATTTAAATAAACTATAGTGCTGTACCGAAAATAATAAGGTTGGAAAATGAATTTTAGACTAAGATCTATAATGTTATAAATGTTATAACAATTATATGGTATTAACGTGGTTAAATGGGATTAATATAAGTAAGGATATTCACATTAAATAATGTGACAAACTATAAATAAATAAGATTTATAAACTAAGGTATTTATGGAATAAACCTTAGGAGTTGTAAATAACTAACATAAAATGTTATATAATATTAGGATAATAATCTTAATATAAGTTGTATAAATAAATACAACTAAAGGGAATAATCATCTAGAATAAGATGATAAAATGTGACATACAAGAGTTTTATAACTCATGGAATTTACCTATATGGTACATATATACATATACAAGGATAATGTATATAAGGATGAATATATAATATGGTTGGAAACCATATAATATAGTGGTGGTGGTTATTACATGGAAATAGTTTATAAACTATAAGTTATGAGTTTTTGGATGCAAATATTATTTGCAAAGATAATGGATAATATAATACAATGTATTATAATGGATGGTGGAAAAATAATACGATATTATATAATAATGCATGCATACATGAAACTATAGGTTATATACCTAAGTTTAATGATGAATAAGATTTAAAGAAATATAATGAAATTAAACTTAACAGTCAAAATGTTTTGACATACGAGTTTAGTAACAAAGCTGACTGGTTTAGATAAACCCGTAACAAACAACTGTAGAAAACAGGGATGAACTGTTGGGGTTACTTGTTATTCGGAAATACCGGATGTAGTTGGTCATGGAGACTGACTTATAGTTTTAATACCGTTTAGATCATACTTCAGACAAGGACGCTTGACGAGCTAGTGGACTACACTGCGCATCGTAGGTCTTGGTGAACTGTATGTAAAAGGGTTTGATCCAAGTTGTCCTAAGGAAGCTCCTTGGGCTCAGATTTGGTTGATATAACTTGTGTGTTATGTTTGTGGATACATGTATGTGATTAAATCTTACTGCATTTATTATTTATGCACGAGCGTCCTACGGGACTAACACTACGTCGACTATAGATCGGCTTATATAAACATACATATACGATGTTGTGATAAAATGATGTTTACTTGATATAATACCATAGTATTACTATTAAGTATATGGTAACCTAAGTAAAACACTTAGGGACGAGTCACGACATTGTCGGTCTCTAGAGCATGGATCTCGAACATGAATATAACCTAGATTACTCCTAGGTATACGTGAGACCCATTGGGCAGCTAATTAATAATTATTCTCCATAAGACTAAGAGCATATCTTAAACATTATGAGAGAGAGATGGTATGAGTTGAGGTGAGGAATCCCGGTGGTTTACGAACTACTTGGTTGCGCATTTGTGATCACTGAGGGGTTTCCGATTGGATTCCGCTCCAGGTTTATACCCAACGAGCCCAAACTGGATCGTGGGTCAGGTGGCTACGGCCTTTTATATGGACGTCTTACGAGACATAAGAGAATAGTCAGGGGCCTCCGGACCTCTGGCGAAATGAGCACCTTTGTGTGTACGGGAGGACTACTGTCCATGGTGAGGTTATCGGGTTGTCTTAACATGACGCCCAACTAGTATTAATTAAACATGGTTGGATGGGGCCTTAAAGACCAAGGTAAATTAACTATGGAAACTGTACGCTACGGCGATTGTACATTGTACATATGGATGGGGCCTTGAAGGCCAAATTAAATTAAATTAACAATGGATGGTGAACGCTACGGCGATTGTACATTGTATATTATACTGTAATTAATCGATACGTTCGATATACAACTGTGGTTTATGATATTAAATGAATGTTTGGATTGGATGGATGGTTGAATGTTTATGAATGTTTTGGATGGTGGATTATGTATATTATACATGTATATTACAGTATTGGTTATAACTGTAAAATGGTAAAGCATGAAACCAATCTAATAATAAGATGGTTAAAATGACTAAGTGACCATTAGGGTCCAGGCCCGGCATACTCAGCGTCTATCGCTGATACTACACCATTGCAGGTTGTTGATTATTGCCGAAGCCGAAGTGCGGGAACAGGGTAATTAGAGTTTATTTTAATTACCGCACATGGAGTTGTAATATGGTACAATTATGTATATTCAGGTTTGGGTAGACGCTCACTTGTCGATGTTTATGAGTATGGACTTAGTATGATGTATAGGAGTTTTCTCGTTATCACGGCGGTTAGTAGTTTGTTTATGTTGGAAGTTGGATGTAGTTTGGCTTCGTTGCTCGCATGGGCGAGTAATGGCCGGTGACACCTGAGTGAGTATTGTTATTGTTGTTAATTCTTCCGCTGTAAGACGTTTTATTTTCTGCTACGTGAGAGACTATTACGTGATTGTTGAGAGGGGTGTTACAATAACGTTGTATGCATTTGGGATTTACCTAGACGCTCACTTGTCGTTAAAGTTACCTCTGGTTTAGAATGATGTATAGGTTAGTATCTCGTTATCACTGCGGTTATATTTGCAATACCAGTGTTATTTCTTATCTTATTTATTTCTGCTTCTTTACTCGTATGGGTGAGTAATGGCATGTGACACCCGAGTGAGTTTTAGTAATGTGAGACTTCCACTGTGAGACATTTTTAATTAATACTACGTGAGTGATTTTTACGAGATTACAAGTGGGGTGTTACAAAAAGTGGTATCAGAGCGGAGTACTGCTCTGATGACGAGATAATAGGATTTAAGATAGTGAGCTTAGGACTTGGGAATATGGGAAACATTGGTGAGGTACGAAACGTCTTCGTTTAAGTGAAATTATGTGCTAGCAAAGCCTTTGGATTGCAAGTGTTAGCCCTTGAGGCCCACAAACGAGTTAATTGCAATGTGATGAGTTATCGAGTAACGAGAAGATGAACGATAATACCGATGTCTAGTGGTGGAGTGGGCCAAGAAGCTGGCCAAGGGCATAAAGGCCCGGGAATATTACCCCTGTTATGGACCAGCTGAGAGCTCAGTCAGGCGGAGATATACCAACGTCTTGAGTGCATTGGCACAGTCCACTTTCATGTGGAAGTCCAGTACGGACTACCGCCGACAATACCCCTCCCGCCACAACCCAATGAGTTTAATGCTACTGAAAAATACAATCCCCGAGTATAGGGAAGAGGGTTACTAAGCCCAATAGTCCACATAAGCGACTTCATACTGAAAGTATAAAATCTTACACTTATAACGATAATATAAATTCAATACCCTACCTTCCTTACGGATGACCAAGCATCAGTGATAGGCACCGCCGGGGGAGAGCGCCATTGCTACGGTAAACGTCGTGGAAAGGATCACCCAAGACAGCAGGGCAAGCGGACCGGGAGCATTTTAAGCTCTACGAGGCCGTCGCCCGTAATGGGGACCTTTAACCACCCTACCATTGTATTGTAATACCAAACTGTAAACTGAGGAAATATTGAGAGTGTGGAGAATTTTGTAAGTTCACCCGCCCTGTCATGTTCAATTCTAGTCCAAATCTTGTGTACATACAATGCTGTAACACTAGATTCTTGTCGTGACGACACCTACGGAGAAACAATTCCAATCGTTTATGCTACCATAAATCTAATGTGAGGTAAAACTTGAATATTCTAATAACAATGTGGTCGGGGAAATTTTTTCCAATTTAAATACAGTCCTTTTAGGAACCATCGTTCTAACGGTACTTGAGCAACCAATGCGATAGTAAGACGAATGAGTCTGAAACCGACAACTTCACTTGCATGGCGCGCTTGCCACTGCAAGCGCTAAGTTAAACAAGGTACTAATAATTCCGTCTACCCCACGCACTTGCTACTGCAAGTGCTGCAGACAACTACGCCCGTAGTTACAATCACCATTATCGTTACAAACGAGCTCTGTAAACTGTGTAGACCAGTGGTACAACGCCATGGCTACCAATAATCACCAAACAATTGTACAACACTAATATAAACTACAGGACTACAATTGTCGCCATACGAATAATAAATCGCTAAGATACGAGGCTTATAACCTCGAAAGGACCCGATGAGTCCGACTAATCATAACAAAAGGGGGGCATACATCAGCCCATAACAAACTACCTTCACTAAACAATAATGAATCAATAACAACGGCTTACGAGCCAAGTACTATGACAGATTTGTAAATTATTTAATGGCTTGTTATGGACGTGGGAGGTGGAACTTGATCCAGTACAGGTCAAGGGAAGCTGAACACAAATTGGGGTGGAAGGGTAGTTTGACGCTGGTGCTGATCACATCAGGGTCAGACGACCCCTGAGACTCTTCACAAGTTGCGACAATTAACTACTGTGAGAATAAATGCAAACTGCAGTAATCAACCAACAACTAGCAACAATTCAACCATAAGGTATTAAATAAGAATGCTCGTGACTAACAGCTCACATTGGTATATATTAAATCATACAGGAAATTATAGAGAAGGAATACGATCGTATAACAGTCAATACCGACAATACGCACTCCTAGTTTACGTCAACATGTGATGAACACCCGGGGAACTGTAAAACATAACAGTCCACAATTGGACCAAAAAGAAAATTAAAAAGAATAATTATACCGTAACACGGTTATTATCAAATACAATTCGCAACAATAAACGCGAATCTATGAAAAAAAGCATGAATAATTACCACCCCTGGGCACTACTACCTTTACCATGGAGTTCCATAAGCAATATTGAATGAGAAAACATCAAGATTAAGTTCAACGTATGTTATTATTGATCATGCTGATCATTAGACAAGTTCTAAGTAAATGGATGGCTACCGCCATTGGCAATCTGCCTTGTAAAAAAATGATAAGTATCAATATGTGTTAAAGACATGTTGTTTACTATTGTGACGACTGTCAGTGATGAATGAATGTGTAAATTAAAACAATGGCAAACAGCTAAATCGATATTACAAAACAGTCAAACCGAATGCTAAATGGCGTAAGTTAAAGAAAGTACTTAACATACTAGTAAACGGGTGTAAGCCCGGGAGGACGGGGACATCGCCTCCAATTACCTTTCGAGGTATGCTATTAAGATAACAATGTCAAAAATTAATATAACAACTAACGAGATACGTTTAGAAACAATTACCATGAGGACTTTCATAAAGGAAGGATTCATCCGGTACTACGTTAAATGTCGTGATCCGGAAAATATAATGAAGTTAAGGGAACTATGGTACATACCGTAAACAGCATAAATAATATGCTAATTAACTAATAAGCGCCAAACCACGCACATGAGATCTAAATAACAACAGTTGACCCAGCATATGAGTGACCCCAATAAAGGAACTACTAAACAATAAACAATAACAAACTTAATTAACGAACTGTTACCAACAATATATTTAGCAACAAAGAAGAGAAAAACATCTCCCATTATTATAGTACCACCCATACCTTTAGGATAAATATAACGAACATCTGCCGATACTAATACACAAACCCATATCCATTGGGCAACCCGAAGAACTGAACATTCCCACGGGAGACCCCTAATAACAACAAGAAACCAGTTTGACAACAGAATACTTCACGAACGTGTGACGGACACTACGAGTCTATAAACGAGTTATGGGACCACCACACTCCATGGGAGCTTGTGGGCTCGACAGACTCAATTCCGAGTTAGTCGAGTAAGTAGCAATGTATCAGTATGGTACCCCATACACGTAGACAAGTGGTGGAAGGAACACAAGAGGTAGTCAACTCCACACAAAGGTCAGAAATGTAAACCCAGACCAGTGTAAATAACAGCCAAGAATGAATTAACAAATAAAAGCCCAGTTTAATTAACGAAGTGAATAGAACTAACAACCTAGAATATAATGTGACCAAGACATGATTCCGCAAATGAATGACTAAATGAATGTGTAATAAACCAAAAGGTTCAATAACCGCCTGCATTAACGCAATTTGCAATACTCAGAAGAAATCGCTTAATGACTAAAATCATTACCCGTAAAAGGGGACAAAGAGAGAATTATTTTCCAAACATAAATATATACAACGATACCAAATGGTGTAATGATTATGTATAGTTCTTAACCAGGGAAAGGTTGAACACAAGTACATCATTGTCTATTATACAGTAATGGCAAAGCTAGTACACTAGCGGATGCCCTGAACTTTAAAGTGAATACCACAATAAATATACAACCGTCTAATTGACTGAAATATGGTGTGCACGAAAGCGACCATTACAAACTACAATATGAATAAATACGCTCTCAAACACAGACGAGCAAAACTCGCACAGAAAAACAGTGATGAAAAATAAAATGCAAGAAAGGCTATACAACAGCCTGGACAATTAAAGAACATGTTCCAGAATAACTACTGAGTTCAAATCATAGCTCAAATATAAATTTACAAATATATAATGATATTCCTTGTGAAAAACATGTGAATATATAAATATAAAACATAACTGAGGAAATACCTCAACTGCCAAGAACATACCGTAAAGGATGTCGAGCAATGCAGAACATAATATAATAGTAACCATGGATTCTCCTGATAAACCATACTATGAGTGTTACGAAACCGACACATGGGAAACACAACAAGTATTAACGAGAAATACATAACAAGTATTACAATTAAATAATTCACTCCAGAACAAAATAACCGGGAGACACGGGATTACGAAAAAAATTATTTTCCTCGTGCAGTTATAACCATATGTCTTGAACAAACAATAGAAACGAGTGCAAACGCCACTGAGCACAGATGATAAATAACATCATACCTCATCTCAACATTATACCAACAGGTGAAGATAATAACGACTTGAATTATATTGCGCACCGGCGTTCCAAAATATCGACATACAATTTCGACCCAGTCGTGTGCACATACAACTAATGTTACTGGGATACCTTTGTTTTCAATTAACAAAGACCATGAACGACACCATCATAATGGAGCGACGTCAGAAATAAACTGCCGCCAATAAACCATCTAAGATAACAATAAAACTAAGGGCATATTAGCCCCATATCCGTGGGTCTGCACCTCCATATGGAGCGAGTGGGCCCAATAGAACGTGGTTGAGACAGTGCACCAAGTACTCCATGCCTCTGGCTAGAAATGTACGCGCCTCACCTTTCTCATAACCTCTTTTAGAATTGAATGCTTAACATCGACCTGTCTCTCAATATGAGGATTCCATGAGACCCAAGTATCCAGCGCTCTTTGGTTAGCGGTTGTTGTATACTTGTGGGGTACGGGGGCGTAACCCTTTTTAAGGGGGGTAGAGCCTCTTGCCTGTGCACAAGTGTGCACTAGTTTTATGTTTTTGTATGTGGGGCATACGCTGTTTTGTTGGCTGTTTGTATGCGCATTACGCACTTGAGTATGTTTGTGTACGTATGTGTAAGTATCATATGAGATACTCAGTTGTGTTTGTATGTATGAACGTGTTGGATGATTGTAATGGTGTACTCTCTCTTATGAATCCAGTTTATGTTGTATCGTTTAGATACCGAAATAGATACTGATTGAATCATAGAGATGAATGGTGGAATGTTATGGACACCTCGGAGGTTTTCAAGATGGTTAGACTGATAGGAAACGATGGTGCTGAGGATCACCTTATCCATATATTTGAATAAACGCCACACTTGAGGGCTAGTGCAATATGAGCACAACACTTATGCGTGAATGCTACACACATAGATGTACATTATGGGAATCATGGGTAGACATATATTATATACCTATTTATGAAAGACGACTTCGGGATGAAGTCTTTTTAAGGGGGGTAGACTGAAATACCCTAATTAATTAAACATTGATTAAACATTTAATCAATTAAATTAAGGCCTAAACATGCCTTAAATCAATTTAAAAACAACAGTGGTCACATAAAGCAATTATTGCACCCTTTGACCGTTTAGGGTAAATATATACCCAAATGAACTCCTTAGGACCTAAATTTTTTCCTAAGCACTATAACACATAAATGAACGTACTAAAATTATTGAAAGACACTCCAACACAAATAACAAGCATTAACAGCTTAAAAGTCACTCAGAGCAAAAATGTGCTCTAACAGTTTTAAAGGTCATGTGACCTCCGTTTGATTCCAAATCAAATTCCTAAGCTTAGTAATCATGTAATGGATGTAATTAATCAAGTAACAAAGAAAACCAAGCTCAAAAACATGTTTTAACACAAAATGTGCACTAAGCTTTCTTAAAGCACATTTTTGTGAGATTATCTCCAAAATGAGTTTTGTTTGATTTTAGGGTCTTGAATACCCTTAAATACACTAATGTGACATAATGTACCACATTAGAATGTATAATTCAAAGTTTTCAAAAAATCAAAAATATGTGCCTTGATTGTGAATATACCCAAAATAGCACTTATTTTTCCTAATCTAGTCAATGGTCATGCTTCTTTCCTTGACCTTGAGCAAACATGGCCGCATAATAACAGTTTCCTTCTCATCTTGTAACCGGCCATACTTGTACATATTATGGCTTATGAATACCTTTATTATAAAGTAACATTTGTACTACATTTCAACTTTATTAAACAATTCTTCCATCTTTGACTTAATTCTTCCTTGCGTTTAAATTAAGGCCCTCTTCTTATCTGATTGTCGGCCACACCCATACATATATTGATGACTCATAAAAGCAACCTTATAAAGTAAGATAAGTACTATTGTTAACTTGACTAAACTATATTATTTTCCAACCTTGCTTTATCATTTACGACAGCCTATCCGGTGGTCTAAGACCTTTCCTCTTCATAAGCTAACAAACACACCTTCCAATTGATGACACAACAGTAACTATTCAAAAAAGTGACTTTATGTTATTTTATATAGATAATGTAATTATCTTAATCACTCGTTCCTTGTCCCAGCTGAGAACAACCACCGTAATCCCTTCTTAAATCCTCTCGTATCTGCTGCAACATAGAAATATCTAGTAAGTTTGATGACTCATCAAAGACTAATTCCTATCTAACTTATCTTACTTCATAAGGCAAGAATCAACTTCTTTCTTCATTCTTATCTTCCCAGCCGTAAACTTTAGTCCCAAACCCTCTCTTTTTCTCTTCTTCAACCGTGAGCAGCAGTCAGCCTCCATGGATTGAGGACTCTTCACCTTGGTAAGCTCTTAAAGCATGGAAGCCACCTCCTTCTTCCTCTCTTCTCCTCCCTTCCTTTGTTGTAGTTTGACCCTCTTTTCATTCACCATATTAGCTCATGTTTGCTGGCAAGGAAATGGGGTTTTCACGACTAAGTTCATGGAAGGGAAGAGGAAGGTCCATACTTGCCTTTTTCATGGTAAAAACAAGCATTAAATTCCCTCTTAATTTTTGAAACCTTACCTTGGTCTCTCCAGCTGATTTGGTCTCTTTTACGTCATTTTTAGTGGATAACTAGTCTTCCTCATGTGTTGTTTCATATGGAGCAAGAAACTCCATTTTTAAGCCTTTGTAACAATGTAAAATACTAGCTTTTTCCCCATTGTATTACCGGATAATATACTGATTTATATGGTGGTTTTAACACCCTATTTTACTTCAAAATGTAGGCGTAACAGCCTGCCAAGGTTTCCTATTATCAAGGTAAAAATCAAGTTAAATTAAGTATAACTTAGTCCTTAATTACCCTTGGTGGTAAGATGACTAATACCCATTTGTTTTCTTGCAAAAATGGTGGCGTATATGTGCTGTTACATGGGGAGAAATTCTGCACAAATTGTGGGAATTAAATCCAAGCATAAACTTAGCAAGGTAAGCTAAAATATTACCTTGATTATATGCTAATTAAGTGTGTATGTGAGTTAATGTAAAAAAAACTAACCTAAGTAATGTTATAAATTAGGCCATGAGCTTGGTGAGGAGTGTGGCTGTTTGATTTGCTTCTAAATCAAGTAAGTATGTTAAGCATATAGTATAAAGTTTTTATGTGATTCTATTACACTAAAATGTAAACCTTGAGCTTATAAGAGTGTTTGTGACTAAACTATGTGTTAAAATATTTAATAACATTTTGGTTAGCAAGTATGGTGTTTAAATGACCTATAAGGTCAAGGAAGAAATTTAAGGGGTTAATTGTAATATATAAAAATATATGGGGGGTTATAAGGAAAAGCCATGATGCTATAAGTCTTGAAAAGATCAAACTATATATTAAAAAGTTTATGACATTTTGGGTAGTTAACCTAATGTTTATGTGACATAAAATGTCATAGGAATTTATTAAATGATTAAAACACAATTTATAAAATATTATTACAATATATACCAAAGTCGTAAGTCATAATGTCCTTTATGACATTTATAAGTAAAATTATATTATAACCCAAGGTTCATAATAAGGTAATATAGTTTAGGTTATTTAGTTTTATGTTTTATTAAGTTTAAAGTAAATATAGTTAAAAAGAATTTAAAATAAAAATAAATAATTACCGTAAGGTTTTGGGGTTACTTTCTAATTAAAATGAATTTTAGAGGCTAAACATTAATTAAGGCCAAAAACTATATCTTAAAGGGTTATCAAATGAATTTTATAAAGTTTTGCAAAAAATGGGGTCAAAATGTAATTTCTGGAAATATAGGGTCAAAACCGAAATAAAGAGAACTAGTTGGTCAACTGATGGTCAATGGGTCAATATAGACCATGTTAGAAGCTTTGACCAAGATTAATTACATAAGTAATTAAATTATGAACTTATAATAATGTTATAAATAAAATATGGAATTTATTAAATGTTTGGGATATAAGTGGTAATTACCGTTAATTAGAGGCTAAGGTGGTTATTATAGAAGTTTTATCATAAGTATAAAGTTTAAGAATTTTTGGAGTGATATAAATGATTTTATAAATAAAAGTGTATAATATATAGTTTTGTGACATATGCAAAGTATATATATAAGTGGGTCAAATATGTAAAAAGGAAAGTTGTTTGGGGGCGAAAAAGGAATTTAAAAACCCCATAGGGGCTGTTCGGAATTAATGGTATATAAAACTATAGGTTATAATGTGTTACAAGGTTTTAAAGTTATAAAATATGATTTTATAACATGACATAATAATGTGTGGTTATATTGTAATTAATGAAAACTATGTGAATAAAGAATCATAAGTGTAAAAATTCAAGTGCCATGCGGCAATTAAATTATGTGATTTTCAAAACTATATTATATAATGTTAAATGAGATATAAAATATCATATCATATAGTATAAGATAGTTGTAACATTGTAAAATTTTATGTGGTCAAAATATAGTGTATAAAACTATACATTAAAACCGCATGCATAACATGCAAGAAATGAATTTGTAAACTATTATGGTTTACAATGTTATAAATACTATAGATATTATAGTATTAATGTGATTAAATAAAATATTTATCATTAATAATATTCACATGAAATAATGTGACAAGTAATAGAGAAATAGAATTTATAAAATAAGGTTGGTATTAAAATAAACCTTAGGAATTATAAGTACATGTAATGAAATGTTAAATAATATTAAGATAAAGTTCTTAATATAAATTGCATAATAAATGCAACAAATGAAATAATCATCTTACATAAGATGAAAATAATGTGACATATAATGTAAGTCAAGAATTTATGAAATAAAATGTATAAGAGTGTATACATGAATGTGCAAGCATATATTAAAATATGTACACAATCAATATATAGAATAGTTGGAAACTATATAATATAGTGCATGCATACATGCAACTATATAGTATATGATTAAGATCAAATATGCACAAAACCGAAAATTAGTATATATATAGTGTGTACAAAACCGAATATATATATATAAGTATTTACAATATGGTTTATATGTCATAAAATAACAAATGACAAGTGTTGACATTAGTATAACTATATACTATAAGCCATACAATTACAAAATTAAAGTATAGTTTATTAAGGTGAATAAGAGATGTATAATATATGGTACAATATTAAATGGTTAAATATTAATTCAATAAAACATTAGTGCATAAGCATAAAACAACGTGAATTAACGTTGCATGAATACATGCAACTATATATTATAATCGTGTATCGTATACGTAACCAAACGGTTAAATTAATACGTAAGTATAAACGTGAATAGATGTTCGTATACTCGTGTATATAAGGGATTAATCCTAACGTTTGGAAAACGCTACAACTAAGACATTTTTATAACCGACTCATTTAAATAAACCCGAGCGTTGATAATTAATACGTACTACGAGTGACACGTTTGTATAACGGTACCTTAACAAATAACAGTTGAAATCCGGGGATGTAATATCAGGATTACTTGAATTGTTCGGGTTTACCAAGCTTAAATAAGTCATGTGGATTGACTTATATTGTGTTTGTTATTTAGACCGTATCACTGACGAAGGTGCTCGACGAGCTAGTGGTCTACTGCGCAACCTAGGTCATTGGTGAACGGTACGTAAAGGGGTCTGATCTGAGATGTCCTGAGGACTTCCTCGGCTCAGATATGTGTGTTGTATAACGAGTGTGATGCATGTATGTATGTGTTGGATGTGATTGTGATATGTGATGTTTGATTGTTTAATTTCCCGCACCATTTAATTGCGCGAACGTCCTCCGGGACTAATACTACGTCGACTATAGATCGACTTATATAAAACACATATACGTTTAATGTGATGTGTTTGTGGTTACTTAGCTGAAATACCCCAAACCTAAGTATGTTAAGTAAACATCAAATCATGATGTATTAAGGCTAAATATGCCTTAGAAAGATTGGTAGACAATTTAAACCAAGGAAAACATAAGAAAGTGCCTTAAAGGCAATCAGGGCAAAAAACGTGCTCTAAGCTTGGAGAGAATTGGGTGAGTACCCAAATATCATGATAAGACCTTAGTAATATCCTAATGGTCATTTTAAATCAATTAGCAAAGAAAACCAAGCTTGAAAACAAGTTAAAAACAAAATGTGCTTTAAGAAGTTCTTAAAGCACATTTTTGAGAAATTGTCTTAGAATTGAGTTTTGAGTGGCTAAATGTCCATCATTACTCTTTAATCATATGTGTACTAATTAGTATCACATTAGGAGGTCTAAATCAATGGGAAATCAAAAATTTCCCGATTATGTGCCTTGATTAGTGAATAGTAACTATTTAGTGACTAGTTTAGGTTTTAATCAATTAAGTCAATTATTGGTCAACAAAACCATGTTGGCCTTATATTAAGAGGGTGGCCGGTTTTTAGTGTGGGAGTCACCACATGAGTCACCATAGTAGTCAAATAAGAAAGAAGAAGAGTAAGTAAGAAAGTTACTATTTGCTTTATTAAAGCAAATATCACATATATTAGCCACCTTTCTCCTCTCTCTCTTCATTTCTCCTTCCTTCCACGGTTTTCTTTCTCCTTCCTTGCTCCAAACCGAGAGAGCTTCTTCCATGGTGCTCCACCTTCAAATGCTCACCAAGTATTCATCTTTGCTCCAAATCAAAAACTAAGTGTAGATTTCTCTTAGTTAGGCCAAGACCTATCTTTCCTATCTTTTCAAATCTTTCAAAGCTCCATTTTGGTGCCATGAGAAAACTCCATTGATGGGGGAAAATCAAGTTTGAAGAGCTCATTAGCTTCTCCATTCTCTTAAGGTAAGGAAAATGTAAGAAAAACCATGTTTCCACCATTTCTACACATTACCGAAAATTCCTTCTCATGGGGATTCATTTTTATCCATTGTTCTAGCTTGATTCTATTCTCCAAGGGCTAGAGGAGGTCCTACTTAATTCATATCCAAGCTTGCTTTGAGAATCCAAGGTAAAACATTCAGTTTAATACCTTAGAACACATTTTTAACCTAGGGTTTACTCCTTAAGGTTAGTGTATTGTTAGTGCTCATATGAGTCATTGGTTATTGATTAGAACATTGGCAAGAGAAGTTTGAGTGGTGGCCGATATTCATTCAAGAAGAAGGTCTAAGGAGGATTGAGATAAGCTTGAGGAAACAAGGTAAATGCTTACCTAATGGTGGTTTAAGATTAAGGAATGAGTTTTAGATAAATACCAATGTGGCTTAGAGCTACATTGTGTATTGGGTTATATAACCTAAGGAAAAAAAACTTAAACAAGCTTGAACTTGTGATAACTAATGAGAATGAGTTAGTAATATAAGTTTAAGGTGGTTTTAAGAGCATTATAACTATGAGATTGATGAGTGTATTTGCAGGTTGAAAGCTTTATATGTGGGAAATTCAGTGTTTAAGTTAAGTCATTTAAGGGCCTAAGAGCCATGTCATTTAAGAGCCTTAGTGCTATGCAATTTAAGATTATTGCAATATATTGAGTATGATGTGAATAAGTTGATTTGAGAGAATTGTGATGAGAAAGGACTTTGTGTGTGAGGTATTGTGTGAAAAAAATGCATTTGGGCATGATAATATACTAGGGAGCTATGGCAAAATTTGAGTAGAAAATAAGTGTTTAGGTGAAGTGGTGAATCATGACCTAGGATTTACTAGGATCATTATGAAGAATTTGAGTGGAAATGAGTTAACTAAGGAGTTTTTAAGGATGAGAATGACCTAGAATGGTCTATGAGGAATTAGAGTTTAGGTGGGTGTATTGAACACACCAAGTCAGATGAGGAATATAAGACTTGAGCATAAGTTTAAGGAGAAGGTATGATGTTTAAGGTGATTAAGATATGTTCTAAGGGAATATAATGACTAAGGAAGTACTAGGAAGTTTTAGAGATTGTCTGATGAAGAGGGTAAGATAAGTGTTGGAATGAGTGGTAATGACTTAGGCATTACCTTGGGGGATTAGGAATCAAGAGAATGTAATTGAGTATTTAGACTTAGGCAAATGTTGGTAAACAACTAGGAAGGAAATAAGGTGTTGGTGTATGGAAGCTTAAGCTTGTGAAGGAACTTTTAGTAAATGCTTGAAAGAGTTTTAGATAGTGAGAGATGCTTGGGAGATGATGTTATGGTGAGGAAAACATTGGCATAGTGGTTACATTAAGTATGAACCCACCTAGAAACCTAGAGGAAAGCATTACAAGAGTAGCATTATTACAAGGAAAATGCATAATGACTAAGGTGGATTTTGGTGGATGATTTAAGGTATTTAAAGGAGGTTATAAGGTGGGTTTAAGGTGCCAAGATGGTGTTGGACCTATTAGGACACTTGTGGAGAGTTTGGAATTGGAAGAACAATTTAAGAGGAAAATCTGTAGTGGACCGACCCAGGGTCCGACCCAGTTTTGGGTCGGTCGGACCTTGTAACCCAGCAAAATGTTTCGGCAATAGACCGACCCATAAGGATGGGTCGGTCGGTGGGTCGGTCGGGCAAGATTTAATGAAGGAAAATGTTTCGGCAGAGGACCGACCCAGAGGGTTTTGGGTCGGTCGGTTTAGCTTTGGGTCGGTCGGAAGGGTTTCAAAGACGGAGAGTTTCTGTAATGGACCGACCCAGGGGTTGGGTCGGTCGGTGGGTCGGTCGACCCTTAACACTTAGAAAAAAAAAAAGAAATTTTGAATTCTAAGAATGGTGAATGGGTAAGGATACCTTTGGTAGGGTAGTAATGATTAGGACCCTAAGAACTTAAGGGATTAAGTTAAGTTAAGTATAAACTTGAAAGTTTAAGATTAAGTTTGTAAGATTAAGTGTAAGACCTAAGAGTGTTAGGTGGGGATCATTAAGGAATAAGTAAGTAAACAAGTTAAGTAAGTCATATTAAGTTAAGTGATTAACAACCTAAAACTGAATGAATGTTTTAGGACTTGGGAGTTTGGACTCCGGAAGAGAGTAAGCAGCCGAACGACCAACGGTGAACGGTACAGTTGTTTCTTCTTGTGACCTGCTTGCTAACGAGGTGTCCCTCGGCTTGTGTGCTATTTGTTTTGTGTGCTCACTAAACAAGATAAAGCATGCAACCGGAATATATTATATATATTTTATTGTTGTGTGATGTTTGAAAACTAACACAACATACCGTGAGAACTTACTAACCAATGCTTAGTAAGGAATTGAGTGAGACTAAGGAACGCCCCCTAATGAGGGACGATATGAACCGAAAGAGGTTAACCAACAAACATGGTCTTGAGTTAACTACTAACTGGAACTTGAGTGAGGAAACCCGGGACCGATCTCCGGTCATGCATGCTAAGGAAAGGGTCGTATCTATAGCAGATTCGACTCCGATTAAGGACTTGTCTTCGGACTTGTGCCTAGGGCCGGTTGCCGGCTCAGCTACGCTGGACTCCCGTCCAGAGTAGGTGGCGTTAAGATGGTGCGGTGGGATCACCTAAATCCCAGGTTCGAATTAGATACGGCCAATCCCTTCCAGGAAGGTTTGTATATAGAGATTAAGATGAGATTAAGATTAAGATTAAGTTAAGTTACAATCATTCCTGTTTAAAGGATGATTTGTATTATTAAGATTAAGATTAAGTTAAGTTACAATCATTCCTGTTTAAAGGATGATTTGTATTATTAAGATTAAGATTAAGTTAAGTTACAATCATTCCTGTTTAAAGGATGATTTGTATTATTAGATTAAGATTAAGGTAAGGTTAAGATAAGTTGCAACCATTCCTTTTTAAAGGATGGTTTGTAATATTAAGATTAAGATAAGCTACATCCACTCCTGATTAAAGGATGGTTGTTTCTAAGATTAAGATAAGAATCAGATTGAGGTAAGATTAGGATGGACTAAGATTAAGAGAGAACATTACTTAAGGAGTTAAATATCTAACTCTCTAATTAAGGGAACGCATTTAAGTCGTTCATTGTGTGTGAACTTTGATTGTTCATATCTGAGTTGTTGTTTACTGCACTTTCTATTATGTTGTGCATCTAATCAACCTCCATGCTATCGACAATTAGTCGTCGTAGCCACGTTAGCTTGGGGGCCATGAGAGGATCGTACCAGCATTCGTGCTGACCCCCTCGGGGGCTTCTTTTTACTACACAGGTGAACATCAGGAAGCGGTCGTCGCAAGAGTAAGAGGAGGATACAGCTGTTAAGGGTTTAGTATGACCTACGAGTTGTGCATGTACGCTCGTATGACAATTGAGTTAGTAAGATGTATAGGTGTGAGGGATTGTAAGAAGGTTATGTAAATGGTTAAGGTTGTTAGACTAATGTTCGGTATATTCTGTAGTCAGACCGTGGCAAGGTCCTGGATTGTAAAGAATTCCGCTGTGACATGTGTATATATATACTGTTAAGTTGCGAGACCACAATTGGATTGAGTTGGGGTGTTACAAAAAGTGGTATCAGAGCGTAGTTACGCTCTGAAGACAAGGAATTACCGAACTTAGGAGAATGATGAGGTTGAGATTGAGTTATGGGTTAAGGGTTGAGAGAAAGAGTGTGAGGTGCGTTAGCCAGGACTCCCGGTGTTTACCGGATATCCATAGTACCTAGGCCCGCCCTCCACATCCCTAACCCTAAATATGTGGAACAAACGCCAGAGAGAAGAAAGCCTTCTCTTACTCGGGGAAACCCGATCTGGCAGTTAGCTAACAGTAAGCAATACGAGAACACTTGTTGTACAACAGTTATGGAGAACTGGGGTTTTAATGGAGCGCTGAGAAACAGGCGCTACTATGGAATATCAGTAAGGGAACGGTAATTACCGGCAACATGGGTCGACATGCTACGCAGTCGAAATAACCCGCCATACCAATGATAAGGAAGCACTACGGGCAATAGATAAGGAAATGATAAGAGGCATGAGTACCGGACAGCGGTCCGAGTGAGCATAACAGATAATACAAGCATGAGGATTGAGATTACTGGAAAGTCCAGTTAGAAACGGGAACTCCAAACCCCATACAATGAGGGAGGTTACAAGACCTGGCCGACATAACGCGGACAACGGTGGAAACACATATAAATTGTATACCGAAATAGGACTACGATGTAGTGCCTAAAGGAGAAACATTACTTAGTAACCACACAAGAAGTGTGGAGACAAGAGCGAGGATTAAGACATAAGGAAATATTAAGGGGTTCCCTCAGAAAGAGGAACGCCCTGGTAAATGACAGTACTGTCAAACAACAAGGAAACTGCCGGATGGACGGTTATCCAAAATAAGAGATTGTCGAAGGAGTCCCGAGGACTACCAATTACATGGAAATTAGAAGGAGGTGTCGCTACCGATGTACCTTGTACCAATAACCCATCCTGCATGGCGCACTGCCATAGCAAGTGCTACCACGGTTAAGCCACACGAAAAGCCATCAAGGCGAAATAGGAGAACGCTACAGTTGTAGCATATATTAATACCGGATTGTAAATCCATAAGAACAGAAAAATAAGACCTTGGAAAGGCCCGATGGCCTGACCATGATGAGATGAACCGACACATCAGCCAGCAGGGAGCTGAGCTTAGATGAAATACTGAACCATATAAATACGCAACGGTATAACCCACTACAACAACAACCGACAGTATGGTAAAACACAATCTCAAACTTCAAGGGGAAAACCTAAGAGATTGCTCGGTATCGCGAGCAAAACACTATATAAGCAATGATATACAAGGGATGTATTATAAGATACTATTGGACTGTTGAAGCATCGACTCAACGAAAACGGGATAAGACTCCCAGAGTGACCATTAAGGATACCAATACAACATTCTTCAATGAAGATGTTGGAAAACCCGAAATCAAGGATAAAGAGAAAACTAAGCTATAACCTACTAAGATTAAAATGTACAACCCGACAAGGGAAAGCTCAGAGGACTACCCCACAGAGCGGGCATAGTCGACCAACAACGATGAATGACAGTTAACACTGTTTGTTAACTCATTAACACCCAAGTATGATTGATCATCAACGGGTGGCGTAGTCAACAGAAGTTGAACGAAGCGTTGAGATAGATAAGATGAGGATGATATCCAACTTGACACCTTAAGGCAAACGCCTAATACGAACCTAACTTGACTATTAAAACATAAGTCTAATAAAATGACAGCATTGTCAAGACATTAAGTAACCTCAGATCACCTGAACAACTTCCATAGCAGGAAGCAGGATGCAGCAACTTACCATGAAACCCGATATTACATTTAGTATGTAACCTAACGGTGGATGAAGTTCCAGAACCAGAATCTCATAAGGAGACCTGCAGATGAGTAAGAGTACAAATAATGAACTGAGACATTAAGCATTAGGAGCCTACGAGCCAAGGATGTTAACCACATCAGAGCCCGAGGCGCAGTAAGTTATAAGAGAGCTTATTTAAGCCATGAGGAACTACAATGCGTAGATATGAACGGTTACCAAACCTATAATTTAGATTGGGAAAAATACCAAGAAAGGGTACCAATGAGAATATTGAGATAATGCTAAGGACAGGAGCGGAGAACGAACCATGCCTTTTAGGGTGGGGATACCTCTCCTTGTTGTGAGGCCATGAGTGGGAATGAACCCCTCAAAAGGGCTTTCACTATTAGAGGTAAATACACTTTATTTAGAAAATGGAAACCATGAACCTTGAGATTACTTTAGAACATACCAGATACCTTGAGTAATAAGGAGGTCGCACAGATAGACCCCATATCCAACACCCAGGATGTAAGAATTAATGATTGTCAGAGGTAAACATTGTGACTGCACATTGTGGCACGTCAATTATCAGCTCAGAAGAGCTTGTGAATCAGTGGATGACTTCTTCAGTAACCAATTAAACTACATGGTAGATAACATCACCAAGGATGAAAGAAAGCGAAGAATTAGCCTACTTACGAATCTGAGATTGGAGCAGATCATCTTCATATCAAGAGCAACTATTTTACAACACGGTACGACAAAGAACTCCCAGTGTGTTTACACCAAGAAGGGATTGAGTATAAGTAAGACATTAGAATAAGTGATAAAGGTTGCACCATTAATGGATGGGCAACATGGTAAGGCCAACTACCACGGTAGTAGTGGTCGTAAGTACAATAGTTAGATAAGTGGATTAAGTCATGGTACGCGGTAAGGCGACCATTATGTATGAGCCGTCAAATATTGACACTGAGGCAATTAGATTTATGAGTTAAGACCAGCATAAGTAAGAAAATAAGATGGTAGACGAACTGAGCGCTGATGCCAGTAGTCTGGACCTGGTTAGGTAAATTTCACAGGAAGCACACTACCCATTCCTTAAGGAACTGGAAGTGCTTCCTAATAGAAAATATGAGGAACAAGATAAGAGGCTCTACGAAGAGACCTCAATTATTAGAGACCGAATCACGACGGAATACAGAAAGGAGCTGGATATACCATAACCAAGAACACAGTAAATGGACTTCCCGATTAACTTCAAGAAGAACAATAAATGTTATTATGGAACGATGAAAGAGGAGATCGACAACAGAATACTTCATAATTAGCAATAGCTAAACGTGTGACGGACACTATGAGTTTACTAAAACGAGACGTGGGACGACTGCACCCCACAGGGGCTTGCAGGCCTGACACGCTCATTTATGAGTTAGTTGGGTAAGTAGTAATGTACCAGTAAGGTACCCCATGCATGTGAACGAGTGGTGTAAGGAACACGGGAAGTAGTCGACTCCGTACCACGACAACGACGCAAGATCACAGCAGCTACTACCACAAACAGTCAAAGAGAAGAGCTCAGTTGAACCAGCAACACAGAGGAACCAGAGAACAGATAATTAAGGACTATGAAGTGCGAAAGCACGGATTATTAAGTACAGACATTGGATATGTCTTAAGATGTAAGGGATTAAGACTGTAAAGCGCATTATGCACTAAACAGTAGTTTCAGACTAAGAATCATCCTCAGACCAAAGGTCATTGGGGAGAACAATTTAGACATTCGAGAAATACTAAGAGTATGAGCATAAGATCTTCAAGACGAGTTACGACTCATTAAGGCCGTGTATATATAAATATAACACGTGTCCATTGAGACAATTAGCCTAAGATTCAGAGTGTGCAGCGGAAGCTAGCAGATCACTACCTTTGAGATTAGACCAAACTAAGTTAAGAAACGGTATAAGTACCGTTAAGAATCCTCGATACAGAGACTAAGTCATTTCTGATCGAATTATAAGTAAGATAGATAGTGGAAGCTAGAATGCTTGGTAAGAATTAGACATCTTGAACTTATGTTCAAGGATGATATAATGTTGATTACGTGGGCGTAATCCATTTTAAGGGGGGTAGAGCGAAAACCGCTTAGCGTATGTTTGTGTACTGAGTACATAAACTACGGTGCATAGCACAAAATAATTTGAGAATATGTTTTACATAAACATTTTAAGATAAACCATGGTTATTGCACACAGAAGATGTGAATACCATACATATTAAGTACCTATCTTGTTAACTCCGGTGTGAGTACAAGTTAAGAGAATTAAGGAAGAGGATTAAGGAGACTTAAGAATAAGGAATATATGAGGTATAAGTCGATATGAGACTATGTGTGAGATAAGAATAAGATAACACTATGAGATATCATTTGATATGATTATGAGTTAGGATATGGTAATGCTATGTGGTATGAGACTGATATGGAATTTAGTAGGAATTTAAGTCTGGAGGTAGTTACTAAGAGATGAATTGAGAATGTTTGATGGACTTAGTCCACACTTTGGAGATGTATTGATTATGATTAGAAGAACTAAAAAGATAGAAAATTGGACATGAGTGAATTAACTGATGTTTGAAAATGACGTGGGAGGTGGAACTTGATTTTCTAGGGATCAAGGGAAACCGAACACAAATTGGAGTGGAAGGATGGTTCTACACTGATGCTGATCACATCAGGGTAGGATTATTCCTGAAACTCCCTACCAGTGGTCACAAGTAAATCACACTAAGGATAGAGGCCTTAGGATAAAAAAAAAATGAAATTGGAGTTGCTTGTATTTTTAATTAGAGGAATTATTCCTCACATGACCTCGTAAAAAGGATTACCTTTTTACTGAGTCTCGCCCATGAAGTCGAGGACGCACGAGCCTTTGTCTTCGGACCGGTGACATGGGGAGAGCAGCGTGTTTTGTATTCTAGCCCATGGTGACGAGGACGAATGAGCCATTGTCTACGGACCGGTGACATGGGAGAATACGTTGGAAGTTATGTGAATGTTTTAATCATCAAAAGGAACAAAAGGAATTTTGAGTGCTACACATGCTTAAGCATGTTGTGTGATATTTAAGTATAAGAATTGGTGGATACAATGATCCAATGAGATTAAGTATACATAAGTATGATCTATATGATCTAAGGAATGAGGTAAGGCATGTATTTTAATAAGATAAGATGCATGGGAACTTTGGGGACAAAGTTCTTTTAAGGGGGGTAGATTGAAATACCCCAAACCTAAGTATGCTAAGTAAACATCAAATCATGATGTATTAAGGCTAAAATATGCCTTAGAAAGATTGGTAGACAATTTAAACCAAGGAAAACATAAGAAAGTGCCTTAAAGGCAATCAGGGCAAAAACGTGCTCTAAGCTTGGAGAGACTTGGGTGAGTACCCAAATATCATGATAAGACCTTAGTAATATCCTAATGGTCATTTTAAATCAATTAGCAAAGAAAACCAAGCTTGAAAACAAGTTAAAACACAAAATGTGCTTTAAGAAGTCTTAAAGCACATTTTTGAGAAATTGTCTTAGAATTGAGTTTTGAGTGGCTAAATGTCCATCATTACTCTTTAATCAAAATGTGTACTAATTAGTATCACATTAGGAGGTCTAAATCAATGGGAAATCAAAAATTTCCCGATTATGTGCCTTGATTAGTGAATAGTAACTATTTAGTGACTAGTTTAGTTTTAATCAATATAAGTCAATTAATTGGTCAACAAAGACCATGTTGGCCTTATATTAAGAGGGTGGCCGGTTTTTAAGTGGGGAGTCACCACATGAGTCACCATAAGTAGAAATAAAAAGGAAAAGAGATAAGTAAGAAAGTTACTATTTGCTTTATTAAAGCAAATATCACATATTAGCCACCTTTCTTCCTCTCTCTCTTCATTTCTCTCTTCCTTCCACGATTTTTCTTCTCCTTCTTGCTCCAAACCGAGAGAGCTTCTTCCATGGGTGCTCCACCTTCAAATGCTCACCAAGTCATCTTTGCTCCAAATCAAAAACTAAGTGTAGATTTTCTTAGTTAGGCCAAGACCTATCTTCCTATCTTTTCAAATCTTTCAAAGCTCCATTTTGGTGCCATGAGAAAACTCCATTGATGGGGGAAAATCAAGTTTGAAGAGCTCATTAGCTTCTCCATTCTCTTAAGGTAAGGAAAATGTAAGAAAAACCATGTTTCCACCATTTCTACACATTACCGAAAATTCCTTCTCATGGGGATTCATTTTTATCCATTGTTCTAGCTTGATTCTATTCTCCAAGGGCTAGAGGAGGTCCTACTTAATTCATATCCAAGCTTGCTTTGAGAATCCAAGGTAAAACATTCAGTTTAATACCTTAGAACACATTTTTAACCTAGGGTTTACTCCTTAAGGTTAGTGTATTGTTTAGTGCTCATATGAGTCATTGGTTATTGATTAGAACATTGGCAAGAGAAGTTTGAGTGGTGGCCGATATTCATTCAAGAAGAAGGTCTAAGGAGGAGATTGAGATAAGCTTGAGGAAACAAGGTAAAATGCTACCTAATGGTGTTTAAGATAAGGAAATGAGTTTTAGTTAAATACCAATGTGGCTTAGAGCTTACATTGTGTATTGGGTTATATAACCTAAGGAAAAAGAACTTAAACAAGCTTATGAACTTGTGATAAAGGAGCTAATGAGAATGAGTTAGCAATATAAGTTTAAGGTGGATTTTAAGTGCATTATAACATTATGAGATTGATGAGTGTATTGCAGGTTGAAAGCTTTATATGTGGGAAATTCAGTGTTTAAGTTAAGTCATTTAAGGCCTAAGAGCCATGTCATTTAAGAGCCTTAGTGCTATGCAATTTAAGATTATTGCAATATATTGAGTATGATGTGAAAAGTTGATTTGGATGAGGAATTGTGATGAGAAAGGACTTGGTGTGTGTGAGGTTTGTGTGAGAAAAACAATGCATTTGGGCATGAGATATACTAGAGGAGCTATGGCAAAATTGAGTAGAAAATAAGTTTAGGTGAAGGTGGTGAATCAATATGACCTAGGATTACTAGGAGTCATTATGAAGAATTTGAGTGGAAATGAGTTAACTAAGGAGTTTAAGGATGAGAATGACCTAGAATGGTCTATGAGGAAGTTAGAGTTTAGGTGGGTGTATTGAACACACCAAAGTCATGAGATGAGGAATATAAGACTTGAGCATAAGTTTAAGGAGAAGGTATGATGTTTAAGGTGATTAAGATATGTTCTAAGGGAATAATGACTAAGGAAGTACTAGGAAGTTTTAGAGATTGTCTTGGTGAGGGGTAAGATAAAGTGTTGGAATGAGTGGTAATGACTTAGGCATTACCTTGGGGGATTAGGAATCAAGAGAATGTAATTGAGTATTAGAACTTAGGCAAATGTTGGTAAACAACTAGGAAGGAAATAAGGTGTTGGTGTATGGAAGCTTAAGCTTGTGAAGGAACTTTTAGTAAATGCTTGAAAGAGTTTAGATAGTGAGAGATGCTTGGGAGATGTTATAGTGGTGAGGAAACATTGGCATAGTGGTTACATTAAGTATGAACCACCACCTAGAAACCTAGAGGAAAGCATTACAAGAGTAGCATTATTACAAGGAAATGCATAATGACTAAGGTGGATTTTGGTGGATGATTTAAGGTATTTAAAGGAGGTTATAAGGTGGGTTTAAGGTGCCAAGATGGTGTTGGACCTATTAGGACACTTGTGGAGAGTTTGGAATTGGAAGAGCAATTTAAGAGGAAAATCTGTAGTGGACCGACCCAGGGTCCGACCCAGTTGGGTCGGTCGGACCTTGCTAACCCAGCAAAATGTTTCGGCCATAGACCGACCCATAAGGATGGGTCGGTCGGTGGGTCGGTCGGGCAAGATTTAATGAAGGAAAATGTCTCGGCAGAGGACCGACCCAGAGGGTTTTGGGTCGGTCGGTTTAGCTTTGGGTCGGTCGGAAGGGTTTCAAAGACGGAGAGTTTCTGTAATGGACCGACCCAGGGGTTGGGTCGGTCGGTGGGTCGGTCGACCCTTAACACTTAGAAAAAAAAAAAGAAATTTTGAATTCTAAGAATGGTAATGGGTAATGAGGAATACCTTTGGTAGGGTGGTAATGATTGGACCCTAAGAACTTAAGGGATTAAGTTAAGTTAAGTATAAACTTGAAAGTTTAAGATTAAGTTTGCAAGATTAAGTGTAAGACCTAAGAGTGTTAGGTGGGGATCATTAAGGAATAAGTAAGCTAAACAAGTTAAGTAAGTCATATTAAGTTAAGTGATTAACAACCTAAAACTGAATGAATGTTTAGGACTTGGGAGTTTGGACTCCGGAAGAGAGTAAGCAGCCGAACGACCAACGGTGAACGGTACAGTTGTTTCTTCTTGTGACCTGCTTGCTAACGAGGTGTCCCTCGGCTTGTGTGCTTTTGTTTTGTGTGCTCACTAAACAAGATAAAGCATGCAACCGGAACATATTATATATATTGTATTGTTGTGTGATGTTTGAAAACTAACACAACATGCGTGAGAACTTACTAACCAATGCTTAGTAAGGAATTGAGTGAGACTAAGGAACGCCCCCTAATGAGGGACGATATGAACCGAAAGAGGTTAACCAACAAACATGGTCTTGAGTTAACTACTAACTGGACTTGAGTGAGGAAACCCGGGACCGATCTCCGGTCATGCATGCTAAGGAAAGGGAGTCGGTATCTATAGCAGATTCGACTTCCGCTTAAGGACTTGTCTTCGGACTTGTGCCTAGGGCCGGTTGCCGGCTCAGCTACGCTGGACTCCCGTCCAGAGTAGGTGGCGTTAAGATGGTGCGGTGGGATCACCTAAATCCCAGGTTCGATTAGATACGGCCAATCCCTTCCAGGAAAGGTTTGTATATAGAGATTAAGATTGAGATTAAGATTAAGATTAAGTTAAGTTACAATCATTCCTGTTTAAAGGATGATTTGTATATTAAGATTAAGATTAAGTTAAGTTACAATCATTCCTGTTTAAAGGATGATTTGTATATTAAGATTAAGATTAAGTTAAGTTACAATCATTCCTGTTTAAAGGATGATTTGTATTATGATTAAGATTAAGTAAGGTTAAGATAAGTTGCAACCATTCCTTTTTAAAGGATGGTTTGTAATATTAAGATTAAGATAAGCTACATCCACTCCTGATTAAAGGATGGTTGTTTCTAAGATTAAGATAAGAATCAGATTGAGGTAAGATAAGGATGGACTAAGATTAAGAGAGAACATTACTTAAGGAGTTAAATATCTAACTCTCTAATTAAGGGAACGCATTTAAGTCGTTCATTGTGTGTGAACTTTGATTGTTCATATCTGAGTTGTTGTTTACTGCACTTTCTATTATGTTGTGCATCTAATCAACCTCCATGCTATCGACAATTAGTCGTCGTAGCCACGTTAGCTTGGGGGCCATGAGAGGATCGTACCAGCATTCGTGCTGACCCCTCGGGGGCTTCTTTTACTACACAGGTGAACATCAGGAAGCGGTCGTCGCAAGAGTAAGAAGAGGATACAGCTGTTAAGGGTTTAGTATGGCCTACGAGTTGTGCATGTACACTCGTATGGCAATTGAGTTAGTAAGATGTATAGGTTGTGAGGGTTGTAAGAAGGTTATGTAAATGGTTAAGGTTGTTAGACTAATGTTCGGTATATTCTGTAGTCAGACCGTGGCAAGGTCCTGGATTGTAAAGAATTCCGCTGTGACATGTGTATATATATACTGTTAAGTTGCGAGACCACATTGGATTGAGTTGGGGTGTTACAAAAAGTGGTATCAGAGCGTAGTTACGCTCTGAAGACAAGGAATTACCGAACTTAGGAGAATGATGAGGTTGAGATTGAGTTATGGGTTAAGGGTTGAGAGAAGAGTGTGAGGTGCGTTAGCCAGGACTCCCCGGTGTTTACCGGATATCCATAGTACCTAGGCCCGCCCTCCACATCCCTAACCCTAAATATGTGGAACAAACGCCAGAGAGAAGAAAGCCTTCTCTTACTCGGGGAAACCCGATCTGGCAGTTAGCTAACAGTAAGCAATACGAGAAACAACTTGTGTACAACAGTTATGGAGAACTGGGATTTTAATGGAGCGCTGAGAAACAGGCGCTACCTATGGAATACTATCAGTAAGGGAACGGTAATTACCGGCAACATGGGTCGACATGCTACGCAGTCGAAATAACCCGCCATACCAATGATAAGGAAAGCACTACGGTGCAATAGATAAGGAAATGATAAGAGGCATGAGTACCGGACAGCGGTCCGAGTGAGCATAACAGCAGGATAATACCAAGCATGAGGATTGAGATTACTGGAAAGTCCAGTTAGAAACGGGAACTCCAAACCCCATACAATGAGGGAGGTTACAAGACCTGGCCGACATAACGCGGACAACGGTGGAAACACATATAAATTGTATACCGAAATAGGACTACGATGTAGTGCCTAAAGGAAACATTACTTAGTAACCACGGCAAGAAGTGTGGAGACAAGAGCGAGGATTAAGACATAAGGAAATATTAAGGGGTTCTCTCAGAAAGAGGAACGCCCTGGTAAATGACAGTACTGTCAAAACAAGGAAACTGCCGGATGGACAGTATCCAAAATAAAGATTATCGAAGGAGTCCCGAGGACTACCAATTACATGGAAATTAGAAGGAGGTGTCGCTACCGATGTACCTTGTACCAATAACCCATCCTGCATGGCGCACTTGCCATAGCAAGTGCTACCACGGTTAAGCCACACGAAAAGCCATCAAGGCGAAATAGGAGAACGCTACAGTTGTAGCATATTAATACCGGATTGTAAATCCATAAGAACAGAAAAATAAGACCTTGGAAAGGCCCGACGGCCTGACCATGATGAGATGAACCGACACATCAGCCAGCAGGGAGCTGAGCTTAGATGAAATACTAAACCATGTAAATACTAGCAACGGTATAACCCACTACAACAACAACCGACAGTATGGTAAAACACCAATCCAAACTCCAAGGGGAAAACCTAAGAGATTGCTCGGTATCGCGAGCAAAAACACTATATAAGCAATGATATACAAGGGATGTATTATAAGATACTATTGAACTGTTGAAGCATCGACTACAACGAAAACGGGATAAGACTCCCAGAGTGACCATTAAGGATACCAATAACAACATTCTTCAATGAAGATGTTGGAAAACCCGGAAATCAAGGATAAAAGAATAAATAAGCTATAACCTACTAAGGATTAAAATGTAGAATCCCGACAGAGGGAAGCTCAGGATTACCCACACAGAGCGGGCATAGTCGAACCAAACAACGATGAATGACAGTTAACACTGTTTGCTTAACTCATTAACACCCAAGTATGATTGTTCATCAACGGGTGGCGTAGTCAACAGAAGTTGAACGAAGCGTTGAGATGAAGTATAAGATGACAGGATGATATCCAACTTGACACCTTAAGGCAAACGCCTAATGCGAACCTAACTTTGACTATTAAAAGACATAAGTCTAATAAAATGACAGCATTGTCAAAGACATTAAGTAACCTCAGATCACCTGAACAACTTCCATAGCAGGAAGCAGGATGCAGCAACTTACCATGAAACCCGATATTACATTTAGTATGTAACCTAACGGTGGATGAAGTTCCAGAACCACAATCTCATAAGGAAGACCTGCAGATGAGTAAGAGTACAAATAATGAACTGAGACATTAAGCATTAGGAGCCTACGAGCCAAGGATGTTAACCACATCAGAGCCCGAGGCGCAGTAAGTTATAAGAGAGCTTATTTAAGCCATGAGGAACTACAGTGCGTAGATATGAACGGTTACCAAACCTATAATTTAGATTGGGAAAAAAAACAATACCAAGAAAAAGGTACCAATGAGAATATTGAGATAATGCTAAGGACAAGAGCGGAGAACGAACCATGCCTTTTAGGGTGGGGATACCACTCCTTGTTGTGAAGCCATGAGTGGGAATGAACCCCTCAAAAAGGGCTTTCACTTATTAGAAAATACACTTTATTTAGAAAATGGAAACTATGAACCTTGAGATTACTTAGAACATACCAGATACACTTGAGTAATAAGGAAGGTCGCACAGATAGACCCCATATCCAACACCCAGGATGTAAGAATTAATGATTGTCAGAGATAAACATTGTGACTGCACATTGTGGCACGTCAATTAATCATGCTCAGAAGAGCTTGTGATTCAGTGGATGACTTCTTCAGTAACCAATTAAACTACATGGTAGATAACATCACTAAGGATGAAAGAAAGCGAAGAGAATTAGCCTACTTACGAATCTGAGATTGGAGCAGATCATCTTCATACAAGAGTCAACTATTTTACAACACGGTACGACAAAGAACTCCCAGTGTGTTTACACCAAGAAGGGATTGAGTATAAGGTAAGACATTAGAATAAGTGAGTAAGAGGTTGCACCATTAATGGGCAACATGGTAAAGGCCAACTACCACGGTAGTAGTGGTCGTAAGTACAATAGTTAGATAAGTGGATTAAGTCATGGTACGCGGTAAGGCGACCATGTATGAGCCGTCAAATATTGACACTGAGGCAATTAGATTTATGAGTTAAGACCAGCATAAGTAAGAAATAAGATGGTAGACGAACTGAGCGCTGATGCCAGTAGTCTGGACCTGGTTAGGTAAGATTTACAGGAAGCACACTACCCATTCCTTAAGGAACTGGAAGTGCTTTCCTAGAAATATGAGGAACAAGATAAGAGGCTCTACGAAGAGACCTCAATTATTAAGAGACCGAATCACGACGGAATACAGAAAGGAGCTGGAATATACCATAACCAAGAACACAGTAAATGGACTTCCCTTGATTAACTTCAAGAAGAACAATAAATGTTATTATGGAACGATGAAAGAGGAGATCGACAACAGAATACTTCATAATTAGCAATAGCTAAACGTGTGACGGACACTATGAGTTTACTAAAACGAGACGTGGGACGACTGCACCCCACAGGGGCTTGCAGGCCTGACACGCTCATTTATGAGTTAGTTGGGTAAGTAGTAATGTACCAGTAAGGTACCCCATGCATGTGAACGAGTGGTGTAAGGAACACGGGAAGTAGTCGACTCCGTACCACGGACAACGACGCAAGATCAGACAAGAGCAGCTACTACCACAAACAGTCAAAGAGAAGAGCTCAGTTGAACCAGCAACACAGAGGAACCAGAGAACAGATAATTAAGGACTATGAAGTGCGAAAGCACGGATTATTAAGTACAGACATTGGATATGTCTTAAGATGTAAGGGATTAAGACTGTAAAGCATTATGCACTAAACAGTAGTTTCAGACTAAGAATCATCCTCAGACCAAAGGTCAGTTGGGGAGAACAATTTAGACATTCGAGAAAATACTAAGAGTATGAGCATAAGATTTCAAGACGAGTTACGACTCATTAAGGCCGTGTATATATAAAGATAACACGTGTCCATTGAGACAATTAGCCTAAGATTATCAGAGTGGTGCAGCGGAAGCTAGCAGATCACTACCTTTGAGATTAGACCAAACTAAGTTAAGAAACGGTATAAGTACCGTTAAGAATCCTCGATACAGAGACAAGTCATTTCTGATCGAATTATAAGTAAGATAGATACGTGGAAGCTAGAATGCTTGGTAAGAATTAGACATCTTGAACTTATGTTCAAGGATGATAATGTTGATTACGTGGGCGTAATCCATTTTAAGGGGGGTAGAGCGAAAACCGCTTAGCGTATGTTTGTGTACTGAGTACATAAACTACGGTGTGCATAGCACAAAATAATTTGAGAATATGTTTTACATAAACATTTTAAGATAAACCATGGTTATTGCACACAGAAGATGTGAATACCATACATATTAAGTACCTATCTTGTTAACTCCGGTGTGAGTACAAGTTAAGAGAATTAAGGAAGAGGATTAAGGAGACTTAAGAATAAGGAATATATGAGGTATAAGTCGATATGAGACTATGTGTGAGATAAGAATAAGATAACACTATGAGATATCATTTGATATGATTATGAGTTAGGATATGGTAATGCTATGTGGTATGAGACTGATATGGAATTTAGTAGGAATTTAAGTCTGGAGGTAGCTACTAAGAGATGAATTGAGAATGTTTGATGGACTTAGTCCACACTTTGGAGATGTATTGATTATGATTAGAAGAACTAAAAAGATAGAAAATTGGACATGAGTGAATTAACTGATGTTTGAAAATGACGTGGGAGGTGGAACTTGATTTTCTAGGGATCAAGGGAAACCGAACACAAATTGGAGTGGAAGGATGGTTCTACACTGATGCTGATCACATCAGGGTAGGATTATTCCTGAAACTCCCTACCAGTGGTCACAAGTAAATCACACTAAGGATAGAGGCCTTAGGATAAAAAAAAATGAAATTGGAGTTGCTTGTATTTTTAATTAGAGGAATTATTCCTCACATGACCTCGTAAAAAGGATTACCTTTTTACTGAGTCTCGCCCATGAAGTCGAGGACGCACGAGCCTTTGTCTTCGGACCGGTGACATGGGGAGAGCAGCGTGTTTTGTATTCTAGCCCATGGTGACGAGGACGAATGAGCCATTGTCTACGGACCGGTGACATGGGAGAATACGTTGGAAGTTATGTGAATGTTTTAATCATCAAAAGGAACAAAAGGAATTTTGAGTGCTACACATGCTTAAGCATGTTGTGTGATATTTAAGTATAAAAATATGGTGGATACAATGATCCAATGAGATTAAGTATACATAAGTATGATCTATATGATCTAAGGAATGAGGTAAGACATGTATTTAAAAGATAAGATGCATGGGAACTTTGGGGACAAAGTTCTTTTAAGGGGGGTAGATTGAAATACCCCAAACCTAAGTATGCTAAGTAAACATCAAATCATGATGTATTAAGGCTAAAATATGCCTTAGAAAGATTGGTAGACAATTTAAACCAAGGAAAACATAAGAAAGTGCCTTAAAGGCAATCAGGGCAAAAACGTGCTCTAAGCTTGGAGAGATTGGGTGAGTACCCAAATATCATGATAAGACCTTAGTAATATCCTAATGGTCATTTTAAATCAATTAGCAAAGAAAACCAAGCTTGAAAACAAGTTAAAACACAAAATGTGCTTTAAGAAGTCTTAAAGCACATTTTTGAGAAATTGTCTTAGAATTGAGTTTTGAGTGGCTAAATGTCCATCATTACTCTTTAATCAACATGTGTACTAATTAGTATCACATTAGGAGGTCTAAATCAATGGGAAATCAAAAATTTCCCGATTATGTGCCTTGATTAGTGAATAGTAACTATTTAGTGACTAGTTTAAGTTTTAATCAATATAAGTCAATTAATTGGTCAACAAAGACCATGTTGGCCTTATATTAAGAGGGTGGCCGGTTTTTAAGTGGGGAGTCACCACATGAGTCACCATAAGTAGTCAAATAAGAAAGGAAAAGAAGAGTAAGTAAGAAAGTTACTATTTGCTTTATTAAAGCAAATATCACATATTAGCCACCTTTCTTCCTCTCTCTCTTCATTTCTCCTTCCTTCCACGATTTTTTCTTTCTCCTTCCTTGCTCCAAACCGAGAGAGCTTCTTCCATGGGTGCTCCACCTTCAAATGCTCACCAAGTATTCATCTTTGCTCCAAATCAAAAACTAAGTGTAGATTTCTCTTAGTTAGGCCAAGACCTATCTTCCTATCTTTTCAAATCTTTCAAAGCTCCATTTTGGTGCCATGAGAAAACTCCATTGATGGGGGAAAATCAAGTTTGAAGAGCTCATTAGCTTCTCCATTCTCTTAAGGTAAGGAAAATGTAAGAAAAAACCATGTTTCCACCATTTCTACACATTACCGAAAATTCCTTCTCATGGGGATTCATTTTATCCATTGTTCTAGCTTGATTCTATTCTCCAAGGGCTAGAGGAGGTCCTACTTAATTCATATCAAGCTTGCTTTGAGAATCCAAGGTAAACCATTCAGTTTAATACCTTAGAACACATTTTTAACCTAGGGTTTACTCCTTAAGGTTAGTGTATTGTTTAGTGCTCATATGAGTCATTGGTTATTGATTAGAACATTGGCAAAAGGAATTTAAGTGGTGGCCGAGATCTATGCAAGAAGAAGGCCTAAGGAGGAGATTAAGATAAGCTTGAGGAAACAAGGTAAAATGCTTACCTAATGGTGGTTTAAGATTAAGGAATGAGTTTTAGATAAATACCAATGTGGCTTAGAGCTTACATTGTGTATTGGGTTATATAACCTAAGGAAAAAGAACTTAAACAAGCTTATGAACTTGTGATAAAGGAGCTAATGAGAATGAGTTAGCAAATAAGTTTAAGGTGGATTTTAAGTGCATTATAACTATTATGAGATTGATGAGTGTATTTGCAGGTTGAAAGCTTATAATGTGGGAATTCAGTGTTTAAGTTTAAGTCATTTAAGGGCCTAAGAGCCATGTCATTTAAGAGCCTTAGTGCTATGCAATTTAAGATTATTGCAATATATTGAGTATGATGTGAATAAGTTGATTTGGATGAGGAATTGTGATGAGAAAGGACTTGTGTGTGTGAGGTTATTGTGTGAGAAAAACAATGCATTTGGGCATGAGAATATACTAGAGGAGCTATGGCAAAATTTGAGTAGAAAATAAGTGTTTAGGTGAAGGTGGTGAATCAATATGACCTAGGATTTACTAGGAGTCATTATGAAGAATTTGAGTGGAAATGAGTTAACTAAGGAGTTCTTAAGGATGAGAATGACCTAGAATGGTCTATGAGGAATTTAGAGTTTAGGTGGGTGTATTGAACACACCAAAGTCATGAGATGAGGAATATAAGACTTGAGCATAAGTTTAAGGAGAAGGTATGATGTTTAAGGTGATTAAGATAGTTCTAAGGGAATATAATGACTAAGGAAGTACTAGGAAGTTTTAGAGATTGTCTTGGTGAAGAGGGGTAAGATAAAGTGTTGGAATGAGGGTAATGACTTAGGCATTACCTTGGGGGATTTAGGAATCAAGAGAATGTAATTGAGTATTTAGAACTTAGGCAAATGTTGGTAAACAACTAGGAAGGAAATAAGGTGTTGGTGTATGGAAGCTTAAGCTTGTGAAGGAACTTTTAGTAAATGCTTGAAAGAGTTTTAGATCGTGAGAGATGCTTGGGAGATGATGTTATAGTGGTGAGGAAAACATTGGCATAGTGGTTACATTAAGTATGAACCACCACCTAGAAACCTAGAGGAAAGCATTACAAGAGTAGCATTATTACAAGGAAAATGCATAATGACTAAGGTGGATTTTGGTGGATTTAAGGTATTTAAAGGAGGTTATAAGGTGGGTTTAAGGTGCCAAGATGGTGTTGGACCTATTAGGACACTTGTGGAAGAGTTTGGAATTGGAAGAGCAATTTAAGAGGAAAATCTGTAGTGGACCGACCCAGGGTCCGACCCAGTTCTGGGTCGGTCGGACCTTGCTAACCCAGCAGAAATGTTTCGGCCATAGACCGACCCATAAGGATGGGTCGGTCGGTGGGTCGGTCGGGCAAGATTTAATGAAGGAAAATGTCTCGGCAGAGGACCGACCCAGAGGGTTTTGGGTCGGTCGGTTTAGCTTTGGGTCGGTCGAATGAGTTTCAAGAGACGGGAGAGTTTCTGTAATGGACCGACCCAGGGGTTGGGTCGGTCGGTGGGTCGGTCGACCCTTAACACTTAGAAAAAAAAAAAAGAAATTTTGAATTCTAAGAATGGTAATGGGTAATGAGGAATACCTTTGGTAGGGTGGTAATGATTAGGACCCTAAGAACTTAAGGGATTAAGTTAAGTTAAGTATAAACTTGAAAGTTTAAGATTAAGTTTGCAAGATTAAGTGTAAGACCTAAGAAGTGTTAGGTGGGGATCATTAAGGAATTAAGTAAGTTAAACAAGTTAAGTAAGTCATATTAAGTTAAGTGATTAACAACCTAAAACTGAATGAATGTTTTAGGATTTGGGAGTTTGGACTCCGGAAGAGAGTAAGCAGCCGAACGACCAACGGTGAACGGTACAGTTGTTTCTTCTTGTGACCTGCTTGCTAACGAGGTGTCCCTCGGCTTGTGTGCTGTTTGTTTTGTGTGCTCACTAAACAAGATAAAGCATGCAACCGGAATATATTATATATATTGTATTGTTGTGTGATGTTTGAAAACTAACACAACATGCTGTGAGAACTTACTAACCAATGCTTAGTAAGGAATTGAGTGAGACTAAGGAACGCCCCCTAATGAGGGACGATATGAACCGAAAGAGGTTAACCAACAAACATGGTCTTGAGTTAACTACTAACTGGAACTTGAGTGAGGAAACCCGGGACCGATCTCCGGTCATGCATGCTAAGGAAAGGGAGTCGGTATCTATAGCAGATTCGACTTCCGCTTAAGGACTTGTCTTCGGACTTGTGCCTAGGGCCGGTTGCCGGCTCAGCTACGCTGGACTCCCGTCCAGAGTAGGTGGCGTTAAGATGGTGCGGTGGGATCACCTAAATCCCAGGTTCGATTTAGATACGGCCAATCCCTTCCAGGAAAGGTTTGTATATAGAGATTAAGATTGAGATTAAGATTAAGATTAAGTTAAGTTACAATCATTCCTGTTTAAAGGATGATTTGTATTATTAAGATTAAGATTAAGTTAAGTTACAATCATTCCTGTTTAAGGGATGATTTGTATTATTAAGATTAAGATTAAGTTAAGTTACAATCATTCCTGTTTAAAGGATGATTTGTATTATTAAGATTAAGATTAAGGTAAGGTTAAGATAAGTTGCAACCATTCCTTTTAAAGGATGGTTTGTAATATTAAGACTAAGATAAGCTACACCCACTCCTGATTAAAGGATGGTGTTTCTAAGATTAAGACAAGAATCAGATTGAAGTAAGTTAAGGATGGACTAAGATTAAGAGAGAACATTACTTAAGGAGTTAAATATCTAACTCTCTAATTAAGGGAACGCATTTAAGTCGTTCATTGTGTGTGAACTTTGATTGTTCATATCTGAGTTGTTGTTTACTGCACTTTCCATTATGTTGTGCATCTAATCAACCTCCATGCTATCGACAATTAGTCGTCGTAGCCACGTTAGCTTGGGGGCCATGAGAGGATCGTACCAGCATTCGTGCTGACCCCCTCGGGGGCTTCTTTTTACTACACAGGTGAACATCAGGAAGCGGTCGTCGCAAGAGTAAGAAGAGGATACAGCTGTTAAGGGTTTAGTATGGCCTACGAGTTGTGCATGTACACTCGTATGGCAATCTGAGTTAGTAAGATGTATAGGATGTGAGGGGGTTGTAAGAAGGTTATGTAAATGGTTAAGGTTGTTAGACTAATGTTCGGTATATTCTGTAGTCAGACCGTGGCAAGGTCCTGGATTGTAAAGAATTCCGCTGTGACATGTGTATATATATACTGTTAAGTGGCGAGACCACATTTGGATTGAGTTGGGGTGTTACATTAGCATAACACATTTGATGTTGAAATAAGTATGAATTAACCTAAGTGAAACACTTAGGAACGAGACACGACATCGTCGGTCTCTAGAACTTTGACTCGAACGTGAATACTACCTAGAATAATTCTCCGCATGCGTAAGACCCACAGGGCAGCCAACAATAAGTGATGTTCTCCATACCTAAAACTGTAACCGATTAACTGACTAACTAAGTCAATAGTGGAGTGTGAATAAATGTGATGATGTTCCTTAACCCAGTTAGTCATTGGCTACTGGTCGCACGTAGAGATCTCTTGGGTTACCCCGTATCTGGTTTACCCTAGTTAATCCTGATCGAGCCTAGATAGATCGTCAGGCGGAGTGTGCTACCGTTGGCACCAGGCCCTTGGCCACCTAAATGGACGCCTTTACAAAGGCAAAGTGAATAAGTCCCGGAGTCTTCGGATCATAAGGGCAGTGAGCACCTTGTGTGTACGTGGGACTACTGTCCAAGTGAGATTATTTCGGGTTGTCCTAACTTGACACACACTGACGTATGTGATGTGATGTAATGAGGACTCGGGGGGGGGGGGGGTCGTGTGATTAACTAAATAACCTGACCGTTACAAATGGCTGCATGTGTTAATGTTTATTTTGCTTGTGTTGTGTTGTTGTGTGTGATTGTGTGAAATGTAGTGACTGTATTACTTGTTTAAATTACCGCCATCCATGGGTTTACTACTTTATTTACCTGTACACCAGTAAAGCATGTAACGAACTTAATAATGACGACCATGACTATTAAGTGACCAATAGGGTCCAGGCCTGGCGTGCTCAGCGTTTATCGCTGAGCCTTTATGGCATTACGTGCAGGTGATGACTACCGTCGAAGCCGAAGAGCAGGACCCGGGTAGTTAGGTTTTTAATTACAGTACGAGGCTTTGTAATGTATAGGATGGATATTAGTTTAATGTGTGTTTATAACATTGTATGCATTTGGGATTTACCTAGACGCTCACTTGTCGTTAAAGTCACCTCTAGTTTAGAATGATGTATAGGTTAGTATCTCGTTATCACTGCGGTTATATTTGTAATACCAGTGTTATTTCTTATCTTATTTATTTCTGCTTCTTTACTCGTATGGGCGAGTAATGGCATGTGACACCCGAGTGAGTTTTATTAATGTGAGACTTCTGCTGTGAGACGTTTTTAATTAATACTATGTGAGTGATTATTACGAGATTACGAGTGGGGTGTTACACTTTTTCCACTAATAACATTCAAATGTTTCCATTAACATTAAGGTGTTACGGTATGTAAAACTAATACTCCCGTACTTAACCCCGCTATCTAGTTATTCCTTAGTTTGTTTATGTGTTCTTAAACTCACTTCTTTCACATTCACTTCTCAAACTTGTTTACACTTCTAAAGACCTTCTTAGGTCACCAAACAAGTCCTAAACATCATCTAAAACCATTACCATTCACTTCCCCATCATTAGGACACTTAAAAACACATTCTGGCAACTTTTTACACTGGTCTGGGTTTGTGTTCGGGGTTACAAACCCGGACCAGACATGGTTTTTAGTTTCTGCCTACATTTTTATGTAGTCCGGGTTTGTGTACTGGTCTACAAACCCAGACCACCCCCTGGGATGGCTTTCTGGTGCATTTTTGCTATGGTCCGGGTTTGTGTACCGATTTGCAAACCCGGACCACCCCTAGAACTGTCAAAATTTACAGTTTTTCACCAATTTTCAACCCCTAATTCACCTCTAATCATTCCTTAATCATTTCACATGTTTTCTACATGTTTAAACACCTTAAAACATGCTCTAAACCTCTTCAAAACATAGGTTTATTCCTTACTCAGATTCTTGCTCAAATTCTACATATTTCATTCTCTCTGTTACCCTTTGCACACTTGTGCTACAGATTTTTATCCCTTAGCAAGTTGCAGTTTGTTCTCACTCCATTTGAACATTCCAAATCCTCTAAGACAATGCACTACTCACACCAAGGTTCATGCCTCACTCTTAAAGCCTTAAATTCTCATTCTTTTCTAAAACTCTTAAGGCACTTTAACAACTTCTTGCTACATATTTTTGCATCAATCTCCCCTCTTTGAAGAAGTATTCCCACGGTGATTCTCTAAGCCAAATCAACCTCCATCCACACCTAGCTAACACTAGGTTATTCTTTACTCAAAACATCACTAAAATCACTTAGATTCCTACCGAAATTTCACCATAGTCCGGCTGCTTTTCTAACATTGCCCAAAGCTCATACCACCATTTAATTCATCCTAAAAACTAACCAAACCCATGATGGGTTCTACCAACACACAATTTCAATCCAACTCATCTAATCCTCCAAAATACAACACAATTCATAAATCATAAAGTGCATGGCTCTTAGGCCCTTAAATCAAGCATTAATTCACAAATGCATCTAGCACTACCACAACTCTTCCTCATCTCAACAAATCATATTCCAACACATGTTTGGGTTCATTCGTTCATTTATTTTCCCTTCCCAATTCTAAAATCATTAAATTAGGCTCCAAGGTAAATTATTTACCTCTTGTTCACAAGCCTTTCCTCTTTTCACTCCTCTTCTTTCTCTTCTCTTTTCTCTTGCTTGGAAATCAGCCAAAGGCCATGGAATTTCCCATCTCTAAATCAATCTTCAAGCAAGAGATGAGTTTAAGTAAAAACACTTAACCTCATTAATCAGAAATGCTTAAAGCTCTAAAATTGGTGATTACCTTGAAGCCCTAGGATAGGGTTTTGGTCAAGAATCAAAGGGGAACTCCTAAACCACCATTGAATACTTGGAGAATAGCTCAAACAAGGAAAAGCAAGGCTTTAAAATATGTCAAAATTGGCCAACACAAGAGAGTGAAGGAAAAATGCATTTTCTTTGGATATTTTTACCTTGGATGAAAGAGGAGACTCCAAGTTCCAAGATGGTGTAGTTTACTCTTCAAATGGGCAAAACCCATGGAGTTTAACTGCTTCCTTTTCCAATTTTGAAAAGAGAGGGAGATAGGTCTTGGTGAGAGGAGCAAGAATCTATGCTCAGTTTTTAATTCGGAGCTTTAATGTGGCTTGGAGAAGCAAGGGAAGGTGGGGAAGCCATTGTTGAGTTTCAAAATCGTTCAAGAAGGAGGGAGGAAGAAGATGGAGCAGTGGTCTGCAGAGGGGAAGGAGTTAAACGAGAGGAGGAGGGGAAATGAGAGAAATGGGAGGAGAGAGAGAGCCCCCTCTACTTTTCTACTTTTTCCCTTTTCCCCACTTTTTCCTTTTTCTTTTTCTTTTATTGTTAGTTTTGTGTGGGTGTGAGAGACTACAAAACCGGCCCCCACTGTAGCTACATAAGCTGGGGCGTTTTTCGTCTTTTACAGAAAACGCCCGTTATTTTACCCGATTTAGCACTATTCACTAACCGGGCCCGTTTTTCGGATTTTTCTCGTTTCTTCATTTTTAATGGTTCTTAAACTTCCATTAATACTTAATTATAGTTATATAGTCAACCGTAATTTTTACGGGTCTATTTGACCACTCAAAGTCACGTTTTCGGGTTTTCTCAAAAAACGTGCTTTAAAACTCTGTTAGCGTTTTAATCCGTTATTTGGATCCGTTTTCTTCGGGAATCATTCTCATATACCAATTAGGCCTAAATAAGCCTTAGGAATCCATCTCAGACCCTAAAAAGATCATATATCTCCTTTACTCATTTAATGTGTGTTTTAACGTTTTTCGCGTTCTACGCATCTTCTCTTTTTCTTTTGGTTTTTATTCTCTTTACCAACACTCTCTAGGCTCCATTAGGCCTTAAATAATCATATTAGAATTATTAAGTCACCATTTTTAAGTCCGGCGTATTAAAATCTACCCCCCTTAAAGAACTTTGCCCTCAAAGTTGGTGAATCTAATATCGTTGCTCGCACAGGTACTCTCTGCCAAGGTTGTAATCTCTATACGACCCTACAGACTCACTGGTCTGTCTCCATACACGCTACACATACCACACACATATCACAGCATGCATAGCAATCAAAAATACTCTTTGTATTCTCTCCATGGAATTGGTCTAAAGACAAGAAGACACTATAGTCCTCGAATCCATATTGAGTAATACACTACTGATCCCTCAGGTACGCTTTCTGGTTTGACACTTACTACGCTTTCTGGTTCACGGCCGTTTCATGACAATTGGGCACTTACTCTCTCTGGCTCACGGTACCTTCGGTTCTGATCAAAGCGATGCACATATACATATCCTCAGGCACTCTGGTTGACTCTCTCAACACAGGACATTCTCAGGGTACTCTCCCCGTCCCGCTGCCTTTGGAAAAATCACACCTTGCCACCGCCCCAACCAGTCACTTAGGACCGCCGCACGTACGGTGCAAAGGTTTCAAAACTAATACACGCCCACCGTTCTACCGGTCACCAAGACTTAAGGCCGCAGCCATCGACGGGTGATAGCGGTTTAAAACTAATTTTCATTTCCATCTTCGTAGAAAACGTCATACAACTCCAAGTCTGATTATGGTAGCTGCACCTTTTCCTTAGCGTGATTACTTGTGACCACTTATAGGGAGCTTCAAGAATCACTCAACCCCAATGTGATCAGCATCGGTGTTGAGCTATCCTTCCACCCCAATTTGTGTTCGGCTTCCCTTGTTCGCTAGCAGATCAAGTTCCACCTCCCACGTCAGTTTCAAACAATCAGATAGTCAAACATTTTTGTTTCATATCTTTTACTATTTCTAGTCATAATCATAGGCACTTCATTTTACTTATCTCTTAGTTATGGAACTTAAGTCATCCATTATTATCAATTTACTTTGCTTAATTTACCTAGGTACTCAGTACTCATGGCCTCATTTAGTCAAATTATTACTCAATTATAACATACAACTCCAAATGATGGACTCACTCCATCAATCATTCTCAAATAAAATCACCTAGGGAACTCACTCCCTACTAGGTTACACATCGGTTTCATACCGATTCATACTCATCATACTCATGTCTAATCTCAAAAGACATACACTATAGGGATTCTCATTCCCTAGGAGTTTCTCTACTCCTCTTTTCATAAATATTACATACTCGTTACTTGCATCCCTCATAACCAAAATTATACAATGAATGGGTACACATGTTTATGTAACATGAGTTCCAATCATTAAAACAATTTCTTTTGTGCTATGCACAAAGTAGTTTACGCACATATACATAAAACACTCTAAGCGGTTTCTCGCCCTACCCCCCTTAAAAGGGGTTACGCCCGCATAATCGACCATATGTTGTCACTGGACATTGGTTCACTAACTTGGGCATCCTGAAGTGTTTTAACTTCGATGCGGTTAATTAACTCATAACCGGGTTCGGTTCTAGCCTCTAAGACTTCAAGGCGTTTATGATTAGCCATTTACTCACATTTGCCAGGTATACTTAACCTTTGAATTACGCCCCGCTAGCTTCTACTGCGTGACTTGATAACAAGAGCTTAATTGGCCCTTTTGGTATTCTCAATGTAATATCCACTCCCTTTTTTTCCCTTGTTGTCTTGGGAATAAAGGTTTCTCAATCGTCTCGTGGTATCTCTTACCGTATGCGAATTCGATGAGTTATAGATTTTCTCTCCAGTTCTCTGGAAATCTATTTCGTATAGCACTGTATACCTACGTGATTATTCACTTACTCTTTCCGACTTATTGTCGGTTGAGGTCAAGCTACTACTTAGTATGTAGTGCTTCCTCGTTTAATAGTGGCTTCAGAATTATGTTTGTTTACTTGTTTCTGTACAAGAGTTCTTCATTCATACTACTCTGCATTTACCATGCATCGGTCCTGGGACCTGTGGGTTATGGGCCACGTTCTTTGTGCATGTTTAGCCAACGGCCACACGGTTATTTCTCTAGATTTTCGCTCAACAGGCTTGCGCCCTGTTCGTTGACATTCCCCAAATTCCTAGCTACCCCACTAGATCAATACTGCACAAGTGCAATACCAAAACACTCAGTCCTACAGAGTGCAGAGGCGTAAACCCTTGGCAGTAAATCTCTTATGTGATCGCCATAGGAATAAACATTGTTTCCTTGTTGTCTGGTCTGTCTATCATCCTTATTCATCAACTCCATATCATTATCTGACTATACTCTTACAATGGTCGCTTGCTGCGTACCATGTTCTTACTCTTTAAATGACATTTGTTTACACGGCATCCGCTACTGCTGCTTAGCTTCCGCTCATGTGTTCCCCCATTTATACTATGGCTTGCCATTCACTTGGCTCAATAGAATATACTACTATTTAAATTTCTGCACTCCTTGCGCGTTGTTTGCACTGAAATTCGCATTGTAAACATACTTTGTTTTACTTCTTAACCGATTACTTTTCGGTTTTGAACCGTTGTTATGAAGGTTCTTTTCTACATACTATTTCTGTTCATGTTACTCCTTGGCAACAAACACATGCTCAAGTTTCACTACACCGCTTTAGCGGTTTCACTTACATTCTTAGGTGGTAGTCTCACTCTAGAGGTCCACGCAATTCCTCTTATGCCTTTACGCATAAATTTGCAATGTTTGGATCTACAAATTGTAGCCGGTTTCCTAGCTTACAAGCCACATTGCCTTGAGCTTCGCTCATTGTGAGTTGTTCACACGAGTTTCTACTTCTTCGTATACCATTAAATGGTTTGGAGGTATTACTAGGCTCTTTGATATGGTTGTCTCATCACACTTCCATACATGGAAGGCCTTTTTCTAGTATCTCGACATTAATCTATGCCCATTGGCAATTTAGGGTGTTCCCTTATTACGTGGGATCCCTTCGGGGTTCTACCCGAGTGTTCGCTTTACACTTATGTTCTCAACACGATGTTTCGTTCAACTACTGTTGACTCCGACACCCTTCACGGATTGCTCCTGGGTGTTTCTGAGTTACGCCATTACATCTGGCTTGAACTCATGGGTATGTTCAGTTCCTTACCCCGCCTTGCGGTTATATACTTTGACTATCCCATTTAGGGTTGTAACGTCTCCCGTTATTGGGTAGACCATTGATTCTTTTTCCTTTACCTTCTTGGTCAGGTCATTATTCTCTTCAGTGAGGTATACTGTGGGAATTCTATCCCTTTTATCAAACATTAATATGTTCATTTTAGGCCTTCGCCGTATTGTTTATGCTGGATACTCATTCCAGTTATTATTTGTTTCTTCATGATTCCTAAGGCATATCCAATGTCTATTACTCTGTGCTTCTTGCACTTCTTAACGTTATATCCTTAGTTCTGTTATGTTACTGGGTTCTTCCCCTTGATTATTCTTGGTAGTCAGTTGTTCTGGTCTGAATTGGCTCTTTCGTCCGTAGTATGGAGTCGACTACTTCTCGTGTTCCGTACTCTACCTGTATACATACATGGAGTATCTTATTGATACGTTGCCACTTACCCAACTAACTCATAACTGGTCTGTCAGGCCCGCAAGCTCCTTCGGAGTGCGGTTGTCCCATGTCTCGTTTGTGTACACTTGTAGTGTTGGTCACACGCCTAGGTGAAGTATTTTGTTGCCAACTCCTCTTATATCGTCCTATGATAACTTACCATGGCTCTCTGGTTTGGTTTTAAAATTTGGGGGTTTTTGGAAAATTTTGCGTTTGAACGAAAAATTTGAGTTTTGTAAATAAAATCTTCACGGAATTTCAATGTCAGTTGCTTCTTACCAGATCTAGCTTCTCACCGACTGGTATGTTCTTCAATACAGTGGTCAGGCCGTTAGGCCTTTTCAACGTTTCGTTCCAAAGTTCTTAGGGTTTGTGGTGCTATATTGGCTTCATTCGCCATCTTGGTACTTTGCTAAGTACTTGCCGCTTTCCCGTTATTACTGCACTTGCCATAGCAAGTGCGTGGTACAGGCGGTTTTGGGTTAACTTATACCGGTTTCGGTATTGTTCACATTTGTATTCGGTAGCCTTGTCGGCTTTCCTTTGATCCTTTAGTTCGATAACTACTCTTCAGAGTTGCTTCTTATTCATCTTGATGTGACTGTCATCCATTTAGGTGCTTCTTCACTCTCGGAGTTCCTTAATTACTCAGTGCGGTGTCGTTTCTTGTGCTCGTTCCCACACATTTACTGTGGTTAACGAAGCTTATTTTACTTAGGCACTACTTCTGTAGTCCTATTTGGGTAGGACCCGTACATGTGCTCGTAGCCATCTAAGCTATGTAAGTTGGGTATTGCGACCTTATTGGGTGTGGTAGGGTGGGGGTACCCACTCTTGACTAGTTCCTTAGTCGGTTGGTATACCGTTGGTGGTATTACTTAACTATGGTGGTCCGTAGACATGCGTCCCGGTTCTCGTTACATCTCATGAATCTGCCTTGTTGCACGGTCAGTGCTTTCCTTCTTGCTGCCACTTGGCTAGCTGGGTTCTCGCGAATGCTAGGCATGTCGCCCCATGTTGCCGCAGATTCCGATCTCCTTTAAGTAGGATTTCTTGATCTCCCGCCATTAAGGGCAGTTATTGTCGTTCCAACGCGATCCGTCTTCAAAAATTTCCGGTTCTCGGGATCTACCGCATAACAGGTTTGGTTCGTATAGAAGTATTAAACAACTGCCAAATTTGGTTTCCCCGTCTCTCTGGCGTTCTTTCCCGAGCTTTAATACGGGGGTTGTGGAGGGCGGGTCTGGTATTGTAGGTATCCATATCATACTGGAAGTTCCTACCTAGCGCATCTCGCACGCTATCACTCAACCCTTAGCCCTAAGTCTCTAATTCCTAACTCGGTATTTCCTAAGCTCGGTATTTCCAGTCATCAGAGCGATACTTCGCTCTAATACCATTTTTGTAACACCCCAACCTCTAAACTCGTCATCACCTCATAAACTGACACATCTTACCATAAATCTCACAGCGGAACTCTAAATACAACGGAGGATGATACAACGCCGTTAGCCACCCACATGGCTAACCAGGCCTAACTCAACTACAGCATCGGTCTGATGGACCGGAATAACCGAGTACTCAATACACAAATCTCAATTCCATTCCTCACTATACCGAGTCTATGATATACGAATGCCGATAACATATTCGGTCTTACACCTTATTCAAGTACATGAGTAAAATAAATTCTAACTACCCTTGCTAACCACCGACCCCATCCTACTCTCGGTGTACCTGAAAAATAATAATGATGCCCCTAGGGGCTCAGTTTAACGCTGCATATGAAATTCGCATACCCCGCGTGCTAACCGGGGTACGCTAAATACTTTTGTCGAGAGCATGGAGTTCATTTTAATTCAATCAACATGCATATAGTAATACATTATTTATGTACACTACACAAGGATTCGACATTCAGTCATGGGATACAATCCCTAACTAACATAACAAGGTTGTTAGTTGTGTCACTTTTTACTCTTAGGCCTTGAGAGTTATACCTCACTATGCCTTGGTTACTCATTCCCAAAACTCACCCACTCTCTCGGGTATTATTCTTACTCTCACCCATTTTTGGGTTACTCATTCTTATACTCTCCCATTCTCTTGGGTTACTTATACTTTATTCCACTCACACTCTTGGGTTATTAATACTTAAGCTCTTGTAGTTCTCGAGACACTACAGGTCTCCTATGTCACGCTTGTTTCTCTTAATACTTTCTTAAGCCAAAACACATGGCTCTCGAGCATAGTCTTACTTCCCCGGTTTCAACCCTACTCTGGGCCTAGCATGGTGGGAAGGCTTAACTAGCTCCAGAACTCTCTCTTAGTTCCTACCAATTTCTCATAGGTCCGACTACTCTCGGACTACTCACATTCCCATACACCCCTCTCTCGGAGTTATAATGTAATTACGTATATTAGTCTAGAAGCACCATTCTCAATGTTTCTAATGACTTAGGGAACTTTTCTTAGGTTTGGGTATTCTTAAGTTTAAGGGTTGTCCCAAACTTCCGTATACTTATACTTTCGGTTATTTTCTCATACCGGGTATAATCCCCATATAGGAGGTCGACCATGTCTCAAGGGAGTTAAATGGTCCCTTAGGTCTCTTTTACTTTTCTTACAAGTTCACATCTTTGAACTATCTTTAATCCTCTTGATGGAGGTTCATGTTCCTCTCCACATTTATTTATTTCGTGGATTGTTTTAATTTGGTTTTCTAACCTTTATCGGGTGTTTACTAAACCCGTAAAACTCCCTCACATACTAGTGAAGTTTACGATATCGTTGTTCTTAAATCGATAGTTTGTGTGTTTGCACGTTTTCATTATTTTATGATGCGACCCGATCTACGAGTCTCTAGCCAATCGTCACTCATCTATGAGTCGGTCTATGCACTAAGTTAGACCTCACCGGCATTCATGTATGTTAGCTCATACAACATACAACAAGACATACATAATCAAGCAATGATTCATTTTCATGCTTTAGTCTTGATTAAGCTGGCACACAAACACACAAATCAACGTAACACGGTTAGCATACGGGGCATGAGAAAATCATACCTTTCACCGGGGTTAGCATTACCGTGTGACCTCTCGTTCCTCGGTTCACACTTTTTCCACTGATAACATTCAAATGTTTCCATTAACATTAAGGTGTTACGGTATGTAAAACTAATTGAAATACCCCAAACCTTAGTATATTGATGAACTATCTAATTATAATATATTAAGGATATAATATGCCTTAGAAACATTAGAAAAGAGTTTAAACAATAATGTACACAAAAACATGCCATAAGCGTTTAAACCGAAAACGCACCTTAGAGCACAAAATGTGCTTTAAGGAGAAATGTGCCTTAAGCATTTATACATGGAACTAAAAGGCTAATGAGCCTAAATACCATTAAGAAGTAAGGGAACAACAATAAAATGGTCATAGGAACCATTACGTATACACACAAATTAAGTATACAAGTCCACACAAAAACAGGTAGTAAACTGACAAAAGTCAAGGAGAAACCACTAAACGACTTGGTTTAAATTGGAATTAGCAACATGATATTTCATGAACAAAGTTTCTAAAGGTTGTAAATGTACTAATAACACATTTAAACTAGCCAAAACAAATTGCATAGTCAATGTGAACCCGGAAGCACATAAAATGTGTTTTAAGGCATTTTTGGCCTTGTAACATACCTATCACATGGTATAAGTCATTATGCACGAAATTAATTCGAATGTTACATAAATACAAGATAAAACAAAAAAAAATCAGATCAAAAGAGTGATGGAGCTGTCGACATCAAGGGGTGAGTCACCAAGTGTGATTTGCTTTTAATTCACTATTTCAACTACTTAAGACTTTCATTAATTGCCAAAGCATCTTGTCCCCTTATTGAATCATTAATAAGACTCTTACCTGTCAAATGAGAGCTTCCAAGGTCGTAGCTCATCCTCTCTTTGAAGAAACAACACAAAAAAACTCCATGTTCTTAGATTTAAGCCTTAAAGAACACCCTTCCATGTAGAAATCATAACTTTCTCGTCCTAGCTCCAAATCACAAGCTTGATAGCTCGTTGGAATCCTCTCTTCCATAGATTTACAACCATAGCTCAAGATCCCCCAGATTCTCAGGAAAAACCACTAAGAAGTGCCTTTGATTCTCGAGGTAAAACATTGCCTTCTTGAAAACTTCTTGTTCTTTGGTTTTTGTTACAACCGATTGGCATGGGATACTAACCCACCTTATTCTTCATCTTATTGTATAATTTTGGGGACAATTCCTTTAGCAAATTGCTGGTGAAATTTCTAAAGAATTCAAGCTTAAATATTAAGCTAAAAGTTTAATATACAAGGTAAATCCTACAACTACCTATTTCATGGTTCTAAATATTGATCTATATATGATCTAACATATTGTATACCTTGTTTATTATTACCGAATTTAGTAGGTGTTAGATTTAATTTTTAGCACCTAAAATGTTAATATTTTGTAAATCTAAAATTAGATTTACAACCCTTATGATATAAACTTTAATATAAGCTATCATAATATATAAGAAAAGTTCATATACTATAATTTAGAGGGTGGCCGAAAATTAAGAGAACTTATTAGAGTTAGAAAAATTATATAACTAAGTTAAATTAAAGGAATTAGTATATTTAAGAGTAATATGTAAAATTTGAGAAGTTTTAGTTATATATGATAATTGCCGAAAATATATATGGGTTATTATGAAATTTATGAAGTTTAGATGATGGGAAAATAATTGTAGAATTAAGTTTACAATTTATAAAGAGTTTATGAGTATTACTAGAATTTATAAGGTTTTTGGTATATTTAAAGTTAATAAAAGATAGTATATGTATACTACAACTTTAGATAATTAAATCTAGTGATTTAGAGATGTTTAAAATGATTTTTGATGTTCAAAAATCTGTAGGAAAATTAGTTACGAAAATTAGAAATTAATTAGAGTTAAATTGGTTAATAAATGAGTTAGGATAAAAGAAAAGACCACAAGGGTAAAATGGTAATTTCCCTGGTCAAACATGATCAAACGTGGTCAATGACAGTTTGCAAAATGTTTAGAGGAGCTAGAATAAAATTTGTAGCAAAAGATTAGATATTAAAAGGATAAAGGAATAAAAAGTTAAGTTAAATTAACTATAGGGGTAATATTGTAATTAATGGAAAGTTAGGGGGTTTGACCATAAAATACTGGTCAAACTTGGGTATATTTTGGTAATTGACCAAAAGTATAAAAGAAATTGACTAAGTAAGACTTTGGAAGAAATTAGAAATAAATAAAAATAACAAGTTTACTTATTATGAATAAAATAGGGAATAAAAGGAAAGTATGAGTAAGTAATGTAAGTAACACATTTTTATGTGTTTAGAAGGTTAAGGAAATTAAATAAAGAATTTATAAACAAGTTGTTAAAGAAACAGAGTTAAGACGGGGTTAAACGAGACCCGTATATAACTTAAGGTATACGAGGGGTATACCCGTAATTTAATAAGTATAGGAGAAATCATTACTTAAGGTATTTTTAATGAAAATACAAGTTATATTGGGAAAAGAAATAGATACGTATGATACGGAGTATCATACGGACGTATACGAAAAATTTTACTGTACATGAATAGTACTCGTATACGTGAATATCAAATACGTATACATGAATAGTAAATACGTATAAATGAATAGTAAATACGTATACATGAATAGTAACTCTGTATATATGAATAGTCAAATACGAGACGTATACGTGAATAGTTAAATACGTATACGTGAATAGTAAAATACGTATACGTGAATAGTAAAATACGTATATGTGAATAGTAAAATACGTATACGTGAATAGTAAAATACGTATACATGAATAGTAAAATACGGTGAATAGTGAAAATACAAAAATTAAGTTATTTAACCACGCCGTCCTAATGAACTATAGGAGCGGAGTAAGGTGACCAGAATAGTCGAGACGCTATCTGGGAGTGGACGAGCGTCGATAGGCTAAGGTATGGGATTCTTGTAGCTTGTTTGCTAACGAGGTCTACCTCGGTTTGTGTGCTATGTGTTATTGTGATACGACCAAACAGGATAAAGCACGAAACCGATTTATTGTATTGTTATTGTGCGTACATTGCACACTAACACGTTTTGATTCAGAGATTGTTCTTTAACTATGTTTAGTAACAATTGTATAAGGTTCCAAATACTCCAAGTTGTTAGTAGGTTATTACCGAGAGAGGTTTAACTAACCAATTGTCAATGAGACTTCAACTAACTGGAACTTGTGAGGAGAGGAATCCGGGACTGACTCCGGTCATGCATGTTTAGGATAGGAGGTCAGCATCTGTATCAAACCTGTCTTCCGCCTAGGGTCGACAAACTGACCCGACCAGCTCAAGTGAACAGTTCGAGGTGGGAGGCAAATTCAGGAGGCGCAGGAGGGTCAAGCCTACACTCTTCATAACTTAAGAATTAATGTTCATTCAACCAATGGAGCTAATAACTCATTGGCTAGGGTTACTTTGACCCGACAAAAATAAACAATTCAGTTAGAGAACAACCAGTTCTATTAGGAGAATGGTTGACACTTATAAGGTATGGTCAAACACGAGAACTAAACAATTCTCAGGCCTCAGGAGTTAGGAATCCAACTTACTCATTAATGGGCGTCCATTACGACGTTCGATTTATTTGAGCTGTGAATGTTTCACATAAATATGTTGTTGTTACTGTACTTCTTATTATTATTTGTATGAATAATCAACTGCATGTATACGACAAAGTAGTCGTGTGTAGCCTTGATAGCTTGTGGGCTTACACGTTTTCTGTACCAGCCATGTGCTGAGCCCCTTGGGGCCTGTGATTTAAACTTTGCAGGTAGGTGCCAGAAGAGGACCCAGCCTGAGAGTAGGAGTGGGTAGAGCTCTAAGGGTTTAATTTGCTTTACGGAGTGTGCCTGTACACTCGTTTTATGAACTGTGGTAGTAAGTTGTAATAATAGGAGAGATACTTCAGACTCAGTATTGTATTTTGTTTTAAGACTTGTACGCACTTATGTTCGGTACACTCGGGTCCGTCAGACCGTAGCTTGAGACTGGAATGAGCCTAGTTAGTCACGTGGGTGACTAACGGCGGTAACACCAACTTTTAGTGTTTTCTTCCGCTGTGTTGTAATATTGTTGCAGGTTTGTTATGTGATGGTTCAGTTTAGCAGCTGGGGTGTTACAAATACTCCCGTACTTAACCCCGTTATCCCGTTATTCCTTAGTTTGTTCATGTGTTCTTAAACTCACATCTTTCTCATTCACTTCACAAACTTGTTTACACTTCCAAAGACCTTCTTAGGTCACCAAACAAGTCCTAAACATCATCTAAAACCATTACCATTTACTTTCGGACCAGACACGGTTTTCAGTTTCTGCCTACATTTTCATGTGGTCCGGGTTTGTGTACTGGTCTACAAACCCGGACCACCCCCCTGGGATGGCTTTCTGGTGCATTTTTGCTATGGTCCGGGTTTGTGTACCGATTTGCAAACCCGGACCACCCCTGGAACTGTCAAAATTTACAGTTTTCACCAGTTTTCAACCCCTAATTCACCTCTAATCATTCTCTAATCATTCCACATGTTTAAACACCTTAAAACATGCTCTAAACCTCTTCAAAACATATGTTTATTCCTTACTCAAATTCTTGCTCAAATTCTTGCTCAAATTCTACATATTCCATTCTCTCTGTTACACTTTGCACACACTTGTGCTACAGATTTTTATCCCTTGGCAAGTTGCATTTTGTTCTCACTCAATTTGACCATTCCAAATCCTCTAAGACAATGCACTACTCACACCAAGGTTCATCGCCTCACTCTTAAAGCCTTAAATTCTTATTCTTTTTCTAAAACTCTTAAGGCACTTTAACAACTTCTTGCTATAGATTTTTGCATCAATCTCCCCTCTTTGAACAAGTATTCCCATGGTAATTCTCTAAGCCAAATCAACCTCCATCCACACCGAGCTAACCCTAGGTTATTCTTCACTCAAAACATCACTAAAATCACTTAGATTCCTACCGAAATTTCACCATAGTCCGGCTGCTTTTCTAACATTGCCCAAAGCTCATACCACCATTTAATTCATCCTAAAAACTAACCAAACCCATCATGGGCTCTACCAGCACACAATTTCAATCCAACTCATCTAATCCTCCAAAATACAACACAATGCATAAATCATAAAGTGCATGGCTCTTAGGCCCTTAAATCAAGCATTAATTCACAAATGCATCTAGCACTACCACAACTCTTCCCCATCTCAACAAATCACATTCCAACACATGTTTGGGTTCATTCATTCATTCATTTATTTTCCCTTCCCAATTCTAAAAGCATTAAATTAGGCTCCAAGGTAAATTATATACCTCTTGTTCACAAGTCTTTCCTCTTTTCACTCCTCTTCTCTTCTATTTTCTCTTGCTTGGAAATCGGCCAAAGGCCATGGAATTGCCCATCTCCAAATCAATATTCAAGCAAGAAATGAGTTTAGGTAAAAACACTTAACCTCATTAATCAGAAATTGAAATACCCCAAACCTTGATATGTGGTTTAAATATCAAATTATGTTATATAAAGGCTAAAAAGTGCCTTAGAAACATCAGTGAACAATTTAAACATAGTAAAGTGCAATAAAGCACTAAGACACAGTTTGAGCAAAAACATGCTCTAAGCTATGAGTGAACTTGGTTAGGACCCAAAGAGCCTACCAAGACTTGATAACATTTAATTATGATTTAATAAGGCTAAATAAGTCCTTAGGAAACTTTGGCAGACAATGAAACCAAACAAAAACACAAGGTAATACCTTAAAGTCAATATGAGCAAAAATGTGCTCTAAGCTTGGGATAAATGTGTAAAAGACCTAATGGTCATACCTATACCTTGTTTATATGTTAATGAACATATTAAATCCATTACTAAAGAAAACCAAGCTTGAAAACAAGTTAAAACACAAAATGTGCTTTAAGGAGTCTTAAAGCACGTTTTTGAAAAATTGTCTTGTAAATGAGTTTTGAATGGCTAAATGTCCATCATTACTCTTTAATTAACATGTGTACTATATAGTATCACATTTGGGTGGCCATATTAGTGGGAAATCAAAAATTTCACTTCTATGTGCCTTGTTATAGGTGAATAGTGATTTTTATAACTAGTTTGTAACATATAATGTTATAAGTGAGTAAGTTGGTCAACAAAGACCAAAACACCCTTCTATTAAAATGGGGGCCGGTTTTTCATGGTGTGAGTCACCAACATGTAAAAGAAATCAAATAAGTAAGGTTAAACTTTAAGTAAAGTACTATTTGCTTTATAAGTTACAAATATCTCTTAAAAGCAAATTCTATCTTCATTCTCCCTTCCTCCTTCATTTCACACGGTTCCCTTCTTCTTCTCTTTCTCATCTGTTCTCTCTCGGTTGTGCTACAGCACATATATCATCTTCAAGCTTTGACCACTTGTATCTTCTAGTTCCCTTGGCCAAATCAAATTCCAAGACCATATTTGTCTTAGTTAGGTCAAGCTCTACACTTCCCTCTTTTCAAATCTCCAAGAACTCAATTTTGGTGCCATGAAGATTCACCATTGAAGGAGCTTGAGCTCATCTTTTCACATATTCTTGTTCTCCTTTGCTTCAAGGTAAGGAAACTCAAAGAAAATCCATGTTTCCTCCATGTTTTGTTGTTGTCCGAAAATTCACCATTAATGGAGCTCTTATATTGCCTTGTTCTAGCTTCATTTGAATCTTCCAAGGACTAGGAGGAGTCCTCTCTTGATACTTGTTCAAGTTCTCTTCCAATTCCAAGGTAAAACAATTACCTTAATGTGTTAAAACAATATGTGTAACTAGGGTTTACAATGAGATGAAGCATAATGCTTGAATACTCATTATGTTGTTTGTATAATGTTTAGAAGTTGACAAACAACCAAACACCCCACCGGTTTACAAGGAACCAAGAAAGAATTTGTGAGGAAAAAGAGGTAAACAAACTATCTCAATGTAGTTTAAATGCCTTAGGAACATGAGCTTGATTTGCTTGGTAAAATACCTAAGGAGCCAATGGTGAGTGACCTAGCAAAGTGTTCTCAAGGAGACTAGTAAAAGAACATATGTTTTGGTGTATGTATTTGCAGGTCAAAGGCATTATTTATGTGGGAAATTCAGTGTTTAAGGTTATGCAATTTAAGGGCCTAAGAGCCATGTTATTTAAGGGCCTAAGTGCCAAGCAATTTGAGTTATGCACTATATTGTGATGTAGTGCTTAATGTGTGAAGTTTGTGTATAAAAATGTGTTTGACGGATTTTAGGTGTTTTTGAATGAATTAAGGTAAAAACCTAAGTGTTTGGATGTGAGTGTATACAAGAGAAGCTATGGCCAAATTTGGGAAGTGTGTAAGAAGTTCTAAGTGTTGTAAGTGAGTTTTGGTGAACTAGGAAGTGTTAAAGGTGAATGAATGTTTACTTGAGAAGAAAACATGTGTAAAGGTGATTTAGAGTGATGCAAGGATTTAGGTGTTATCTTGGAAGTTCTAGGAATTCAATGTGTGTTTTGAGGATGTATTTAAGTCTTGGAGGAAGTTGTTTAAGGTTTAGGTAATGTTGATATTCAAGGAACAAGTGATGTTTAGGTATGATGTGGAAAGGAGATTGTTAGTAAGAAAATGATGCTTAAGAGATGATGTTAAGATGAGGAGAAAGTGTTTTGGGATAGTAGTTATAATAGGTGAGAAGCACCATTTAGGAACCTAGTACAAATGTTGAAAGTGTTAAGGAATTTTACAAGGAAATAAGTAAAGGCTTAAGGAGTTAGAAAATGAGTTTCATGGATGTTGTATGTGGATGTAAGGTTACCAAATGATGTTAGAACACATTAAGAGGCCTTAGGAGAAGTTTGGTGAAGATTGGCAAAGTTTTGGTAAGTTTAGAAGGCGACCGACCCAGGGGCCGACCCAGTTTGTGGGTCGGTCGAGCCTCTGTAAAATGTTGGGAAAATGTTCGGTGATGGTCCGACCCAAAAGGGTGGGTCGGACATGGGTCGGTCGGTCAAGTTTCAAAGGTGGAAAAATGTTCGCACATGGACCGACCCAGAATGGGGGTGGGTGGGTGGGTCGGACGGGCATGTCTGTAAGGAAGTAAAAGGGGTCCTGTAATGGACCGACCCAGCTGTGGGTCGGTCGGGGGTCGGTCGGACCAAAAACATGGTTTAAGGTTATGAAATGGTATGTGATGATGGGGATTGGTAGGTAATGATGTTATAAGGATGGTAAGGACATGTTAGGTGAGTTTTAGTGACACCTAAGTGGGTTAAAAGTTGTATTAAAATGTGAGAGTAAAACAAGTTAAAAATGTTAAGTTATGTAACTAAGTTAACGGGGAAAAAGTAAGCATTGACATTAAATAATCAAGCAAACCCCGATGTTAATGAAAACAAATGTGATGCTAACAGTTGTTCGAGGATTGCTCGAGGAACATAAATGGACAGGATAAGTGGACTCCGGTGACAGGTATGGTTTTCTTGCAACCTGTGTCCTAACGGATTACACCGGCTTGTATGCCAATGTGTTTTTCTGTATGTTTGCCACGTTATGATATAAACCATGAAACGAGTTTACAGTCATTATTGTTATTGTATGTTTACGTGCCGATACGGTAACCTAATGCGCTTGAAGGGCTAGTTAACCACTATTAGGTAAACGTAAGAGAACGGTATCCGGTAATAACGTTTCCGACCTAAGGAACGTTTAACCACGGCTATGCGTGAGTTGGATATGTAATGTTTGTGCGTGGTGTTTGTATGTGAAGGTATGACTCTCTTTTCCCTTGTGTATGTCTGACTAGACTTAACTCAATGTTTGTGATTGTTTAATAAAGTTCAAAGATGAACTTCTAATAAGTGCTAACGGGGGGAATGAGGAGTCCGGTCTGTTCCGGCCACGCGTGTGAGTATGGGGGTCGTTGTCATATCAGGTTCGATCCTCTCTGTATGTTATGGTTGTTTTCCAATTTGGTTCCCAACCTTCCCTTTAGCTTAACCAAGGCTATTACTGACTCACGTCGGGCCACAGGGGCATACTATTGTTATGTTTGTTTCGGTGTGCTTGGATCACTATATCCGAGACACCTTGTGTTAAGTTAACCGTTCATTTAACGAGACGGTAACGAGTTATGTAACGAGCTTATCATGAGACTGGCAACAATCTCTAGGCTCACCAGTATGTTGTGTGATGTTTGGGTCGGTTCCTAAGAGAATCATTCCCGTTGTGTTATGTGTTTTGTTGTGATGCAATATTTATTGCGGTGTTAGTTGTGCACATGGAAACGTGCAAAGTGTTGTTAAGTGTTGTTACGTAGTGTATGTTAATGTTGTAAAATGTGAAGTGTGTGGATCATGGAAATGATTCCAAGTTTGTGATAAGAGGCATTTGAGGATAACCCGATTTAAGGGTATGTGTCGCCTATTAAGGAAGTAGCTCCATTAGAGGAGAAACACCCTAGGGATGATGAATACCATGGGTGACTTGTTAAGTAGGATGTATTATCCGATTGTTGAGCCCATTGAGGCGAAATGTTAAGTGTTGTATGTTATTGTCACATGCATGATTTAAATATAATCAACTGCATGCTAAGACGACAATTAGTTGTGCGTGGCCCGGTAGCATGTGGGCTGCGGGATTACCATACCAGCAAAGGTGCTGAGCCCCTTGGGGCCACCCCTTTCTCTTCTTTTCCTATTTCAGGTACGAAGTGCTGGAAGCCGTTCGAGAGTAGGACGGGTAGTCATTGTACATGGGTAAACTTTTAAGTGTATGTATACAGTAGGTGTAGTAAGACCGATGTTGTTGTCGGCACCAGTTTACAAATACTCGGTATAGTTGATAAGGTGTATGTTGCTGTTGTTGTTAATGGAAAGTGATACTAATGTATAGTTGCTCGGGAATTTAGCCCATCAGACCGGTACATTGTGTATGTATTAGCCTTGTTAGCCACGTGGGGGGCTAACGGCGTGTAACACCAACAAGTTAAGTAATGTAATGAGGTTGTTCTTCCGCTGCAGTTTGTTGTAAGTATGTTAATGTTGGATGGGGTGTTACAAAAAGTGTGGTATCAGAGCGAAGTATCGCTCTGATGACTGAATTACCGAGCTTAGGAAGTACCGAGTTAGGATTTTAGTACTTTGGGTTAAGGGTTGAGTGATAGCGTGAGAGATACGCTAGTTAGGAACTACCAGTGGCTACTGGAAACCTACAATATCCATCCCACCCTCCACAATCCCTGTATATAACTTGGGGAAACAGCGCCAGGGAGATGGAAGTTCTCTCTTACTCGGGATACCCGATCTGGCTGTTATTAAATACCTTTAGGGTACGGTGAACCTGTCATACGGTAGATCCCGAAAACTGGGAATCCCGGAGACGGTCTCCATCTGAATAATGTTAACCGCATTTCATAGCAATGAATGAAGGATCTTGTGTATTGGAGAATAGAATTTCCAGCAACCTGGGTCGACATGCAGAGCAGTCGAGAATAACTAACTTGCAACGCACCTACCGTGCAACAGGCAAGAAATGGATTAATAACACCCGAGACAAGTGTCTACGGAACCACAGTTGATAAATAAAACACCAACGGTATGCCAACCGACAAAGGAACTACAACGTAGTGCCCAACAAGAGACAAGTCTCAGTAACCACGACAAGTGCGTGGAACGGGCTATAAGGGGAATACGACACAAAAAAAAAAAAGAAAGGGGGGTCTCCCAGAAAGGGGAAATACCCTAGTTAATGATTATTATGTGAATACAGTGAGAATTCACCTAGACAAGTTGTTATCAAGACAGTAAGATCAGTGAGGGCCAACAAGGCCACTGATGACAGTGCGGGTAAAAACATACCAAACCGGTATGTGTTAAACTGATAGCCAGTTAGCATGGCGCACTTGCCATAGCAAGTGCTGCTATAACAGGGCTATTCGGGAAAATTTATAATCACTACAAAGTACTTAGTAAAGTACCATAAAGTTAAACGAGACCACTATGACCATGGAAGGGCTTAATAGCCTAACCTCTGTGATTGTAAGTACACCAGTCAGCAAGAAGCTAGACTTGGTTAAGGTAAGAAGATGTTGTGAAACCATGAAAATTTTTCTTTCAACCCAGATTTATTCAAACCCTTTCTTTTCAAAACCAGATTTTCTTTCAAACCAACACTTCTTTCCAACCTTCTTTAAAACCAAATCAGTAAAACCAAGAGCAGTTGATAAGATACAGCAATGGATAAAAACTTTCCCTCGATTAGTTCGGGAGGAGAGGGAATGAATATTGTCAGGGACAATATAAGGGAGTTGACAACAGAATACTTCACCTAGGCGTGTGACGGACACTACAAGTGTACCAACTGTGTTGTGGGACGACCGCACTCCGATAGGAGCATGTGGGCCTGACAGACCTACTTATGGGTTAGTTGGGTAAGTAGCAATGTATCAGTAAGATACCCCATATATGTATACGAGTAGAGTCCGAAACACGGGAAGTAGTCGACTCCGTCTACGGTCAGCAGTATAAATCAAACGAGAGCTAAGGATTACAAGGAATAGTTGAGGTTAAAGAATTCAGTTAAGTTAGCAAGACTAAAAGCATTAGTGAACTCCTTTCAAGGAAATGTTTAAGAGTTAGGAAGTGCGATGGGCACAAACTGTTATGTAAAGACACCACATATGTCTTAAGGATCCTTAGGGATATAAAAATTATAACTGGAATGGTGACCCAGCCTGTACTTGGCAAGCAGATGCCTAATGTGGACACATTAATGTGCAATGTACGGGATGAATTCCCAGAATGAGTACCTACACTACCAGGAAATGTTAATCTTCACAAAAGAAGATAATAACCAGTAAAGAACGCGAAAGGCGTAGCTAACGGAATGTACCAATAAGTGTGAGCCAAATGTAAAGGCATAACTTAACAACACCCAGGAGCAATCCTTGAAGGGTGTTCACATCAACAATTGTTGAATGAAATGCATGACAGAAACATAAGGGTTGAAACTAACACCCAGTTTAGACATAAATTGTCAGGAGACGGACTGACAAACCTAAGGGGCATCCCATGAAAGGAAACGTGATACAACGACCTTGTAATATTGTACAGAGAAGTACATGTGTGTGGACAGCCTATAATGAGCCCAGCTCAAGGCAAACAAGGCTCATAAGCCATAAGTAAGACATGTTACATAAATTCGACTGATGGTAGAAGTTTATGTTGTATAAGTGAATAGAGTGGTAAACGAACCACTGCATTAAGAGTGGGGATACCTCTCGATATTGTGACACCGCAGGAGCGGTTAGTTATGTGAATCAGGTTCAAGAAATATGTTAAGGATGGACGATGTTATTAATGAAAGAGAAATTAGCTTAGTAGTACGTGTGTATAAAGTGAAACACCGAGCTGAATAATACCGGCTTGTGACTCGAATGATCGATGCTCAAGGAGCATTCAGTGGTCATCCAAATGAGGGGTGAACCATAATATGAATAATGTAAATTTATGTGTGGAAGTTGAGGTGACAGCAGATACGACATAAGCGGATGATATACAATAAGTAAGAGCACGGTGCGCACCAAGCGACCGTTGTATAAATGTTGTTAAACGAAAACGAAAAGATAGATCAGTTATGAGTTAAACTCAGTGGAGATGCAAGATGAGTGATGTAAACAGACTGGGCAATAAGCCAGTGGTTGGTACTGTGTGATGAGGAACTCAGTGTGAATTCCATGGCGAATCACATAAGGGATTTACTGTCAAGAGTTTACGCCTCTGCACTCTGTATGACTGAGTGTTTTGGTATTGCACTTGCGCAGTAATGATCGAGTGGGATAGCTAGGAATTGGAAACATGTTATTGTGAATAATTGTAATGGCGATGCATAGGAAATGCAAGGCCGCACCAATAAAAGAATACTTGTACAAAACCAAATGTGGAGACATGATTAACAGTAAGTGACTACAGTAGCACTAACTGCCAAATAGCGGTATGGAATATACCACGAAGTGGTAAATAGTTGAGAGAGCACTACACACTAGGTAGTAGCTCAAACTCAACCGACAGTAAGTCGGAAGCGAACAAGTCAATCATTGTGAAATACATAGTGGTATACACAATAAATTGTTATGAAAATTGTGAAACTCACCGAATCCGCTCAGGGTAAAAGATACCGTGCGTCGGTTGAGAAACCATTGTTACCAAGATGAAGGTGACAATTGGGGATGTACAATACAGTAAGAATAACAAAAGGGAGTAATTAAGCTCTACAGTTATTAAAGTTTCGCAGCAGAAACTAGTGAACCAGTGATTCAAATGTACAACGTAAATAATGAACATGAGTGAATGGCTAATTATTAATGCCTAAAAGCCTCACAGGCCAGGACCGAAACCGGTTATGAGTTACAACTCCAATGAGAATTCCTGGTTTAGGAACTAAACGCCAATATGGTTAAGATCCTCTAATCAGAATCCATTGTGTAATAGACCGCGTGGAAGTTAAAACACTTCACGACGGCAGAACATTTAAGCCAATGTTTAGTGACTGATTACGTGGGCGTAATCCCTTTTAAGGGGGGTAGAGCGCAAAACCATTGGTGATATTACCGTACAAGTGTACGTAGTGTATGTGACTCATATTGTGCATAGCACAAAATTATTGTTTGTTTTGATGATTGGTGTGTGTTACGTAAACATAACATTCATCATGGATTAATTGTGGTAATTGCGCACAGATGATGTGAATACCATTGTGATAAGTGTGTTTGTGTTAACAGTTGTGTGTGATTGTACAAGTGTGGGGAGTAGATAAACTCCCGGGGGAACAAAAGCCCCGACAGTGTTATAAATGTAAAATCAGGTGTGTTGTATTTTGATAAAATATATGTATATATATATATGTATACTGTTTAGTGATGCATGAAAGGGATGATACCGACATAGAACTAGTGAAAATAAGATTCCCTAGGCAATTGATTAAAGTGAATGGGGGTAACTGATAGACGGAGTTCTATCCTTTGGAGATGTTGTGATCATGACTAGAATGATTCGAAAGATAGAAAATTGGAAATGAGTGATTTAATTGATGCTTGAAAATGAAGTGGGAGGTGGAACTTGATTTGCATGTGATCAAGGGAAGCCGAACACAAATTGGGGTGGAAGGATAGTTCAACACTGATGCTGATCACATCAGGGTTGGATGACTCTTGAAACTCCCTATAAGTGGTCACAAATAACCACGCTAAGAAATGAAGCAAAGAGCTTAAGTTGGACTTGGAGTTGTGTGTGTTTTCAAAAGGATTTTAAATTGGTATTTATAAAACGTTGATGGATACTTTACGTAATTAAAGTTCTCTTACTTAACCTCACAAGGAAATTTTAAACTTATGTGATTGTTTTAATCTCCTAAAGGCACGGGGACGGAAGGTGTCCATCGCGACCGTGTTCTACGGGATCACAGTGTATATCAAGGATATTTTTGATTGCTATACATGCTCTGACATGTTGTGTGGTATGTGTAACGAATGTTGTTTTGACGTGGATTTCCTAAAGTGTATACTATCAAGGCCTATGAGTCTAAATGTGTGGTGTTACGTAGACCTATGTGTCTAAGGACTGTTATGTTATGGGGACCTATGTGTCCAAATGTTGTGATGTTACCCAAGACCAGTGAGTCCAAGGGGTTGTTATGTATGTGTAAATGTTGTTAAGATACCCGGACCATAGAGTCCGAGGTTATCATTTGGATATGTTATGTTATGTGTGGATGTGAATGTGTTGCCCGGACCATCAAGTCCGAGGTTGTGATGTAAAGTGTGTTTGGTTAAGGAGTTTATTTCCAAGTGATTACTGTGTTCTAATCTAATGATGTGTGAAAAGTGTGAACTTCGAGGACGAAGTTCTTTTAAGGGGGGTAGATTGAAATACCCCAAACCTTGATATGTGGTTTAAATATCAAATTATGTTATATAAAGGCTAAAAAGTGCCTTAGAAACATCAGTGAACAATTTAAACATAGTAAAGTGCAATAAAGCACTAAGACACAGTTTGAGCAAAAACATGCTCTAAGCTATGAGTGAACTTGGTTAGGACCCAAAGAGCCTACCAAGACTTGATAACATTTAATTATGATTTAATAAGGCTAAATAAGTCCTTAGGAAACTTTGGCAGACAATGAAACCAAACAAAACACAAGGTAATACCTTAAAGTCAATATGAGCAAAAATGTGCTCTAAGCTTGGGATAAATGTGTATAAGACCTAATGGTCATACCTATACCTTGTTTATATGTTAATGAACATATTAAATCAATTACCAAAGAAAACCAAGCTTGAAAACAAGTTAAAACACAAAATGTGCTTTAAGGAGTCTTAAAGCACGTTTTTGAAAAATTGTCTTGTAAATGAGTTTTGAATGGCTAAATGTCCATCATTACTCTTTAATTAACATGTGTACTATATAGTATCACATTTGGGTGGCCATATTAGTGGGAAATCAAAAATTTCACTTCTATGTGCCTTGTTATGGTGAATAGTGATTTTTATAACTAGTTTGTAACATATAATGTTATAAGTGAGTAAGTTGGTCAACAAAGACCAAAACACCCTTCTATTAAAATGGGGCCGGTTTTTCATGGTGTGAGTCACCAACATGTAAAAGAAATCAAATAAGTAAGGTTAAACTTTAAGTAAAGTACTATTTGCTTTATAGTTACAAATATCTCTTAAAAGCAAATTCTATCTTCATTCTCCCTTCCTCCTTCATTTCACACGGTTCCCTTCTTCCTCTTCTCTTCTCTCTGTTCTCTCTCGGTTGTGCTACAGCACATATCATCTTCAAGCTTTGACCACTTGTATCTTCTAGTTCCCTTGGCCAAATCAAATTCCAAGACCATATTTGTCTTAGTTAGGTCAAGCTCTACACTTCCCTCTTTTCAAATCTCAAGAACTCAATTTTGGTGCCATGAAGATTCACCATTGAAGGAGCTTGAGCTCATCTTTTCACATATTCTTGTTCTCCTTTGCTTCAAGGTAAGGAAACTCAAAGAAAATCCATGTTTCCTCCATGTTTTGTTGTTCCGAAAATTCACCATTAATGGAGCTCTTATATTGCCTTGTTCTAGCTTCATTTGAATCTTCCAAGGCTAGGAGGAGTCCTCTCTTGATACTTGTTCAAGTTCTCTTCCAATTCCAAGGTAAAACAATTACCTTAATGTGTTAAAACAATATGTGTAACTAGGGTTTACAATGAGATGAAGCATAATGCTTGAATACTCATTATGTTGTTTGTATAATGTTTAGAAGTTGACAAACAACCAAACACCCCACCGGTTTACAAGGAACCAAGAAAGAATTTGTGAGGAAAAAGAGGTAAACAAACTATCTCAATGTAGTTTAAATGCCTTAGGAACATGAGCTTGATTTGCTTGATAAAATACCTAAGGAGCCAATGGTGAGTGACCTAGCAAAGTGTTCTCAAGGAGACTAGTAAAAGAACATATGTTTTGGTGTATGTATTTGCAGGTCAAAGGCATTATTTATGTGGGAAATTCAGTGTTTAAGGTTATGCAATTTAAGGGCCTAAGAGCCATGTTATTTAAGGGCCTAAGTGCCAAGCAATTTGAGTTATGCACTATATTGTGATGTAGTGCTTAATGTGTGAAGTTTGTGTATAAAAATGTGTTTGACGGATTTTAGGTGTTTTGAATGAATTAAGGTAAAAACCTAAGTGTTTGGATGTGAGTGTATACAGAGAAGCTATGGCCAAATTTGGGAAGTGTGTAAGAAGTTCTAAGTGTTGTAAGTGAGTTTTGGTGAACTAGGAAGTGTTAAAGGTGAATGAATGTTTACTTGAGAAGAAAACATGTGTAAAGGTGATTTAGAGTGATGCAAGGATTTAGGTGTTATCTTGGAAGTTCTAGGAATTCAATGTGTGTTTTGAGGATGTATTTAAGTCTTGGAGGAAGTTGTTTAAGGTTTAGGTAATGTTGATATTCAAGGAACAAGTGATGTTTAGGTATGATGTGAAAAAGGAGATTTAGTTAGTAAGAAAATGATGCTTAAGAGATGATGTTAAGATGAGGAGAAAGTGTTTTGGGATAGTAGTTATAATAGGTGAGAAGCACCATTTAGGAACCTAGTACAAATGTTGAAAGTGTTAAGGAATTTTACAAGGAAATAAGTAAAGGCTTAAGGAGTTAGAAAATGAGTTTCATGGATGTTGTATGTGGATGTAAGGTTACCAAATGATGTTAGAACACATTAAGAGGCCTTAGGAGAAGTTTGGTGAAGATTGGCAAAGTTTTGGTAAGTTTAGAAGGCGACCGACCCAGGGGCCGACCCAGTTTGTGGGTCGGTCGAGCCTCTGTAAAATGTTGGGAAAATGTTCGGTGATGGTCCGACCCAAAAGGGTGGGTCGGACATGGGTCGGTCGGTCAAGTTTCAAAGGTGGAAAAATGTTCGCACATGGACCGACCCAGAATGGTGGGTCGGACGTGGGTCGGACGGGCATGTCTGTAAGGAAGTAAAAGGGGTCCTGTAATGGACCGACCCAGCTGTGGGTCGGTCGGTGGGTCGGTCGGACCAAAAACATGGTTTAAGGTTATGAAATGGTATGTGATGATGGGGATTGGTAGGTAATGATGTTATAAGGATGGTAAGGACATGTTAGGTGAGTTTTAGTGACACCTAAGTGGGTTAAAAGTTGTATTAAAATGTGAGAGTAAAACAAGTTAAAAATGTTAAGTTATGTAACTAAGTTAACGGGGAAAAAGTAAGCATTGACATTAAATAATCAAGCAAACCCCGATGTTAATGAAAACAAATGTGATGTTAACAGTTGTTCGAGGATTGCTCGAGGAACATAAATGGACAGGATAAGTGGACTCCGGTGACAGGTATGGTTTTCTTGCAACCTGTGTCCTAACGGATTACACCGGCTTGTATGCCAATGTGTTTTTCTGTATGTTTGCCACGTTATGATATAAACCATGAAACGAGTTTACAGTCATTATTGTTATTGTATGTTTACGTGCCGATACCGGTAACCTCTAATGCGCTTGAAGGGCTAGTTAACCACTATTAGGTAAACGTAAGAGAACGGTATCCGGTAATAACGTTTCCGACCTAAGGAACGTTCTAACCACGGCTATGCGTGAGTTGGATATGTAATGTTTGTGCGTGGTGTTTGTATGTGAAGGTATGACTCTCTTTTCCCTTGTGTATGTCTGACTAGACTTAACTCAATGTTTGTGATTGTTTAATAAAGTTCAAAGATGAACTTCTAATAAGTGCTAACGGGGGGAATGAGGAGTCCGGTCTGTTCCGGCCACGCGTGTGAGTATGGGGGTCGTTGTCATATCAGGTTCGATCCTCTCTGTATGTTATGGTTGTTTTCCAATTTGGTTCCCAACCTTCCCTTTAGCTTAACCAAGGCTATTACTGACTCACGTCGGGCCACAGGGGCATACTATTGTTATGTTTGTTTCGGTGTGCTTGGATCACTATATCCGAGACACCTTGTGTTAAGTTAACCGTTCATTTAACGAGACGGTAACGAGTTATGTAACGAGCTTATCATGAGACTGGCAACAATCTCTAGGCTCACCAGTATGTTGGTGATGTTTGGGTCGGTTCCTAAGAGAATCATTCCCGTTGTGTATGTGTTTGTTGTGATGCAATATTTATTGCGGTGTTATGTTGTGCACATGGAAACGTGCAAAGTGTTGTTAAGTGTTGTTACGTAGTGTATGTTAATGTTGTAAAATGTGAAGTGTGTGGATCATGGAAATGATTCCAAGTTTGTGATAAGAGGCATTTGAGGATAACCCGATTTAAGGGTATGTGTCGCCTATTAAGGAAGTAGCTCCATTAGAGGAGAAACACCTAGGGATGATGAATACCATGGGTGACTTGTTAAGTAGGATGTATTATCCGATTGTTGAGCCCATTGAGGCGAAATGTTAAGTGTTGTATGTTTGTCACATGCATGATTTAAATATAATCAACTGCATGCTAAGACGACAATTAGTTGTGCGTGGCCCGGTAGCATGTGGGCTGCGGGATTACCATACCAGCAAAGGTGCTGAGCCCCTTGGGGCCACCCCTTTCTCTTCTTTTCCTATTTCAGGTACGAAGTGCTGGAAGCCGTTCGAGAGTAGGACGGGTAGTCATTGTACATGGGTAAACTTTAAGTGTATGTATACAGTAGGTGTAGTAAGACCGATGTTGTTGTCGGCACCAGTTTAAATACTCGGTATAGTTGATAAGGTGTATGTTGTGTTTGTTAATGGAAAGGGATACTAATGTATAGTTGCTCGGGAATTTAGCCCATCAGACCGGTACATTGTGTATGTATTAGCCTTGTTAGCCACGTGGGTGGCTAACGGCGTGTAACACCAACAAGTTAAGTAATGTGATGAGGTTGTTCTTCCGCTGCAGTTTGTTGTAAGTATGTTAATGTTGGATGGGGTGTTACAGAAATACTTAAAGCTCTAAAATTGGTGATTACTTGAAAACCCTAGGATAGGGTTTTTGGTCAAGAATCAAAGGGGACTCCTAAACCACCATTGGAGATTGGAGAATAGCTCAAACCAGGAAAAGCAAGGCATTAAAATATGCCAAAATAAGCCAACACAAGAGAGTGAAGAAGGAAAAATGCATTTTCTTTGGATATTTTTACCTTGGATGAAAGAGGAGACTCCAAGCTCCAGATGGTGTTTACTATCTTCAAATGGCAAAAACCATGGAGATGAATGCTTCCTTTTGAATTTTGAAAGAGAGGGAGATGGGTCTGGGAGGAGCAAGAATCTATGCTCGGTTTTTAATTCGGAGCTTTAATGTGGCTGGAGAAGCAAGGGAAGGTGGGGAAGCCATTGTCGAGTTTCAAAATCGTCTCAAGAAGGAGGAGGAGAAGATGGAGCAGTGGTCTGCAAAGGGGAAGGAGTTAAACGAGAGGAGGAGGGAAATGGAGAGAAATGGGAGGAGAGAGAGCCCTCTACTTTTTCTATTTTTCCTTTTCCCCCACTTTTTCCTTTTTCTTTTAGTTTATTGTTAGTTTGTGTGGGTGTGAGAGACTACAAAACCGGCCCCACTGTAGCTACTAAGAGGGGTGTTTTTCGTCTTTTAGAAACCACCTTTTATTTTACCGGTTTAGAATATTCATAACCGGGCCGTTTTTTGGATTTTTCTCGTTTCTTCATTTTTAATGGTCTTAAACTTCCATAATATTAATTATAGTTATATAGTCAACCGTAATTTTTACGGGTCTATTGACCACTCAAAGTTACGTTTAAGGTTTCTCGAAAAACGTGCTTAAAAACTCTGTGCGTGTTAATCCGTTATTTGGATCCGTTTCTTCGGGAATCATTCCCGTATACTAATTAGGCCTAACTAAGCCTTAGGAATCCATCTCGGACCCTAACGAGATCAGATATCTCCTTTACTCATTTAATGCGCGTTTAGCATTTTTCGCGTTGCTACGCATCTTCTTTTTTTCTTTTGGTGTTTTCGTTGACCAAACACTCTCTAGGCTCCATTAGGCCTTAAATAATCATATTATAATTATTAAGTCACCATTTAAAGTTCGGGGTAAATTCATAGAGATTTTCCACGTTGATTTAACATATAAGTAAAATACAATGGTTAAATATAATTATTATTTAAGAAATCTAGTGCATAACTAGATTTATAAAATATTTTATTGAAGTCAAACAACATGCTAAAATAGTAAACAGGACAATCCAGACAGGAAGGAATAGAGCTGATCAAATTCACTTAACCCGACGACCCAACCCGACCCGGAAAAAATGAAAAAAAAACACGAAAAACCAGTTTTAAAAAAATGGATGGAACTTGAATAAAAAAATCGGTCCGAATTTAAAACCTGACGAACTTCAACAAAGTTTTAGACCCGAAACAAAGTTCAGCCAGGCCGAAGTATTATATTTAAAAAATATGTATAAATAATATATATTTAATGTAATTTTTATATAATATATAGAAGTTTTACTAGAATTATGAAGAATATTTAAGATTTTTTAATATATATTTTGATATATATATATAAGTTCTGTATATGTTCAAACTAAACAAACGAGACGAGTAGGCAAGAAAAAATCAGACTTGACCCAACCCGGCCCGAAAAAAAAAATCAGACTTGGACAGGTAGCACGACAAGCCTAAAATTCACCATTTGAGTGTAGTAAACAGATAATCGGGAAGCTAAAAGGACTGATTCTCTCTAAGGGCATCCACAATGGTGTGGATTCCACCACATTTGTCAGTAAGAAATTAAAAAAAGAGCTGTAGTGGTGTGGAATCCAGCCTTTCTCTTCATCGTTCCTTATTTAAGGAACATACGGAAAATAAAAGCGATTGGTGCATCTGTATAATCTGACATGTCAATAAAAAAACAATACTCATTTCCAAAAAAAAGTTTTACGATCTCAGTTTCCTTTCTACTCTCAACCACATCTCATTTAATATTAATACATTAAACAAACTAATTAAAACCCAACTAAAATAATGGGAGGAGTGAGAAGGTTAAGAAACTCTCTTATTGTAGACATGAATACATGAATAGAGTTACTTAGCTAATTAAAAAATATTTTCTGATGACATGGCACATAGGAATCTGTTAAGAACCTCATCACCATTGTGGATGCCCTAAGGATTTATCAACGAACTTGCTCACAAGTAACTGCTTCATTTCTTTACATCTTACAACAAATATAGGCAGCTCAACTTAAAGCTAACTATCCAAAAATAGAAGTTACTTAAAACATCGAGAAACCAAACTTAAAAATATGTTCTTTCATCTAGCTTACCTGTTCTCTTTCCACCAATTCTACAAACTCCCCAAACGCACCCTATACTCACCTTACTTTAGCTCTCACGATTAGGCAACTGCAGACACAATCTACATACCCAATTTGAGCATTCTGAGAGGATGATCTCAGCATACATATTGGAGCAGTCCCAAAGCGGGCTTCTGATTCTGCATCCTAGGCAAAACTAAGGTATATTGCTTCAAACTGTGACCATGTTCACTTAAGGTTTCACCCAATCTCTTTTCAATAGGCATAGAGCTCCCACTTAATTGACCTGATAAAACAGGAAAACCCAAATTCTCTCTAATCTAATAATATGCAAAACCTAGTTCATGCATGGACAGAACATAGTTGACAGGAGTATTGCTGCATATCAAACTACTAACTACTAAACCAAAATATAACAGAAAAGCACAGCAGGTAAAAGAACTTTTAACATTGGAAATTTTTGTAACCTAACGAGATTTAACTATGAGACTCCAGACAAAAGAGTTCTATCATGTGGAGTTATCTGAATTAAATACATACACAATGAACACAGTTACATATCAAATGCAGAGGCAAAAGGCCCATCACCAGGAGGGACTTGAAGTCGGCTTTACAGAAGGTGACCTCAAGGGAGGACTTGTTCCTCTTCCAAGCCTGGATGTACTTCGAGTACATTTAGGGGTGTTCATTGGACTTGCACCTCTGTAACTAGCACGCAGAGACTCGTCCACTGTGGATGAAGTCTTCGCAATAGCATTCCTCACAAACTTCTGAGCAGCAGGAGACAGTGTCCTGATACTTGGACTAGCACTCCCACTCCTAGCAGGTGATGGTAGTGGAGGCTTCTGGAACATCCGAGACTTCTCCCTTAGTTTCTTCGAAGCTTCCCTAGACAAACTATGAGCCTTGAGATCCCTAGTGGGAGGGCAAGGGATTTTGAAATGTGGCCCGTCAGCACTACCCCCGATGTCAAACGGAGTATCTTCCTCATCCAACCTCAATGGCGTCCCTTCAATTTCACCCCAAGTGATGAAAGGAGAATCATCAGCACCAGGTGCAGGCGATGGGGTTTTAACAAAACTGTAACCATTATCCGCCTTCTTCTCTGATTCGACATAGAACTTGTTGGGTGTCTTCCTCAGATCCTCCAGGTCATACTTCTTGGTCTTACCCCTCTCCCTATCTGACAATGAAAACGGGGACGGAGACATGCCAGCCACTGTAGAGTAAGGAAGTTCCACAGTTTGATCATCCTTCGGCGTCATATCCATAAGTTTACCATGATACCGGGTGCTTGACTTATTGATCTCCTTGGTTAATCCCTTCACCCTCTCCGCTTTCTCCTCTTCAGTCAGTGGGGCTTCTCCTTTATCAGCAGGATGATACATCAACAAATTCTTGGCAGCGTATTTCCACCCTTCTAAAGTACTTGGAGGTTGGTATGACGAGCCATATCCATCAGTAATCCTATCCCTCTTCGCTTCCACAATCGATTTCACACGACCATCCTCAGTTTTCTCCCCTTCCAACAAATACCCGTACTTCTCCCTCTTCTTCCTATTCACCTTCTCCAAAATCTTCGTGAAACTATCGTTATCCTCACTCGTATACCGCCTCAGAAACTGATCCAGTGACACTGAAACATCCGGCTCTTCCCCTTCTGCCCCCTCAATTCCACCCTCCGCACCAGCGGATCCCGCTTCCGAATTCCTCCCGATTCCGCCAGGGGTTTGAGTTTTCTCGAACTCAAATGGGGTAACGGATATTGAGTTATTACGGAATAGACTCATCGATCCGGGAGTTCGAATTTTACCTTCAGAATCTAGGTTGGATAGTTTTCTTCCCCGCCTTCTCTCCAGGATCTTCAACTGCGCATCCCTGATCAGCACCGGGTCCCTGCTCCGTACTGCCTCAAGCCAATCAAGCCGATCTCGCAGCTTTGGTATGTCCGGGAAATAGTCACGCTCGATTATTTTCTCAATGGCAGCAACGTAGGTGTCCTCATCCAGCACCGCTGCCGGCCTCTTCCGCGGCCGCTGGGGCGGGTCAGAGCTGGTGATAGATGAAGAAGTGGCATCAACAGAGGGTTGAACGCCGACAGAAGGGGATGGGGATGGAGAGGAGAGGTGGCGAGGGGAGTGGCCTGGAGAGAGAAGCATGGTTTACAAATGCTCTAGGGTTTCGGATTTTTTCCTCTTTCTGAGGGTTTTCTGGATGATTGAGAAACTTGGATTTAAATTTCTTCTTAGATAACAACTGACACTGAAACTCCTTTATCAAGAGCGATTCCGATATGTTTCTGAGACCGACATTCGGTGAGGGTGGGGTGGGAGATCAAACAAGTAATAGGAGAAGATAGAAGAGAGGAAAATTTTCAATCGATCTTGCGGAGGCAGCCGTGGACAACAAGAAAAGTCAGAAACCACCAGGAAAGATCGACTGAGCGACCGGCCGTCTCCCTGACGCCTCGCATTAGAATAACCTCTGCGCCGATGGGATAAAATTCCGATATTTTGGATGAGGTTTTCAGTTAGGCCCAATTTTGTTTAGGCCCATTTTAGTTTTCAATGCCATAACTAACTATGTGCAGTGGATATGAACAGCTAGTAAAGTAGAATGGGCCATCAGCCCATTTCGGATTTTAAATCCTCTGAAGTTTCTTGTTTACGAAGCATGTAAGAAAGGTCATAGGCCCCATTCTTTTGTATCTAGCTGACAGTTTATACTAACTGATATTGACTGATAGATGATTGTAAAAGAATGTGCTGAATTGGTCAACTAGTCTAACATATTAAACTAGTTGAACATGAGAGACAATTTGAGTTTAAATAGCTACTAGCTGATAGCTGATATTAGTTGATATTGACTGACAGCTGATTGTAAAAGAATACATTGAGGTGATTAATCCAGCTGATAGTACATAAACTAGCTGAATGGGGTGCAAAAGAATGGGGCCATATAAACAACAGAAGTGGTGTCTTAGCAGGTTGCGTTTGAGTCTTATTTTTGTTGGCATAAATGCAGTACATATGTCAGCATATGTTTTGGTATATGCTATTTTAGTATTATTATTTGTTTTGCTGTTTGGTTTAAAGAGTATAAATATCAGCATAAATGATCACAATAAATGCTATTTTTTTATTTCTGCGATTCACTTCGGCTTCTTTTCTCCATTCATAATGCAATTACTCTGACTATTGATTAAAAAGCTATGACATTTAACATCTTACTTTCTTTGTTACAAATTACAAAATATTTCAAATAATTTATAAAAAATAGTACTACTTCTTTAGCCAGAATAAAAAAAACCACTTTAATAATACTAATTTACAATATATTATTTGTAATACCACATAGATTAATAAAATTATAGCCAATAAATATACACACTTGTTGATATATGAATTAAAATGTTAAAAAAGTATATAGAAATATGAATGTATATAAATTTATTAACATACAAAGTTACGAAAATATTATATATATTAAAAGTTACAATTTCACTAAATAAATTCACACAATATTATTAGAAAATTTGAAACGCTTGTTCTCTTTTTTACATTTTTATATTTGTAAGAATTATAAAATTAAGAAAATAACAATATATTGTTTAGAAGTTATAATTTTTACTTAAATATAAAAAATTAAACTTTTATTGGTTATATAAATTTTTATTTTCTTTGGTTTCTAAGGTTTTTTTATTGTAAATTAAAAACTCTTAGTAATACATTGTTTGTGAATTTTTCTATTTATTTGTACTAACAAAATAAAGTTACGTAGTGTAATATAATAAATTGTAATTGTAATACAGAAACGATAAACACACTATTTATAACTAACTTAACCAAATATGCTACATATATGCCACACTGTCAAACATCAATTTTCAAAACAGCTACAAATATGTCAGCGCAAACCTGCCAGCAAATACTATAAATATGCCAACACAAACCTGCTATCAAATATGCTGCCAAAACAGTCATGCTGAATAGAGGCTATATATGACCGGGTTCCGTAGTGGCATTTATGTGGCATAAATGCTCCGGGCATTAATGCCAACTACATATTTATTTTTATCCGTTCATTTCTTGTATATCCATCTTGATATTTGTGACATAAATGCTAACGTTTGACATAAATGTCATGTAGAATCTTGCGGGGGCTCGGATCCTATAGTTTGTTAATAATTTTTTTTTTACAAAACATATAATAAATAATTTAAAATATGATATATATGTTTATCTATTTACAAAATTACCAATTACAACTTAAAATATAAAAAGTATTCTAAAATTTAATTGCCCTCTTTAAAATATATATATTGAAGAGAATGAAAATTTAAAATACAAATAAATTATAAAAAGTATTATATAATATATTGGAGCTAAAATTTGATTAAATATAGAAAAAATAGTAAAAATAATGATAATTTATTATTTTTAATATTTCTTTATATATATTTAAAAATTTTACAGTTATATATGTATTTTTATTTTTACATGCGACCAATATATTAGTAAACTTAAAGTTATACTACTTTTGTGAATTAAATTATATAAAATAATATTATAAAAAACTAAATTATGATTCTCTATACTATTTTTGTCTTTTTTATTCATGTAGGTTCTATATAATATATAAACTTTATTATAATTGAAATACCCCAAACTTAGATATGGTGTTTAAATGATAAACTAAGATATAAGGAGGCTAAATAATGCCTTATAAAATTAAGAAATATTTCTAATCAAAGAAAATATAAGGAAACACCAAAAGAGCAATTTAAGCAAAAACGTGCTCTAAGCTTGGAGAGACTTGGGAGAGTACCCAAATATTGTTTTAAGACCTTAGTAATATCCTAATGGTCATTTTAAATCAATTACCGAAGAAAACCAAGCTTGAAAACAAGATAAAACACAAAATGTGCTTTAAGGAGTCTTAAAGCACATTTTTGAAAAATTGTCTTGTAAATGAGTTTTGAATGGCTAAATGTCCATCATTACTCTTTAATTAACATGTGTACTATATAGTATCACATTTGGAAGTCTACATCAATGGGAAATCAAAATTTCACAACAATGTGCCTTGTTTTGTGAATAGTAACTTAATTAAGCTAGTTTATAACATAAGTCAATATAGGTGAGATATTCGGTCAACAAAGACTTAAGTACCCTTATTATTAAATGGGGGCCGGTTTCTTATAAGGTGAGTCACCACCTTTATGAGTCATTAAGCAAATAAGAAAGCAAATAAAGAGTTATAAAGCAAAAGTGCTATTCACCCTTTAACATAAATATCTCATTTACTCACCTCTCTCCTCACCTCTTCATTCTCTCTTGTTTCTCACGATTTTCTCAAGCTCTCTCCCTTCTCCATTAACGTGAAGAGCAACTCCATGCTAGCTCCATCTAGCTTTGCACACATCTTGCTCATTTTAGCTCCAAAACCAAAACAAATCACATATTCTCCTTAGTTAGCTCAAGCTCCTTCTTTCTATCTTTTAAAAACTTCAAGAGCTTAATTTTGGTGCCAAGTCAAACCACCATTAGAGGAGGAAATTCAAGTTTGGAGACTCCATTGGCTTCTCCATTCTCTTAAGGTAAAGAAAGTGTAAGAAAATCTAGGTTTCCATCACTTTTCTTCTTGACCGAAAAATACATGCTCATGAGGCTTCATTTTAATGCCTTGTTCTAGCTTGTTTTCTACTCTCCAAAGGATAGAGGAGGCCCTTCTTGCTTCAAATCCAAGCTTGTCTTGAGGAACTAAGGTAAAACAATCAATTCAAAACCTTAAAACACATTTTTAACCTAGGTTTTATTCCTTAAGGTTAGTGTGTTGTTTAGTGCTCATTGGAATCATTGGACATTGTTTAGAACATTGGCAAGGAGAATTATACTGGTGACCGAGATTGTGCAAGACAAATCTAAGGAGAAAAGCTTGTGAAGCTTGTGAGAGAACAAGGTAAATTACTTACCTTAAGGTGTTTTATAGTTTAAGGGAATGGGAGTTAGATATGTGATGAGTTTAGTGTAGAGTCTACATTGGAAAAGGGTTATATAAAATCTAGGAGAAACAATGACTATACTTGTGAACTTGTGACTAAAGAGCAAATGAGAAGAAGAGATAGTTAAAACAATGTTGAGATGAATTATAAGAAGCATTTTATTTCTATGGGAGCCTTGTTGTGTGTATTCGCAGGTTGAAGGCAAATATATGTGGAAATTCAGTGGTTAAGATTATTGTCATTTAAGGGCCTAAGTGCCAAGCATTTTAAGTTTAAGCACTATGTGATGATGTGGTGTGGTTTTGGTGTAAATTGTGTGTTAAGGTGTTGTGATGAGAATTTGTGTGGTATTGGTTGTTTGATGGAGGAAAACCAAGTGTTAGGATGTATTATATACTAGAGAACCCATGGCAAAATTTAAATGAGAACTTAAGTGTTTGAGATGTTCCAAGGGAATTTAATGACTAAGGAAGCACTAGGAAGTTCTAGAGGTTGTCCTGATGAAAAAGGGTGAGATTAAGGTGTTTTAATGACGTATAATGACCTAGGTATCACCATGAAGGATTTAGGAATCAAAAAGTATGTACTTGGGTATTTAGGACTTAGGTAAATGTTGATAAAAGAAGCTAGGAAACTTTAGTAAGTTTGAAGTAAAAGAGCATAAAACTTTTAGGTGGTTTAGGGAGAAACTAGGGTTTAGAATTTAAGGAAAACCTTGGAAAGTGCAAGAAAAGATGCTTGGGAGATGATGTTGTAGTAGTGAGGGAACATTATTGGCATAGTGGCTGTCATAGGTATGAAACACCACTTAGAAAACCAAGGAGAAAATATCATAAGTGTAGGAATTTTGGTATGATGTGAGTAAATGTTTAAGGAGATAGAAAATGAGTTTTGTGGGATGCTGTATGAGGGTGTAAATGTGCCAAATGAAGTTAGAAGACATTATGGAGGTTTAGGAGAAGTTTGTTGAAAATTGGTTAAGTGTTTGAAGGCTTAGAAAATGAGTGTTTTGCCTTGTCCGAACATCCGTCCGGACATGGACGTTCGGACAGGCCCTGTTGCGTGAAAATTTTCAGAGTCTCGACTTGTGTCCAACCTTGGGAAGTCCGGACACAAGTTCGGACGTACCTGTTTCTACTTTGAGTTTTCCTCGACCCATGTCCGAACTTCCGAAGTCCAGACACATGTTCGGACATGCGTCTGTTTTCAGTTTTGAGTCTCGACTTGTGTCCGAACTTGGGAAGTCCGGACACAAGTTCGGACAGGCCACTGTATGGACCAAAAACCTTGTTTAAGGTTAGGAAATGATGGGGATAATTAAGTATGGATGTTATAAGATTATTAAGGACATGTTTGGTGGGTGTAATGGTCGTTAAGTGGGAGAGTAAGTGTAATAAATAATGAGGAAATGATGCACCTAGGAGTCAAGTTAAAAACCATAAAGCTTAGTGAAAAACAAAGGGTAAAAGTTGATGTCTAGGAAGGTTAAGTAATTCTATTGAGTTGGATTGATAATAACCTAAAACTGAATCAATGTTCTAGGCTTTGTGAATTGGGACTTGGAAGAAGATAAACCAAACGATCGTCGACGGTGAACGGTACAATCTTTCTTGTGACCTGCTTGCTAACGAGGTGTCCCTCGGCTTGTGTGCTATCTGTTTAATTGCTATGACTAAAACAAGATAAAGCATGCAACCGTTATATTTGTTCTCGTTGTGTTTGTGTTATCTTTACACTAACCCGCGAGACTTGAGATTGTTACTAACCAAGTTTAGTACTTACTGAGTTAAGAATAAGAGTTAAGTTTGGTGGTTGTTGGTTAATGCCCGTTAAGGCTTAGCTAGCACATGGTGATTAAGATTTCTACTAACTGGAACTTGAGTGAGGAAACCCGGGACCGATCTCCGGTCATGCATGCTAAGGAAAAGGGGGACGGTATCTGAATCAGATCCGCCCTCCGCTTAAGGACTTGTCTTCGGACTTGTAGCCTAGGGCCGGTTGTCGGCTCAGCTACGCTGGACTCCCGTCCAGAGTAGGTGGCATTAAGATGGTGCGGTGGGATCACCTAAATCCCAGGTTCGAATTAAGCTACAACCAATCTCTTCCAGGAAAGGTTTGTATACTGAGATTAAGATTAAGGTAAGGTAAGGAACTGAGATTAAGGAAATGAGGACTAAGGAGGGGGTTACTAACCCACTTGATAAGGGAACGCTTGATTCGTTCATTGTTTGTGAACTATATATGTTCATCTGTGGTTATTGTTATTGCACTTCATATTATGCTTGTGTATGTAATCAATTTCCATGCTATCGACAATTAGTCGTCGTAGCCCCGTTAGCTTGGGGGCCATGAGAGGGTGTACCAGCATTCGTGCTGACCCCCTCGGGGGCTATTTTTACACTTGCAGGTAAGAGACCCATGAGGACGCACTACGAGAGTAGGAGCGGTTAGACTTAGGGTGGGATGTTTATTTTGAGTTCGGGTTGCGCCTGTGCACCCGACTGTTTATATTTAAACTGAAGTAAGGTTGCGATCATGTGTAAGATATTTGTACTCGGTTGGTTGTGGTATCGTGGATGGTGATGTTTTGAGTTGGATAAGTATTTTTGGATAGTATTGTAAATGTTAAGGCCGGTATATTCTAACGATCAGACCGTGGCAAGGTCCAGGTGTTATTTATTTCCGCTGCGACGTATTCGATTAAGTGTTCAGTTTTGTGATAACCACGAATAGCTTAGGATGGGGTGTTACAAAAAGTGGTATCAGAGCGTAGTTTCGCTCTGATCAAGAAATACCGGACATGAGTAACCACTGAGTTAGGATATAAGTTAAGGAATGAGTGATGGGTTAAGGGTGTGAGAAGTTAGAGTGAGTAGAGTCAGATGACCACTAATAAGCGTGGATCGTCTTTATCGTCTACGGACGTTATAAATTCGTTAACCGAAACAGTGGTGAATACAAATCTAATGTGAATTATGCTTATTCAGATGGCAGGACGTCCTAGAGGAAGCCGAGGTCGCGGCCAGGGTGAGGATACTTCAGGAATACCTGAAGGGCAGACGATCGCAGAGATTGTGGCTGCCGCATTAGGGCATATGGGCTATCAGCCTGGTGTGGGTGCACCACCTCCACCGCCACGACCTAGGGAACCAAACTGGGTGAAGAGTCTTGCAGATCTTCGACCCGCGCACTTTAAGGGGGAGACCGATCCCGCCAAGCTTGAGGCGTACATCTCCGAGCTGGAGACCGCCTTCGAGACCCTTGATGTCCTTGCTGGGATCAAGGTGCGTCTAGCTGCTTTCTATCTGAAGGGGGCGGCAGGCGATTGGTGGAAGCTGGTGAGGGCCGAGCATGTGGCCAATCCAGAGTTCGGCTGGGAGCAGTACACCGCCTTGCTACGATCAAAGTACTACCCCGCCCATGTCCAGACGAAGAAGCGCTTGCAGTTGGATGCGCTTAGGCAGACGAACAAGATGACAGTGGACGAGTATTACTCAGAGTTCACTGCCTTGCTCCGTCTTCTGCCAGGTCTTGGATATTCTGACCAGATCCTGGTGGACAGCTTTTATGGCGGGCTTAGCCATCGACTCCGCTACGGCATGGGGCCGACGAGTTATACTACCTTGGGTGTATTGATGATTTGAGTAAGTAATGAGTAAGATTTAGATTATGAGAAATAAGAGTGACTAATACTATGGAAAAGCAGGAGTGCTATCATGCTGCTGCTAAGGTTGAGATAACCGTCCAGCTGAGGGACGAGGAGAATGCTAAGAGGAAGAGTGCTGGTAAGAGCTCAGAAAGTCAAGGGCAAGGAGGGTACAAGAAACAAAAGTACCAGCCTCAGGCCCAGAAAAATCAGAACCCAAAGGGGAAGGAGGAAAAGGAGAAGGCTCCGGAGGAGCCACTGAAGTTGACGTATGCTTATGCAGCTACACCCCTGCGCTCTAGGGCGCCAAAGGGTAAGGAATTGATATTAAGTGAGTTAAGAAACAAATTAGTAACCATTTGAGATATGAGAATTGACATTATGAATCATCAGGATCTGAGACTGAGAAGGGAGCCGGTGGTGGCTACCAGCGACGCTTCATTTGTAGGTGGTGTCACAAGGACCACCCCGGGCTCGATTGTAAAGGGAATAAGGTGGAGTGGAACTTTTGTGGAGTTTATGGACACCGGGCATATGAATGTTACCGGAACCCTGCTAGCAGAGCCTATAGGCCCGATACCAGGGGCAAGGGCAAGACCGATCAGGGAGCTGGACCTAACGGTTAGAGGAAGGTACAGCAGCCGGCGGACAAGAACCCACGGGTGACCCAGAAGTCGGGACCCACTTTACACATGGTGGACCGGGACGATGAGCCTGAACCCTCATCGAGGCCAGGTACCACTATAACCATTTAGTAATAAAAACTACCTGCTTACCGCATTATCATGCATGCTTGGTGAATAAATGAGTTAAGTAAGAATAAGATGAGATTAGAACTTAAGTGAGATATAACCTACTACCACTTTAGGAAGATTCAACATCTGCTACCCAATACCATCTACACTTAACCCGGAGCACACCGACATCGAAACCACAGACTTTCCAACCGAACAATGTCAGGTTATCCGCCCAGGTATGATTTTATTAAAGGGATACCTGACACCCGAAGCATAAATAGCCATCATCAGAAGATGCAATCAACTAGGAATGAGACCGGGAGGTTTTTACACACCGGAGTACCTAGGGGGAGCACGGATGAAATTAAAAATGATGAGCATGGGCAAGGATTGGAATCCGTATGCCAAGAATTACCAAACCATGAGGGAGCAAGATGGTGTCTCACCACCGGGAATACCCGAAGAGTTCCATCTAGTTATTACACAAGTCATGGAAATCGCTCAGCAGTTGGAAGCTGAACCGATTCCAGACATCCAGGCTGACATTTGCATTGTAAACTTCTACGAAAAAGATGGAGACTGGGACTACACCAGGATAAGGACGAGACAAAGTCTCTCGAAAGAGGGATACCCGTAGTGTCTTGGTCCTTGGGGATGATGCGGAGTTTTTATACGGCGAGCAAAGCGTGCGGACCGTGCAGATAAGTTAGTACTTAAGTCAGGTGATGTATTAATTTTGGGAGGAGAATCAAGGATGTTATACCATGGGATTAAGAGAATCAAGCTGAATACAACACCATCAGCAGTAATCAATGCGACCACATATAGACCAGGAAGATTAAACCTAACCTTTAGACAATATTAGCCATGTAATTTTAGAATGAGATGAGGAATGAGTGTAAGATTAAAGCTCATGTTATAAAAAGGATGGTTATGAATAATAACAGTGTTGTTCATATAAATTGTTACGACTCTTGTTATACCATCAATACTCATGAAGCTTGTGAACATAATTAGGTTATGGACTCGGTACGGAAGGTGCGTTAAGCATACTTACAGAGGCACAGGCCGACGCTAGTGGTACTATCCTCACCGGCACCTTTCCGATTAATGGGATTGAGGCATCAGTTCTCTTCAACTCAGGGGCCTCGCATACCTTTGTCTCGGCATCATTCGCGAGCAGGTTGGGGCTAGACGCTGATGAGCTACCCGACTTCACGGTTACGCTCCCGTCCAAGGAGAAGGTTTGTTGCACTCGTTACTACCGAGGAGCCACTGTCAGAATTAAGGGAGAAGACTTTTCAGTCAGTTTCATAGAGTTCAGTAAGCTAGGATTTGATGTTATCTTCGGGATGAACTGGTTGGAGCGGCACAAGGACGTATCCTCTGCGCCGAGCATAGATTGCTGCTCAGGAGTCCGTTCGGGTGTAACAATATCATACCGCCAGAGGCCAGAGAGCCTTCGACTAGGATCATCACCGCCATGGCAATGTATAGAGAATTAAGGAGAAAGGAAGAAGTATACCTCTGCTATGTACAGGACATAGAGAGAGACCCTGCTGAGTTCGACCCCGACTTACCGGTAGTGTCGGAGTTCCCCAACTTATTTCCACGGGAACTGCCCGGCATGCCACCCACTCGGGAGGTAGAGTTCACCATCGAGCTTCTACCTGGTACCGGACCGATAGCCAAGCCGGCATACCGTATGGCTCCGGCAGAAATGACTGAGTTAAAAGAACAATTGAAAGATTTGTTGGATAAGGGATTCATTAGACCAAGTGTGTCACCATGGGGAGCGCCAGTCCTCTTCGTGAAGAAGAAGGATGTAGTCTCCGCCTCTGCATCGACTACAGAGAGCTGAATGCAGTGACAGTGAAGAATAAGTACCCTACCCCGCATTGACGATCTGTTCGATCAGTTGAAAGGAGCATCTGTGTTCTCCAAGATTGATCTCAGATCGGGGTATCATCATAGCCATTATAGGAGGGAGACATTGAGAAGACGGCATTCCCGACACGATACTGGCCACTATGAGTTTACAGTGATGCCATTCGGTGTTGTCGAACGCACCGCGAAGTTTATGGATCTGATGAACCGCTTGTTCTGGGAGCAGCTGGACAAGTCGGTTGTGGTGTTTATTGATGACATTTTGATATACTCGAAGTCTAAGGTTGAGCATGAGGAACATCTGAGGAGGGTATTGGAAATATTGAGGGAGAACCAGCTATATGCTAAGTTCTCCAAGTGTGAGTTTTGGCTTGACCAGGTCTCTTTCCTAGGTCATGTCATCTCAGATGCTGGGATCGCAGTGGTTCCAACAAAGATTGATGCCATACGTACTTGGCCAAGACCGAAGACTGTTACCGACACCCGGAGCTTTCTCGGTCTGGCAGGTTACTACAGGAGGTTTGTTAGAGATTTCAGCAAGGTCGCGAAACCGATGACCAGTCTGATGAAGAAGGATGCACCATTCTTGTGGACAGTTGACTGTGAGAGGTCATTTCAGCGCTTGAAGGACTCACTGACCACTGCAACCGGTTCTGACCATTCAGACGGTACAAGGGCTTTAAGGTTTATTGTGATGCATCCGGCAGAGGGCTGGGTTGCGTGCTCATGCAACATGGCAAGGTGGTGGCATATGCCTCACGCCAGTTGAAGAAACATGAGGAGAACCCCACACATGATTTAGAGCTAGGAGCTGTAGTCTTCGCTTTGAAGATATGGCGCCACTACTTATATGGGGTTAGTGTCACGATCTACACCGATCACAAGAGTTTGAAATACATATTCACTCAGAAGGAGTTAAATCTTCGACAGAGGAGATGGTTAGAGTTTCTGAAAGACTATGACATTGACCTCCAATACAAAGAGGGGAACGCCAATGTTGTAGCAGATGCCCTGAGCCGTCGAGCACACTCACTCCATTCGCTAGTTTCTTTCTCCAGCTTGGTTGATGAGGTGCGAGGCTCAGAGGACAGATGAGTACATGAGAGATCAGACAGAAGCTGACAGATGGTACCTTTGAGAGTCAGAAATACGACTTCAGACTTCATGATGATGATCTGATCAGACTTAAGGGCCGGTTATGCATACCACGAGGCAAACGGATCTGAAAGACCGTATACTTAGAGAATCAACTGTTCTTCAGTTTCCATCCATCCGGGAGCCTCTAAATGTATAAAGACATGAAAAGATACTTCTGGTGGTCGGGGATGAAGACAGATGTTACCGAGTTCGTCTTGAGGTGTCTCACATGCCAGAAGGTGAAATTCGAGCACCGACGACCGGCGGAATGGTACAGTCGATGCCAGTTCCGGAGTGGAATTTCCATGATATCTCCATGGACTTCGTAGTTGGGCTTCCACCTGCTAGGGGAGGCTTCAACATGATATGGGTGGTGGGTGGATCGCCTTACCAAAGTAGCCCGATTCATACCGATGAAGGATACTTGGAAGGTGACCAAAAATTAGCTGAGTTATTTGAGAAAGAAATCATGAGACATCACGGCATACCAAAGACCATAGTGTCAGATAGAGATACCAGATTCCTTTCGAGGTACTGGAGAGCTACCAGAGAAGCGTTGGGTACAGAACTCAAGCTGAGTACCCCGCGTTCCATCCTCAGACAGATGGTCAGACTGAGCGTACTATTCAGACACTCGAGGACATGCTGAGAGCATGTGCCTTAGACTTCCAGGGCAGTTGGATTGACAGATTGCATCTGATCGAGTTTTCATACAACAACAGCTATCACGCTTCGATCAAGATGGCACCTTTTCAAGCGTTGTACGGTAGACCATGTCGTACACCGCTCTGCTGGGATGATTCGAGTGAGACGGTCATTATAGGACCAGAGTATTTAGAATAAGTTAAGGCTGATGAAATACCCCAAACCTTAGTATGTTGTGTAAATGTTAAACTATGGTATTAAAGGCTAAAAATTGCCTTAGAAACATAAATGAATCATTTAAACCATGGTAAAACACAATAAAACACTAAGACACGGTTTGAGCAAAAACATGCTCTAAGCTTGGAGTGAGCTTGGCTAGACCCAAAGAGCCTACCAAGACTTGATAATGTTTAATTATGACTATATAAGGCTAATTAAGTCCTTAGGAAACTTTGGTAGACAATGAAACCAAACAAAACACAAATAAATACCTTAAGGTCAATAAGAGCAAAAATGTGCTCTAAGCTTGGGATAAATGTGTATAAGACCTAATGGTCATACCTATACTTTATAAATATGTTAATGAACATATTAAATCAATTACCAAAGAAAACCAAGCTTGAAAACAAGTTAAAACACAAAATGTGCTTTAAGGAGTCTAAAGCACGTTTTTGAAAAATTGTCTTGTAAATGAGTTTTGAATGGCTAAATGTCCATCATTACTCTTAATTAACATGTGTACTATATAGTATCACATTTGGGTGGCTATATCAATGGGAAATCAAAAATTTCACTTCTATGTGCCTTGTTATTGGTGAATAGTGATTTTTATAACTAGTTTGTAACATATAATGTTATAAGTAATTAAATTGGTCAACAAAGACTATTATACCCTTCTACTAATAAGGGGGCCGGTTTTTGGTAGTAATGAGTCACCAAACATGTTAACTTGTTAAGTAAATAAAGGTGACTCATAGGTTACTTTGCTTTAAGTTATAAATATCCTTAAAAGCAAAACCAATCTCATTCTCCCTTCTTTCTTCATTTCCCACGGTTGAGAGGCTTCTTCAACCTCTCTTCTTCTTCCATTCACGGTTTGGAATAGTGCTCACCAAGCTCCACCTTCCATTGTCAATAATTCCAAGCTCAATTGTTCAAATCAAAAAAAACACCACCAATCTCTTCCTCTCATCAAGCTCTTCAATTCTATCCTTTCAAAACTTCAAAACCTCCATTTCGGTGCCAAGAGAAACCTCCATGGGAAGAGCTTGACTCATCTTTTCATGCCTTGACATTCTCCTTTGCTTCGAGGTAAGGAAACTCAAGAAAATCCATGTTTCCTCCATGTTTTCATGTTGTCCGAAAATTCACCTCACAATGGGTATTTATCTGCTTGTTTTAGCTTCATTTGAATCTTCCAAGGGCAAGGAGGAGTCCTCTCTTGATACTCATTCAAGCTCTCTTTCCATTCAAAGGTAAAACAATTACCTTGATGTGTTAAAACAATATATGTAACTAGGGTTTACAATGAGATAAAGCTTAAGGCTTATATACTCATTTCAATGTTGGTATATTGTTTAGTTGTTGGCAAGGAACCAAATGCCTTACCGGATTTACAAGGAAAACAAGAAAGAAATTTGTGAGGAAAAGAGGTAAACAAGCTATCTCAATGTGGGTTAATGCCTTAGGAGAAATAAGCTTATAATGCTTGTTAAAACTACCTAAAGAGCAAATGGTAAATGAGCTAGTAAAATGCTCTCAAGGAGTTTATTAAAGGAATATGTATTGTTGGGTGTATTTGCAGGTCAAAGGCATTATTGGGAAATTCAGTGTTTAAGGATTATGCAATTTAAGGGCCTAAGAGCCATGTTATTTAAGGGCCTAAGTGCCAAGCAATTTAAGTTATGCACTATATTGTGATGTAGTGCTTTATGTGTGAAGTTTGTGTATAAAATGTGTTTGATGGATTTTAGGTGTTCTTGAATGAATTAAGGTAAAAACCTAAGTGTTTGGTTGTGGGTATATACTAGAGAAGCTATGGCCAAATTTGGGAAATGTGTAAGAAGTTCTAAGTGTGGTAAGTGAGTTTTGGTGAACTAGGAAGGATTAAAGGTGAATGAATGTTTATTTGAGAAGAAAACATGTATTAAGGTGATTTAGAGTGATGCAAGGATTTAGGTGTTGTCTTGGAAGTTCTAGGAATTCAATGGGTGTTTTGTGAATGTATTAAAGTCTTGGAGAAGTTGTTTAAGGTTTAGGTAAGGTTGGTGTTCAAGGAATAAGTGATGTTTAGGTATGATGTGAAAAAGGAGATTTAGTTAGTAAGAAAAGAAGTCGAGAGGTGATGATAAGGTGTAGAGGAAACACCTTGGTATTGTGGTCATTATAGGTGAAATGCCACCTAGAAATCATAAGGAGAAAACATTGTAAGTGTTAGGAATTTTGTGGAGGTATAAGTAAAGGTTTAAGGAATTAGGAAACATAGTTTTGTGAGTGCTTAAGAATATCTTAAGGGTGTGTTTGAAGTGCCAAATGATGTTAGAACACATTAAGAGGCCTTAGGAGAAGTTTGGTGAAGATTTGGCAAAGTTTGGGTAAGTTTAGAAGGCGACCGACCCAGGGGTCCGACCCAGTTTTGGGTCGGTCGAGCCTCTGTTAGATGTTAGGAAAGTATTCGGTAATGGTCCGACCCAAAAGGGTGGGTCGGACATGGGTCGGTCGGTCAAGTCTCAAAGGAAGGAAATGTTCGCACATGGTCCGACCCAGTCGAGTGAGTCGGACGTGGGTCGGACGGGCATGTTTATAAGGAAGTAAAAAGGGCTCTGTAATGGACCGACCCAGCTGTGGGTCGGACGGTGGGTCGGTCGGACCAAAAACATGGTTTAAGGTTATGAAATCATATGTGATGATGGGGATTGGTAGGTAATGATGTTATAAGGATGTTAAGGACTTGTTAGGTGAGTTTTAATGACAATAAAGTGGGCTAAAGGTTGTATTAAGATGCGAGAGTAAAACGTGTTAAAAATGTAAAGTTATTTAACCAAGTTAACGGGGAAAGTTATAAGCATTAGACTTTAAAACAAACATGTTACCCCAATGTAATAAAAGAACATGCCATGTCAACAGTTGTTCGAGAATTGCTCGAGGAACATAAGTGGACGTGGTAAAGTGGACCCCGGTGACAGGTATGGTTTTCTTGCAACCTGTGTCCTACCGGATTACACCGGCTTGTATGCCAATATGTTTTCTGAGTGTTTGCCACCTTGTAAGATAAAACATGTAATGAGTTTATAGTAATTCATTTATGTGGCGAATATGATTCCGATACCGTTTAACCTCGAATGTGTGTGTTAAACTTAACTAACCGACTCTAGGATCATACAAGAGATCGGCAATCGGATTTAACGACCCATACCATGGGATCGTTCTAACCACGGCTATGCGTGAGTTGGTTGTATATTGTTGCTATGTGCAAATGTGTGAACCTCCTTTGGGTGAACTCGGTTATGATACCGTATGGTTGTGGGTGTGATAGGCTCCAATGAGAGCCCTAACTATTAACTTATGAGCATATGTATGTACTAATGGGGGGAGAGGAGTCCGGTCTGTTCCGGCCACGCGTGTGAGGATGGGGGTCGTGCCATTATAGGTTCGACCCTCTGTGTATGTTATGGTTGTTTTCCCATTGGGTTTCCAACCTTCCCTTTTAGCTTAACCAAAGCTATATTACTGACTCACGTCGGGCCACGGGGGCATACTAATGGTTATGTTATTTCGGTGTGCTTGGGATTACTATATCCGACACACCTTGGGTATAAGTTAACCGTTCTATATAACCGGACGGTAACGAGGATGGTAACGAGCTTAACATGGGATTGGCAAAAATCCCTAGGCTCACATGGTATACTAACTATGGTGGAAGGTTCCTTGTGAGAACCGTTTTTTTTTATGGTGTTATGTAATGTTATGGTGCTATGCAAATTCCCTTGCTATGCTATGGTGTATTCATATATTGGATGTTTTAAATGGATGCGATGTCATCATATGTACGTTGAAACAAGAAAGGTGTTGTTATGTTTTATTATGTGAGAAAAGAGTTATGTTGTAGGATATGGAATGTGTGGATCATGGAAATGAATCCCAGCTTGTGACAAGAGGCATTTAAGGATACCCGATGATGGGTACACGTCGTTCGTTAAGGAAGTAGCTCCGTTTAGAGGAGGGCCACTCTAGGGCTTAAGAAATCATTGGATGGTTGGTTAAGTGTGGATGTTTTGGTTATAGATTGAGCCCATTGAGGCGAAATATTATGTGTTGTATGGATATGGCATGTATGCATGATTTAAATATAATCAACTGCATGCTAAGACGACAATTAGTTGTGCGTGGCCCGGTAGCATATGGGCTGCGGGATTACCATACCAGCAAAGGTGCTGAGCCCCTTGGGGGCCCCCCTTTCTCTCCTTTTCTATTTCAGGTACAAGGAGCTGGAAGCCGTTCGAGAGTAGGACGGGGCAGATGTTTATACATGGGTAGCCATTTAAATGGCGTGAATATGATAGGCGTAGTAAGACCGAAGTTGTTATCGGCAGTAGTTTGTAAATACTCGGTACAGTGGGAATGAATGCATATAATAAATGTTGGAAACGGTATAAGGATGGTATTGTGTAGTTGCTCGGGAACCTAGTCCATCAGACCGATACAAATGTATATGTATTAGCCTTGTTAGCCACGTGGGTGGTTAACGGCGTGTAACACCATTGAATTAAGTAATGTGATGAGTTGAGATTTCCGCTGCAGATTGTTATTATGTGTTTGTTGTTGGATGGGGTGTTACAGCTGAAGTTCAGCAAATCAGGGAGAACATGAAAGCTGCTCAAGATAGGCAGAAGTCGTATGCTGATGTTCGACGACGGGACCTGGAGTTCGCAGTGGGCGACCAGGTATTTCTGCGAGTTTCACCGATGAAGGGTGTATTCAGGTTTGGGCAGAAGGGAAAATTAAGCCCGAAATTTGTTGGTCCTTATGAGATTACGGAGCGGGTGGGCCCGGTTGCTTACAGGTTGAATTTACCTACTGAGCTGGGTAAAGTGCATGATGTTTTTCATGTTTCACAGCTAAAGAAATACATGCACCACCCCTCCCATGTGTTAGAACCTGAGAGGTTGACTTTAGAACCGAATATGAGATCCGTGGAGACTCCTCAGAGAATCTTGGACAGTAAGACTAGGGACACTCGCCACAAGTCAGTGCGACTGGTGAAGGTTCTCTGGTCTAACCAGGATGTCGAAGAGGCCACGTGGGAGTTAGAGGATAAGATGAGGGCGAAGTACCCTTCTTTGTTTACTGACTAGATCGTTTGTATAGGGTACGGGGCGTACCCCTTTTTAAGGGGGGTAGAGCTTCCTCGCTTTTGAGTTAGGAAACGATCATGTTTGTCGTTTGTTTGGTTGTTTAAGATGTGAATTTGTGTAAGTTGCTACACTTCGGTGTAAGTTTGAGATGTATAATACTTATGTATTGTATTTGAGATTGACCTTTGAGTCTTGAGATGTGTGAATGTGAATATAAGATGTGGTGTTAAGATTAAGGGAATTGAGTACCGGGAATGATTAAGCACATATGTGAACTTTGAGGACAAAGTTCTTTTAAGGGGGGTAGATTGAAATACCCCAAACTTAGATATGGTGTTTAAATGATAAAATAAGATATAAGGAGGCTAAATAATGCCTTATAAACATTAAGAAATATTTCTAATCAAAGAAAATATAAGGAAACACCAAAAGAGCAGTTTAAGCAAAAACGTGCTCTAAGCTTGGAGAGACTTGGGAGAGTACCCAAATATTGTTTTAAGACCTTAGTAATATCCTAATGGTCATTTCAAATCAATTACCGAAGAAAACCAAGCTTGAAAACAAGATAAAACACAAAATGTGCTTTAAGGAGTCTTAAAGCACATTTTTGAAAAATTGTCTTGTAAATGAGTTTTGAATGGCTAAATGTCCATCATTACTCTTTAATTAACATGTGTACTATATAGTATCACATTTGGAAGTCTACATCAATGGGAAATCAAAAATTTCACAACAATGTGCCTTGTTTTGTGAATAGTAACTTAATTAAGCTAGTTTATAACATAAGTCAATATAGGTGAGATATTCGGTCAACAAAGACTTAAGTACCCTTATTATTAAATGGGGGCCAGTTTCTTATAAGGTGAGTCACCACCTTTATGAGTCATTAAGCAAATAAGAAAGCAAATAAAGAGTTATAAAGCAAAAGTACTATTCACCCTTTAACATAAATATCTCATTTACTCACCTCTCTCCTCACCTCTTCATTCTCTCTTGTTTCTCACGATTTTCTCAAGCTCTCTCCCTTCTCCATAACGTGAAGAGCAACTCCATGCTAGCTCCATCTAGCTTTGCACACATCTTGCTCATTTTAGCTCCAAAACCAAAACAAATCACATATTCTCCTTAGTTAGCTCAAGCTCCTTCTTTCTATCTTTTAAAAACTTCAAGAGCTTCATTTTGGTGCCAAGTCAAACCACCATTAGAGGAGGAAATTCAAGTTTGGAGACTCCATTGGCTTCTCCATTCTCTTAAGGTAAAGAAAGTGTAAGAAAATCTAGGTTTCCATCACTTTTCTTCTTGACCGAAAAATACATGCTCATGAGGCTTCATTTTAATGCCTTGTTCTAGCTTGTTTTCTACTCTCCAAAGGATAGAGGAGGTCCTTCTTGCTTCAAATCTAAGCTTGTCTTGAGGAACTAAGGTAAAACAATCAATTCAAAACCTTAAAACACATTTTTAACCTAGGTTTTATTCCTTAAGGTTAGTGTGTTGTTTAGTGCTCATTGGAATCATTGGACATTGTTTAGAACATTGGCAAGGAGAATTATACTGGTGACCGAGATTGTGCAAGAAAAATCTAAGGAGAAAAGCTTGTGAGAGAACAAGGTAAATTACTTATCTTAAGGTGTTTTATAGTTTAAGGGAATGGGAGTTAGATATGTGATGAGTTTAGTGTAGAGTCTACATTGGAAAAGGGTTATATAAAACCTAGGAGAAACAATGACTATACTTGTGAACTTGTGCTAAAGAGCAAATGAGAAGAAGAGATAGTTAAAACAATGTTGAGATAAATTATAAGAAGTATTTTATTTCTATGGGAGCTTTGTTGTGTGTATTCGCAGGTTGAAGGCAAATATATGTGGAAATTCAGTGGTTAAGATTATTGTCATTTAAGGGCCTAAGTGCCAAGCATTTTAAGTTTAAGCACTATGTGATGATGTGGTGTGGTTTTGGTGTAAATTGTGTGTTAAGGTGTTGTGATGAGAATTTGTGTGGTATTGGTTGTTTGATGGAGGAAAACCAAGTGTTAGGATGTATTATATACTAGAGAACCCATGGCAAAATTTAAATGAGAACTTAAGTGTTTGAGATGTTCCAAGGGAATTTAATGACTAAGGAAGCACTAGGAAGTTCTAGAGGTTGTCCTGATGAAAAAGGGTGAGATTAAGGTGTTTTAATGACATATAATGACCTAGGTATCACCATGAAGGATTTAGGAATCAAAAACTATGTACTTGGGTATTTAGGACTTAGGTAAATGTTGATAAAAGAAGCTAGAAAACTTTAGTAAGTTTGAAGTAAAAGAGCATAAAACTTTTAGGTGGTTTAGGGAGAAACTAGGGTTTAGAATTTAAGGAAAACCTTGGAAAGTGCAAGAAAAGATGCTTGGGAGATGATGTTGTAGTAGTGAGGGAACATTATTGGCATAGTGGCTGTCATAGGTATGAAACACCACTTAGAAAACCAAGGAGAAAATATCATAAGTGTAAGAATTTTGGTATGAAGTGAGTAAGTGTTTAAGGAGATAGAAAATGAGTTTTGTGGGATGTTGTATGAGGGTGTAAATGTGCCAAATGAAGTTAGAAGACATTATGGAGGTTTAGGAGAAGTTTGTTGAAAATTGGTTAAGTGATTGAAGGCTTAGAAAATGAGTGTTTTGCCTTGTCCGAACATCCGTCCGGACATGGACGTTCGGACAGGCCCTGTTGCGTGAAAATTTTCAGAGTCTCGACTTGTGTCCGACCTTGAGAAGTCCGGACACAAGTTCGGACGTACCTGTTTCTACTTTGAGTTTTCCTCGACCCATGTCCGAACTTCCGAAGTCCGGACACATGTTCGGACATGCGTCTGTTTTCAGTTTTGAGTCTCGACTTGTGTCCGAACTTGGGAAGTCCGGACACAAGTTCGGACAGGCCACTGTATGGACCAAAAACCTTGTTTAAGGTTAGGAAATGATGGGGATAATTAAGTATGGATGTTATAAGATTATTAAGGACATGTTTGGTGGGTGTAATGGTCGTTAAGTGGGAGAGTAAGTGTAATAAATAATGAGGAAATGATGCACCTAGGAGTCAAGTTAAAAACCATAAGGCTTAGTGAAAAACAAAGGGTAAAAGTTGATGTCTAGGAAGGTTAAGTAATTCTATTGAGTTGGATTGATTATAACACTTGACTCAACAAAGCAGCGTGACTATCTAGGCTTTGTGAATTGGACTTGGAAGAAGATAACCAAACGATCATCGACGGTGAACGGTACAATCTTCTTGTGACCTGGCTGCTAACGAGTGGGTCCCTCGGCTTGGTGCTATCTGTTTAATTGCTATGACTAAAACAAGATAAAGCATGCAACCGTGTTATATTTTGTTCTCGTTGTGTTTGTGTTATTTTACAACTAACCCGCGAGAGTGGAGATTGTTACTAACCAAGTTTAGTACTACTGAGTTAAGAATAAGAGTTAAGTTTGGTGGTTATTGGTTAATGCCCGTTAAGGCTTAGCTAGCACATGGTGATTAAGATTTCTACTAACTGAACTTGAGTGAGGAAAACCCGGGACGATCTCCGGTCATGCATGCTAAGGAAAAAGGGGACGGTATCTGAATCAGATCCGCCCTCCGTTAAGGACTTGTCTTCGGACTTGTAGCCTAGGGCCGGTTGCCGGCTCAGCTACGCTGGACTCCCGTCCAGAGTAGGTGGCATTAAGATGGTGGCGTGGGATCACCTAAATCCCAGGTTCGAATAAGCTACAACCAATCCCTTCCGGAAAGGTTTGTATACTGAGATTAAGATTAAGATTAAGATTAAGGTAAGTAAGGAACTGAGATTAAGGACAATGAGGACTAAGGACGGGGTTACTAACCCACTTGATAAGGAAACGCTTGAGTCGTTCATTGTTTTTGAACTATATATGTTCATCTGTGGTTATGTTATTGCACTTCATATATGCTTGTGTATGTAATCAATTCCATGCTATCGACAATTAGTCGCGTTAGCCCCGTTTAGCTTGGGGCATGAGAGGGGTGTACCAGCATTCGTGTGACCCCTCGGGGGCTATTTTTACACTTGCAGGTAAGAGACCCATGAGGACGCACTACGAGAGTAGGAGCGGTTAGACTTAGGGTGGGATGTTTATTTTGAGTTCGGGTTGCGCCTGTGCACCCGACTGTTTATATTTAAACTGAAGTAAGGTTGCGATCATGTGTAAGATATTTGTACTCGGTTGGTTGTGGTATCGTGGATGGTGATGTTTTGAGTTGGATAAGTATTTTTGGATAGTATTGTAAATGTTAAGGCCGGTATATTCTAACGATCAGACCGTGGCAAGGTCCAGGTGTTATTTATTTCCGCTGTGACGTATTCGATTAAGTGTTCAGTTTTGCGATAACCACGAATAGCTTAGGATGGGGTGTTACAATAATTTTTTATATTTTGAAGTCTTTATAATTATATAAATATGGTTTTTTCATTTTGTACAACTTTTATCAATATATTAGTAACATAAAATTTTAATATTGTTATTGAGTTTATCAATATTAATGTATTTATGGACTTTTGATGGTAACAAATTACTTATCTTATATCATTTATAGTATTAACTTTATTTATTTTCAACAAAATGTTATGTAACTATAAATTTAAAATTTATAATTATAGTATACAAAACGATGAACGCACTGAACATAGCTAATTTAACTAACTTATGCTGTAAAAATGCCACACCACCAAACACTAGTTTCAAAACAGCTACAAATATGTCACACTGCCGAATAATAGTATTCAAAACAGCCACAAATAGGGCTGCCCAAAAAATTCCAAAACCGTAGTATCTGACAGAAATCGAAGTGAACCATACCTGTTTTTAGGTTGACCGTACCGATTCTTACGGTATTGTTAACCGAATCATGTAAATCGACCGGTTTCGGTAGCGGTATTGAATTTTCCATAACGGTTAACCGTGCACCGATTATATGCACAATGAAAAGCTTCAAATGTTAATGTTCACCTTATATAATAATTAAGGTTAGATATTGAGGGAATATACATATTATTATATTTTTTGTCACATATGTTTTACTCCCTCCTATTTTAATTATAAGTCGTTTTAGACTTTTTCACAATATTTAAGAAAGAGTTTAAAAAGACTAGTATACCCTTACTTTTAGTATTAGAAGAATAAAAAAGAGTATACTTTATTGGTAAGATAAAAAGTAGAGTGCAATGACAATAATAATTAAAAAAGTAGAAAGGGTAAAAGTAGAAAGATGGATACAAAAGGTCTAAAACGACTTATAATTTGAACATAATGTTAAAGCCTAAAACGACTTATATTTAGAATATAGGAGGGTGTATTTGTCACTCATGATTGAGGTGAATGATCAATGTTGTACTATAATATAAATGGTTTAGGTCTTGTCAATAAAAAATATATGACTACAATGTTAACCGAATAACTGAATTGAACTAAAGGTTAACCGGTTTAAACAGAATGATAATGGAATTGAAATTTAGAAACCGAATTAAACGGTTAACCGAATCCGGTTAACCGTCTAGATGCAGCCAGATGGCACCATCAAGTTAGAACCTCACCAAATGTTCCTGAACAAGACCATGTTAGAGAAGTAATGCAGGACTACGTTGTCCGAGAAGGTATTAACTTGTATAGAGTGGCAAATGACCCGTGGAAGTATATTGTTAGGTGTAACAACCTTGACACATGTGAGTGGCGGTTTCATGCTTTTCTGTTGGCAGACAATGTGACCTTTATGATCAAGACAATCAAAGGAGAACATACATGTTCAAGGCTGACAAAAAACCCTGTAGTAACTTCTAGTTGGATTATGAGAAAGGTATTGCCTGAGCTGAGGGCAAACATGAATATGTCCCCAAATGCCATTCAACATTTTATTTTGACAAAGTATGGCATGCATGCTAATTACATGAAATGCCTCAGATCGAAGAAAGAGGCGATGAAGTTGTTAAAAGGAAATCATGCTGAATCTTTCGCCAATCTTCACCAATACACCAAAATAGTCCTTAAGAGGAACCTCGAGTTTATCATAGACTTGAAGTGCCAAGAATAGCTCAACGGTCCTCCAACATTCAGCAAGCTATTCATTTGCTTTAGAGCATTGAAAGAGGGCTTTCTCAAGGGTTGTAGAGTATTTATTGGTGTTGACGGTTGCCATCCGAAGGGGCCATATGGTGGTGTTCAACTAAGCGTTGTTTCTCTTGATGACAACAATTGCATTTTTCCTTTAGCTTTTGCTATCGTCGCTAGTGAGACAACAGAGAGTTGGACTTACTTCAGTAACTTGAGGTTGATAGCAGATGAAGATGTGCGGAGAAATTGGTTCATCAATTATGATCGACAAAAGGTAAGCATACATATTACTAATTAGGTTTTCATTCTATTGATTCACTGTGTTGCATTCTGATTTTTTTTACAACGCATTCATGTCTTGTAATAGGGTGTTGAACCCGCACTGAATGTTGTCCTGCCAGAGATGACTTGAAGGATATGTTGTAGACACTTATATGCAAATTTCAAAAAGGATCATCCTAGTATTTTCTCATATTCATCCCTTTATTTATTTGGGTTCTTGTATTACTTTTCTTTATGTTTACACTTGTACAACAGAATTGACAATTGTTATCAGGTGATCTATTGAGAAATTTTTTTTGGGAGGCGGCACAATGTAACATAAATGCGGCACTTAAGGATTTAAGAGGATTGAGGAGACATCCTTAGGCACATTTCGTTACCTCGGAGAAGTTGAATACAACATGTGGGTAAGGCTGCATATGCCGAAGGATGTCAAAGTCGTAGAGACAACTTCCCACTTTGTTTAATCTTTCAATAACAAGTTGTCTAGAATAAGGGACAGTCCCATATTTGCTCTTCTAAAATCCCTTAGGCGTACATTGATGAAGAAGCTCAATGACAAAAGAGAATATGTCAAAAAGTTGAGTGGAAGGATCACACCTTATGCAAAAAAGGTGTTACACAATAATACAAAAGCTGGTCGTCGATGTGGGCATACGACAAGTAGTGATTTTGAATTTGAAGTCACAGATGCAAACAAACATTACATAGTGAATCTTAGAGACAGGAATTGTGACTGCATTGCTTGGGATATATCAGGAATCCCTTGCAAGCACGCTTGTGCTATCCTCAATTAGAAGAGAATGGACAAGGACCAGTTTGTTGATCTTTACTTCTCTACTTCAAAGTATGCAGCCACATAAGAATTTGCAATCTCCTATCCCGCATCCATCTTTGTGGCCAGAACCTTATGGCTTAAAGTTTTGTGCACCCCCCCCCCAGTTCTTAAAAAACTACCGGGAAGGCCAAAGAAGATGAAGGTGAACCTGGTCCAACCATAAAAAGATCTACCCATGTGACTTGTGGGAAATGCAAGCAACGTGGCCACAACTCTAGAACATGTTCTGATCAAATAAACAGAGGGCAAGGTCAAGGTACGGGTCTTTTACTTGCTGCTGAAAGTGGTGATGGGAATAGTGCCACACGAGTATCCCACCAGCTAGGAAATGAAAAGGTAATGAAGTTGGCTCATCTTCAAGGCCAAGTCGAAGAAAAAAATTGAAGACCACATTGCAAGGTGGTTTCTATATTTTCCTTGTTTATAAAATCCAGTTTTTGTCATTTGTAGCATAAATTGACCAACTGTTATTGTATCTCAGGTATTTGAGAAGCTAGGCGCCACTTGAAGACAACGAAGAAAAAAACAAAGACCAACAACAAGTCTGTTGCTTCTGTTTGCGAGACAATTATTTATTTTGCTTGACAAAGAACATGAATTTGACTATGTTATGACTTTGCTTGGTAGTTTATTTTTTGCTTTTGTTATAGGCTGCGGATATGGTACATTGCTAGTGTTTTGCTTCTGTTTGCTTCTCAGGTTTTTGTTGCTCTACGGAAGTCTATTTGTTAAACATGATCGAACCTCTTTAAAATTGGGCTTTGAACCTCTGTTTGCGAGACAATGTTTTTCTTATGTGTTATGAGCTATAGTTAGTTCTGATTTATGATGAGTTCCAGTGGTTTTGAACCTCTATTGCAATCTGGTTAAAAGTTGTAATTATGATGCATCTCTTAAAGCATTTTGTTTCCAAACATAACAGATAGTGTTTGTGCATGCCTTAGTCTTAGACTGTTGGGTGAAAATTGAAAACTCTTTTTTTACAAATTACCCTGGTATTAATGCACTACATTAGCTTACAATTTCTTGCAATTATGCCAGGTTCTTGACTTATTGTCAACATCTGCATGGTGTTGAGATGGTCCATTGGAAGAAAAAGAACCGTGTGTCAATAAAAGCACCAGACCTTGCTCTTTTGAAGAAAAAGAAGAATTATGCATCTGGAAAAGTACCCGAGTTGTGTGCATTTTTCATGTCAAATAGTGCCACAAGAAAAAAATGTTTTAGGTCGAAAGTATTTGATCTTCCTGCGTCATACTATGATTTTGTTAAACAGATCTAGGGTGGGATGCTGTTGTTTTTGTTTGAATATGAGAGTATGAGTCTCTATGGTGTTTATTAGGCAGTCAGTGATGGCAAAATGAATATTTGTCCAGATGCATATACCTCAATTGGAATCCCATATTCCTGAGGCCTACTACAACTATGGCCAAAGGCTGCTTCTACTTTTTCTAAAGTCTCACCCTCCCTCGATCTGTTAACCCATAAGTCTAAGGTCTCTTCACAAACACTACATCATCCTTCTAAGTGTATGTTGGTCTATGAATATGTTTTACTCTGAACTTATTTCAGATAGGAACAAATATATAATATGATTACTGTCTTATGTGTTAAGAATTGACTTCCGAAACATTTTATTCGACTTTTTTAAAGTTTTAACAAGGCATATTTGAGGAATATGAGAGACAGAAGTAAAGTAAAGTAAACTTTAATAGAGATAACTATATCAAATACAGATGGTTTACAAAGAGGTTGCTTGTTTGAAAATTATCGAATTCCAAGTGACACAATACAATATCCAAGTTACATAGTTTGCAGAAGTTCAACACTATAAACTAGGTAGCTAAATCGTTACCAAACACAAACTAACTAGGACATGGTTCAATATCTGAATTACACCAGCTTCAAGCACAAAAATACAATTGTAACATCCATTTTCCATAAACCCAATTATCACCCAAAACATCATATAATATATACACCCATACAAGTATTTACAGTGAAAGTTTACAAATCATATATTTAACCGAAAGAGATGCTACCTCCGCAATGTGTCCAACGCACGTGACAAGGCCTCCAAAACCACAGACCAACAACCGACCAAAACACTGTGATGACAGAGATAGCTTAGCAGATAACAGTCTAATCCAAATTTTACCTACAATTGTGAGCAACTCTACTACTTAGGGCTTAGCCCAAGTTTTACCAAAAACCTAAACATCAGTCTACCCTAGCCCACTCTTCGTCTTTGAATTTCCAATCTACACACCTAAAAAAACATTGTTGGAGGGGTCAGCCCAGCTACTGAGTATGTCATCATGCAATCTTCATGAACCCTCAAAATTAACTCAGGTTTTTGCCAAGTGAGCATGCAAGTTTATTTCATGCAAATTCTGGTTTATGAATATATTACAAGCATGCTTAACATAATAAATTAAACATAACAACAAAACAAATCATATAACATAAACATGAGCAACACATTCATCATATTCAGGTTTCACACACAAAATTCAAAACAAGTCAATCGTTGTCAGTGCCATCTGGCGATTGTTAGCTTTAGTTAGAGATCCTCCAATTTCCCATCACACGTGTCCTTACATAATTTCACATGTGTCAAGTGTTAGGAAGTGACTCGTACTCTATTCGAAGGTGGGTCAACCTGGGCAGCGGCCTTTATCATGTCAACGAGCACATCAACCTCGTTGAATCAAACCATTATGAATCATACCAACATCTAAGCGGAACAGTTATCATCATCCGCTCATCATACCTACACCAATACCAATATTTGAGTTGATCAGTTAGTCCGTCATCCACTCGGTGCACCAAAACGCGCGACCAAGAACCCTGTAGGTATTCTTGTTCCTGAGCTACTCTCATAACCCCCATTCTACCCCACCCCGTTAGCCAAGTATGGTTAGGGTAGTCATACATATTAAACACAAATCACATAAATCATAGTGTTTGTGCATTATCAAGATCTTTCCAATTTCTTCCTAAACGTCATTCGTAGGAAGGTATACTACAAACATCATAACCAAACTTTCCATCTCATAGTATTGTAACATCATGTTACGTTTCTTTCCAAGTTACGCAGTGGTAACACATGCTCTAAATGTATATATCTTGATATCCTATGTATCTCTTTCCAGTTTTGGAGGTTAGAGTACTCAATTGAAAAATAACCCATTCTCATTCAATTTATCACAAGGATTTCATTGTGATAACATATCATATGGTAAGATCATCACAGTTACCATCTCAATCAACATGCTATATATATAATTATGATAATATTATGCAAAAATTAAACACCCATATCATCTTGTCACTCATCACACAATTTATCCGGACTCAAGGTAACCTTCGGGCCATTCGGATCACACAACAACATACCTGGAATATGCAGCTTTATAATATATCCTAACCATGAGTATACCATCATCCACATCTTGCCACGAGCGTCCCATTTCCCGAATCCTAAAGTATAAGGGAAAACCCATTTGTTAATTTCTAATCTTTAATATTATTATTCCTTAAGTATTGTTCCTACTTAAACTAATCTAGCCCTTTTACTTGCTTATTCAACCAAACTAGTGGTAAAGAATCCGTAATTATTAATACCGAGATCCCCTTACGAATATTAGTTACTTAAGCTATATTCGATAGCTTAATTTATGTGTGGTTGATATAATTAGACACATGCATTCTTTAGTTGATTTTATCTAACTTGAGATGTATTTAATCTGCCAAAATCTACCGCATTATAAATCCACTTCCTAAATTGGCTTAAGCCCGCTACCAAAAATTTGGCTCAGTTAGGCTTGTTTCAACATTAAGTTCCCAAGTCAATTAGACTAATTTTGATTGTTTGACAAGATTAAGGTTTATTAAATTTTGACTTAATTCTTCATTCGTTCAGGTTTAACCAATTACGGGACTCAAATTTTGATTTGTCTCAGGTTCGACCATCCTAATCTGGATTGATCATGTTGACCAACTAGAAACCCTAACTCAATTTTTGACTGTGTTGACTGATGATGGACTTAATTACCCTTGACCCTCATTGACCAGGTTTGAGCACAATTGGTTTGATTAAATATATATACCCAACTCATTTGTATTACTCTAGCCCAATCTAATTTTTCTAGATTGAGTTATTCAAGCCCAGACCAATCTATGCCCAATTTAATGCTCATTAATTGACTAGGAGCCCAATTCTATTTTCTTACTCTACTAGTTAATTCAAAGCCCAAGTAAGTTAAATCTACACTAGCCAATTAGTTTTCTTTGGCTATTCTGTTTTTTTTTTGTGAGCCCAAACTAACTTGATTTGCATCCAAATATGACTAACCGGTTATTTTCAGATTTTCATTTTGACACTACATTTTTGGAATTTACAAAAACACCCCTGGAAATGATAACTAATTCGCCCTAAATCTTTTTGTATTTACATTTACGCCACACATTTTTCATATTTATACTTCCACCCCAAGAAATACTCAGTACATTTTAACCCCAATCTAACTTAAGTTACAGTTTCTACCCAAAATTTCCTACAACTTACCAATTTTACCCCAATTAATTTTAGAAAACCTAAATTTCTGAGAACCCCTAATTTATAAATGTTTCCCTAGTTTTAATTTAACCCTCATTTGAAAACCCTAATTTGTTGATTACCCCAATTTAAATTAAAACCCTAATTACTAACCGTAAACCTAATCTACCCTAATCTGCCTTAATTCAATTCAAAACCCTAACTTCTAATTTCTAGTTTTTCAATTCCTCAATTTGCCCCCAAATTGATGCCCTAGTTTAAGACATTCCTAAATTATTTTTTCCCAGAAACTCAAATTTATCATAACCCTAATTTTATCAATTTGCCCCAATTTCAAAATTCTAACTTACAAAATGCTAAATTTTCCAGATTTCCCAAATTTACTCATAAACCTAATTTCGGTAGGGGCAGTGGTGGGCGGGGGTACTATTGCTATTTCCTGGGACGCAGTCTTCAAGGTGTAAAGACGATCGCCACTCTCTCACTAAAGCTCAGGGTTGCAGGACCTCCAACGCCTCCGGTATGCCTCGTCTTGTTTTCACTATTTCTTCTTCAACTTTTTTCGACTTGTGTCACGAGGGTGGGTACATTCACATTCCAGTAGTATACCGTTTACAACTAATTTGGCATTCAACTGCCCTTAAAGCTAATTCTGTGTGTCGGTTATTACACGGCAGTATCCATATATTAAGGTCCAATGTTGGACAGTTTTAACGTCATTTAGACGATCAACGATTACTTCTCAATCCAAATGTGGTTTCGTAACTTAACAACATATATATAAATGTCACAGCGGAATTCAATACACTCCAGGACCTTGCCACGGTCTGACTGACAGAATATACCGAACATTAGTACATATAAATCTTAATCAATACATATCCTTCTTACAATCCCTCACATCCTATACATCTTACTAACTCAAATTGCCACACGAGAGTACATGCACAACTCGTAAGCCACACTTAACCCGTAACGCTTGTACCCCATCTTACTCTCGTGACGGCCGCCTCCTGCCGTTCACCTGTGTAGTAAAACAGCCCCCAAAGGGGGTCAGCATGAATGCTGGTACGATCCTCTCATGGCCCCCAAGCTAACGTGGCTACAACGACTAATTGTCGATAGCATGGAGGTTGATTAGATGCACAACATAATAGAAGGTGCAGTAAACAAAAACCAATTATGAACAATCAAAGTTCAAACACAATGAACGACTTAAATGCGTTCCCTTAATTAGTGAGTCAATTATTCACTCCTTAAGTTACGTTTCCTCTTAATCTTAATCCATCCTTATCTTACCTAAATCTTAGTCTTATCTTAGTTTTAGAAAACAACCATCCTTTATAAAGGAATGGATGTAGCTTATCTCAGTCTTATAATACAAACCATACTTTAATAGAAATGGTTGTATCTTATCTTAAACCTTATCTCATATATGCCAACCGTTCTCTCATTAGAACTGGTTAACCCTTAGTTTGTTGTTTATTTTCGTAGGGCTTGGTTAACCCTTAGTTCGTTGTTTATTTTCGTAGGGCTTGGTTAACCCTAGCCAGCAGTAAGGCACTTACCGGCAATAAACAACATTCTTAAATTGTTGGGGATGTAGGCTTGATCCCCCCACGCCATCTTAGTATGCCTCCCTCCTAGAACAAGTAGTCCGAGGAGGCCGAGTCTATATGTCGACTCTAGGCGACGAGCCCGAAGACAAGTCATATTTGGAAGTCGGTATCTGATAAGGATATCGACCTCCCCCAATACACATGTGCCGGTACCATTCTGGATTCCTCACTCCCCCCCAAGTTCCAGTTAGTAGTAAGTCTCAGGTTAATGTTTGTTAGTTAACCTCTTTGGTTACTAAGTAAACAATATTTGGGAGTGTTCCTTAATCTCACACAATACTTTACTAAACACTAGTTAGTAAGTTCTCGCGGTAAGTTGTGTTAGTTTTCAAACATCACACAACAATGTAATAAGCATAATATTCCGGTTGCATGCTTTATCTTGTTTAGTGAACACACAAAACAAATAGCACACAAGCCGAGGGACACCTCGTTAGCAAGCAGGTCACAAGAAGAACTGTACTGTTCACCGTCGGTGGTTGCTTGTTTAATCTCCTTCCGGGTCCCAATTCACAAGTCCTAAAACATTCATTCAGTTTTAGGTTATTAGTTACTTAACTCTTCCCAACTTACTTAACCTACTTACCCACCATTGTTCACCATTTAATGTTCACTAAGTCCTTACAGTTTTAACTTAGACTTTTAAGTGCATCATTTCTCATTGTCTCTTATACTTATTCACCCACTTAATTGTCATTAATTCCCACCAAACATGTCCTTAATAACTTTATAATACCAATACTTATCAATCCCATCATTACCTAACATTTTCCAAGCTTATACACCATTTTTAGGGTGGTCCGGGACCTTGTCCTCAACCTAAGTCCCGGACCTTTACCTGGTTCAAACTCTCGGCTGTTTTAATGTGGTGGTCCGGGACTTTGTTTGGGACTTAAGTCCCGGACCAATGCAAGCTAAAATCCTCGGGGTAATTCAGGGGGTGGTCCGGGACTTCTTACAAAACTTAAGTCCCGGACCCTATGGTTGAAGCAACTCTCGGCATGAATTTTAGGTTGGTCCGGGACTTTACCCTGGACTTAAGTCCCGGACCAGCTACAGATTTTTGCCCTTTTTATTTTCCTAAGTGCATTTGCACTTGCTCTCTTCATCCATAAATCACCCAAACTTTATACATGATCTTAGGCATGTCCTAATACCAAAATAACCTCCTAAACTTGTCCAATTCCTTCTCTAACCTTATAACCCAATTTCTCACATAATCTCTTAACACATGTAATATTTCCCTTACACTTCCAACATGTAAACTTTGTCTAAAACTTCAACTAACCAAAGTGTTTCCTTTCCACCACTGTAACTACTCCTCAAGCATCATCATGCACAACCCATTTGCTTTATCCACACTTCTCAAATCTATATAACATAGCACATGCTTACTTCTTCACAAGTCATTATACCTTATTTTTCCTTCAAACTTTGTACAAGTTTCCTAGCTTCCTTCACTATGGTTTTGGTGCTTAAATTAACCATTGGATCCCCTAGTCCCTCTTAGACACCTACATCTCTTTTACTCAACTTACACACCATTCTCATAATCATACACTCTTATACATTCCTAATCTTTTTCCTTGACAATTTACAACATTCTCTTACACTTTTCTCTTCCATCTCCAAGTCCACTCCTTACCATCAAGACTAGAACCTCATTAGTCCATCACTAGCATCTTCACTACTTACTCAAGCTTCCCAAAACTCTCATTGTTATATTCCCTAGTTCATAACTAAATCACCTTATAGCATTATACATCTTTTCATCCAAATTTTGCTCAAGTCTTATCATTCCTCTTAACATGACTTTGGTGTGTTCAATATACCCACCAATACTCTAATCCCTCCTTGAAAACTCTAGGTCATCCCAAACCTCAAGAACTACTTAGTTAACTCATTTCCACTCAAATTCCTCTTAATGATCCCTAGTAAACCCTAGGGCATATTAACTCACCACCACCACTTAAACACTTTGTTTTCTACTCAAATTTCGCCATAGCTTCCCTAGTATTTTATCATGCCCAAATGCATTGTTTTCCTCATTCAACCAACTCACACACATCAAGTCCTTTCTCATCTTGTTTTCTCACCCAAATCAACTCATTCACAACAAACTCCATATAATGCAATAATCTTAAATTACATAGCACTAAGGATCTTAAATGACATGGCTCTTAGGCCCTTAAATGATATGAATTTAAACACTGAATTTCCCACAATAAAAGCTTTCAACCTGCAAATACACCCATCAATCTCATAGTAGTTATAATGCTCTTAAAATCCATCTTAAACTTATATTACTAGCTCATTCCCATTGGCTCCTTAGTCACAAGTTCACAAGCTTGTTTAAATTCCTTTTTCCTAGGTTATATACCCCTTTACATAATGTATGCTTTAAGCTACATTAGTACTTATCTAAATACCACCCCTTAAACCTTAAACCACCATTAGGTAAGCATTTTACCTTGTTTTTCTCAAGTTTCTCCTTAGGCTTCTTCCCTTGGGAATCTCGGCCACCATTCTAATTTCCTTTGCCAATGTTCTAATCAATACAATGACTCTCATGAGTGCTAGATAATGCACTAACCTTAAGGAATGAAAACCTAGGTTAAAAATGTGTTTTAAGGTATAAAAGTGGATGATTACCTTTGAAGTCTCAAAGTAGACTTGGGCATGAATCAAGAGGGACCTCCACTAGTCCTTGGTGATCAAAACAAGCTATGTCAAGGTGTGAAACATAATCCTCATAAGATAGAATTTTCGGACATGTAGAAAAATGAAGGGAAGTTGATTTTTCTTCCACTTTCATTACCTTGGATGAATGTAGAACCAAAAGAGCTCTTCAAACTTGACTTCCCTTCATCAATGGAGTTTTCCATGGCTCCAAACTTGAGCTTGAAGGATTTGAAGGATTTGAAAAGATAGAAAGGTAGGTCTTGGTCTAACTAAGAATAATCTATGCTCACTTTTTGATTTGGAGCTAAAATGAGTAACTTATGGACATTTGAAGATGGAACAAGGATGGGGCTGCTTGGGACGGCTTTGGAACAGAGAAGAAGAGGAACTCGTTGGTGATGAGAGAATGAAGAAGAGAGGAGAGAGGTGGGCTAATAAAGGATATTTGCTTTATAAAAGCAAATAGTAACTTTCTTTACTTTCCTCTCATTTTCCTTTAATTGCTTAGTCATATGGTGACTCCCCACATCAAAACCGGCCCCCCTCTTATAATGGAGATATTTATGGCCTTGGTTGACCATCTTATTGACTTATGTTGACTTAAGCTTAATTTGGGCACTATTTGGCACTATTCACAAATTAGTGCACATATTTGTGAATTTTTGGTTTCCCATTGATTTAGACTTCCTAATGTGATACTAAGTAGTACACATGTTAATTAAAGAGTAATGATGGACATTTAGCCACTCAAAACCCCTTTACAAGACAATTTTTCAAAAATGTGCTTTAAGACTTCTTAAGGCACATTTTGTGTTTTAACTTGTTTTCAAGCTTGGTTTTCTTTGGTAATTGGTTTAAAATGACCATTAGGATATTACTAAGGTCTTAGCATGATATTTGGGTACTCACCCAAGTCTCTCCAAGCTTAGAGCACATTTTTGCCTCAATTGCCCTTAAGGCATTTTCTTGTGTTTTCCTTGGTTTAAATTGTCTAACAATCTCTCTAAGGCATATTTTAGCCTTACTAAATCATATATTGATATTTACTTAAAATACTTAGGTTTGGGGTATTTCAATCTACCCCCCTTAAAAGAACTTTGTCCCCAAAGTTCCCATGCACCTTATCTTTTTAGAATGCATATCTTATCTCATTCCACAGATCATATAGATCATACTTATGTATACTTAAACTCATTGGATCATTAGATCCGCCATATGCTTATACTTAAATATCACACAACATGCTTAAGCATGTATAGCACTCAAAATTCTCTTTGTTTCTTTTGATGATTAAAACAATCACATAATGTTCCAACGTATTCTCCCATGTCACCGGTCCGTAGACAATGGCTCGTTCGTCCTCGTCACCATGGCCAGAATACGAAACACTCTGCTCTCCCCATGTCACCGGTCCGAAGACAAAGGCTCGTGCATCCTCGACTTCATGGGCGAGACTCAGTAAAAAGGTAATCCTTTTTACGAGGCCATGTGAGGAATAATTCCCCTAATTAAAAATACAATCAACTCCAATTTCATTTTATCCTAATGCCTCTATCCTTAGCGTGATTTAATTGTGACCACTGGTAGGGAGTTTCAGGAATCATCCAACCCTGATGTGATCAGCATCAGTGTAAACTATCCTTCCACCCCAATTTGTGTTCGGTTTCCCTTGATCCCTAGAAAATCAAGTTCCACTTCCCACATCATTTTCAAACATCCAAATAATTCACCCATGTCCAATTTTCTATCTTTTTAGTTCTTCTAATCATAATCAATACATCTCCAAAGTGTGGACTCAGTCCATCAAGCATTCCCGATTCATCTCTTAGTAATTACCTCAAGACTTAAGTTCCTACTAAGTTCTATAACAGTCTCATACCAACTCTCACCATCTTGTACCTCATAGCATTACTATTTTCTAACTCATACTCATTTCAAATAATACATCATAGTGTTATCTTATTCTTATCTCACATGTAGTTCCATACCGACTCGTATCTCATATATTCCTTAAGTCTCCTTAATCCTCTTCCTTAATTCTCTTAACTTGTACTCACACCGGAGTTAACAAGGTAGGTACTTAATATGTATGGTATTCACATCTTCTGTGTGCAATAACCATGATTTATCTCAAAATGTTTATGTAAAACAAATTCTTAAATTATTTTGTGCTATGCACACCGTTGTTTATGTACTAAGTACATAAGCATACGCTAAGCGGTTTTCACTCTACCCCCCTTAAAATGGATTATGCCCACGTAATCAACATTATATCATCCTTGAACATAAGTTCAAGATATCTAATTCTCACCAAGCATTCTAGCTTCCATGTCATCTATCTCACTTATAATTCAAGGATTCTTACGGTACTTATACCATTTCTTAACTTAGTTTGATCTAACCTCAAAGGTACTGATCTGCTTGGTTCCACTGCGCAACTCTGATAGTCATAGGCTTAACTGCCTTTCTTATCCTTTTATAGCATTATATTCCTTCCCCTGCGTGCTTATGGTTTGGCACTAAAGGTCCCTCAATGGACGCGTGTTATCTTTATATATACACGGCCTTGATGAGCTGTAGCTCGTCTATCCAGTCTTCCTGGAGATCTAATGTTCATATTCTTGGCGTTCTCTTAAGTGTTTAAATCGTTCTTTGCATCTGAGGATGACCCTTAATCTGAAACTACTGTTTAGTGCTTATTGCGCTTTACAGACTTATCCTTAACTGCTTAAGACATATCCAATGTCTATACTTAACAATCCGTGCTTCTCGCACTTCATAGTTTTTAATTATTTGTTCTCTGGTTCCTTTGTGTTGTTGGTTCAACTGAATTCCTTTTTCTTCAACTGTTTGTGATAGTAGCTGCTCTTGTCTGATCTTGCGTCGTTGTCCATGGTACGGAGTCGACTACTTCCCGTGTTCCTTACACCACTCGTCTACATGCATGGCGTACCTTACTGGTACATTACTACTTACCCGACTAACTCATAAATGAGCGTGTCAGGCCTGCAAGCCCCTGTGGGGTGCAGTCGTCCCACGTTTTGTTAGTAAACTCGTAGTGTCCGTCACACGTCTAGCTATTGCTAATTATGAAGCATTCCTTTGTCGATCTCCTCTTCATCGTTCCATATTAACACTTATTGTTCTTCTTGAACTTAATCAAGGGAAATCCATTTACTACGTTCTTGGGTATTGTATGCTCTAGTTCTTTCTGTATCCCGTACTGATTCAGTCTCTTAGTAACTGAGGTCCCTTTCCATCGAGCCTTTTATCTTGTTTCTCATATTTTCTCGACTAGGAATGCACTTCCAGTTCCTTAAGGAATGGGTAGTGTGCTTCCTGTGAAATCTTACCTAACCTGGTCCAGACTACTGGCATTAATGCACAGTTCGTCAACCATCTTATTTCCTTACTTATATCGGTCTTAGCTTATAAATTTAATTGCCTCAGTGTCAATATTTGACGGCTCATACATAACGGTCGCTTTACCGCGCACCATGACTTAATCCCCTTATATAAATATTGTAGTCATGACCACTACTACCGTGGTAGCTGGCCTTTACCATGTTGCCCGTTGATGGCGCAACTACTTACTCATTTACTCTAACATCTTATCTCATACCCAGTCCTTCCCGGTGTAAACACACTGGGGTTTCTCAACTTTCGGTGTTTGGCGGTTGCCGTACCGTGTTGTAAAATGGTTATCTCTTAATATGCAGGTGTTCTGCTCAATCTCAGGTTCATAAGTAGGCTAATTTTTCTCACATTCCTTCATCCTTTATGATGTCATTTACCATCTAATTCAACCGGTTGTTGAAGAAGTCATCTATTTAATCACAAGCTCTACTGAGCGTTGGTCATTGGACGTGCCATTCTGTGCACTCACTGTAACACCCCATCTCGATCCAATCGTGGTTATCACAAACTTAACACCATATATACAAACTCTGCAGCGGATTCAAATACATTCCAGGACCTTGCCACGGTCTGACTATAGAATATACCGAACATTAGTACATACCAATCTTAACCAAATACATATCCTTCATACAATCCCCTCACATCCTATACATCTTACTATCTCAAAATGCCATACGAGTGTACATGCACAACTCGTAGGCCACACTTAACCCGTAATGCTTGTATCCCATCTTACTCTCGTGACGGCCGCCTCCTGACGTTCACCTATGTAGTAAAAACAGCCCCCAAAGGGGGTCAGCACGAATGCTGGTACGATCCTCTCATGGCCCCCAAGCTAACGTGGCTACGACGACTAATTGTCGATAGCATGGAGGTTGATTAATGCACAACATAATAGAAAGTGCAGTAAACAACATTCCAAATATGAACAATCAAAGTTCACACATAATGAACGACTTAAATGCGTTCCCTTAATTAGAGAGTTATTTATTTAACTCCTTAAGTTATGTTTCCTCTTAATCTTAGTCCATCCTTATCTTACCTCAAACTTAGTCTTATCTTAGCCTTAGAAACAACCATCCTTTAAAAAGGAATGGATGTAGCTTATCTTAGTCTTATAATACAAACCATCCTTTAAAAAGGAATGGTTGCAACTTATCTCAAACCTTATCTTAATCTTAGAATACAAACCACTCTTTAAATAGAAATGATTGCATCTTACCTCAATGTTTATTTTTGTCGGGTCAAAAGCAACCCTAGCCAATGAGCTATTAACTCCATTGGTTGAATAAACAACTTATCTTATAATTTAGGATTTAGGTGATCCTACCGCACCATCTTAATGCCTCCTACCTTGGACTGTATGTCCAACGTAGCTGAGCCGGCAACCGACCCTAGGCAACAAGTCCAAAGACAAGTCCTTAAGCGGAAGTCGGATCTGCTATAGATACCGACCCCCTTTTCCTTAGCATGCATGACCGGAGTCAGTCCTGGGTTCCTCACTCCCCCCTTAAGTTCCAGTTAGTAGAAGTCTCAAGACAATGTTTGTTGGTTAACCTCTTTCGGTTTTTAACAAACTTATATTAAGGAGCGTTCCTTAGTCTCACTCAATTCCTTACTAAACGTTGGTTAGTAAGTTCTCACAGTAAGTTGTGTTAGTTTTCAAACATCACACAACAATACAATAAACATAATGTTCCGGTTGCATGCTTTATCTTGTTTAGTGAGCACACAAAAACAAATAGCACACAAGCCGAGGGACACCTCATTAGCAAGCAGGTCACAAGAAGAACTGTACCGTTCACCGTTGGTTGTTCGGTTGCTTACTCTCCTCTGGAGTCCAAATTCTCAAACCCTAAAACATTCATTCAATTTTAGGTTGTTAATTACTTTTCCAAAAAAAAAGCTAACTTACTTAACTCACTTAGTCACTAATGATCCCCATCTAACACCACTTAAGTTCTTATAAACCTAATCTTAAGTGAATCACTTCTCCTCATAACTTATACTTATTCACCCACTTAATTATCATTGTTACCCACCAAACATGTCTTAAACAACCTTATATTATCATTACATATCAATCCCACCATTAGATATCATTTCCTAACCTTAAACATAGTTTTTGGTCAAAACAGCACCGCGTCCGAACTTGTGTCCGAGCTTACCAAGTTCGGACGCAAGTCGAGACTCAAAAGGGTGCAACCAGACGTGTGTCCGAACATGTGTCCGAACTTCCCTAAGTTCGGACATAGGTGGAGGAAAAATCAAAGGAAGAATTTCAAGTGTCCGAACATCTAAGTCCGGACGGTAGTTCGGACTCTGGTCGAGACTAAAAAATTCTAATCGCAACAGGGCATGTCCGAGCTTCCAAATTCGGACGGAAGTTCGGACAGGCCAGAATACTCATCTTCTACACCCTTAAACACTTATCTCCTTTCTTGCAAAAATGCCCAACTCTTCCACAAGTGTCCCATTATGTCTTAATACCATATAGGCACTTAAACTCACCTTAGAACATCCTTTAAAACCTCCTTAACCATTTTCTCAATCCTTACAAGAATTTCTAACACTTGTTACTTATTTCCTTATTTTTCCAACATGTAACTTTTGTCTAAAACTCTAACTATCCAAAGTGTTTCCTTCCCAATCAATATAACTTCCCCCTAAGCATTATTGCATCCCCTCTTTGCTTGCTAAACCTTCCAAGGTTATCTTGCATGTCCATGCACAATTCCTTTCTTTTCCTTTTTCTACTCATCAACCTAAACTCATGAACTTACCTATGCATTTCTCCCCATCTTTTTAGCACCTTAACTATCCTACACCCTCCTTGGACATTTCCATCTCCTTTTACTCACTTACTCACCATTCTCATGATCATACGCTCTTTTACATTCCTAGTCATTTTCCTTGACATTTGACAACATTCTCCCACACCTTTCTCTTCCATCACCTAAGTCCACTCATTAACATCTAAACTAAACCTCATTAGTCCACTACTAGCATCATCACACTTACACAAGCTTCTCAAAACTCTCATTGTTATATTCCCTAGTTCATACCTAAATTATCTTAAAGCATTATACACCTTCTCCTCCAAATTTGCACAAGTCTTACCATTCCTCTTACCATGACTTTGGTGTGTTCAATACACCCATCTAAACTCTAATTCCTCCTAGACAACTCTGGGTCATCCTAAACCTCAAGACCTACTTAGTTAACCCATTTCCACTCAAATTCCTCTTCATGCTCCCTAGTAAACCCTGGGGCACATTAACTCACCACCACCACTTAAACGCTTTGTTTTCTATTCAAATTTTGCCATAGCCTCTCTAGTATTTTATCATGCCCAAATGCATTGTTTTCCTCATTCAACCAACTCACACACATCAAGTCCTTTCTCATCTTATTTTCTCACCCAAATCAACTTATTCACAACAAACTCAATATAGTGCAATAATCTTAAATTGCATAGCACCAAGGCTCTTAAATGACATGGCTCTTAGGCCCTTAAATGACTTAAACTTAAACACTGTATTTCCCACATATAAAAGCCTTCAACCTGCAAATACACCCATCAATCTCATAGTAGTTACAATACTCTTAAAATCCATCTTAAACTTATATTACTATCTCATTCTCATTGGCTCCTTAGTCACAAGTTATAAGCTTGTTTAAATTCTTTTTTCCTAGGTTATACAACCCATTACCTAATGTAAGCCCTAGGCTACATTGGTACTCATCTAAAACTCATTCCTTAAACCTTAAACCACCATTAGGTAAGTAATTTACCTTGTTTTCTCAAGCTTATCTTATCTTCCTTAGACCTTCTTCTTGAATGAATATCGGCCACCACTTAAACTTCCTTTGCCAATGTTCTAACCAATATTCAATGACTCACATGAGTACTAAACAATACACTAATCTCAAGGAATGAAAACCTAGGTTAAAAATGTGTTCTAAGGTATAAAAGTGGATGATTACCTTTGAAGTCTCAAGGTAGACTTGGGCATTGAATGAAATAGGACCTCCACTAGTCCTTGGTGAATAAAAAAAAAAGCTAGAACAAGCATAAAAACAAAGCCCCATGAGTAATAATTTTCGGCCATGTGGAAGGAATGGTGGAAACATGGTTTTTCTTACATTTTTATTACCTTGAATGAATGGAGAACCAAATGGGCTCTTCAAACCTGATTTTCCTCCATCAATGGAGTTTTCTCATGGCACCAAACTTGAGCTTTGAAGGATTTGAGAAGATAGGAAGATAGGTCTTGGCCTAACTAAGAGAAATCTATACTTGGTTTTTGATTTGGAGCAAAGATGAACACTTGGTGAGCAAATGAAGGTGGAGCACCCATGGATGGAGCTCTCTCGATTTTGGAGCAAGAGAAGAAGAAGAAACCGTGGGAAGAAGAGAAATGAAGAGAGAAGAAGAAAAGTAGGCTAATATAAGATATTTGCTTTATAAAAGCAAATAGTAACTCATTTTACTTATCTCTTCTTTTCTTCCTTATTTGACGAAGTCTATGGTGACACATCCTTAGAAAACCGGCCCCCTCTTTATAACCAAGATATTTATGGTCTTGGTTGACCAACTAATTGACTTATGTTGACTAAAACTTAAACTAGTCACTATTTGGCACTATTCACAAATTAGTGCACATATTTGTGAAATTTTTGATTTCCCTTTGATTTAGGCTTCCTAATGTGATACTAATTATTACACATGTTGATTCAGGTGTAATCATGGGCATTTAGCCACTCAAAACTCATTACAAGACAATTTTTCAAAAATGTGCTTTTAGACTTCTTAAAGCACATTTTGTGTTTTAACTTGTTTTCAAGCTTGGTTTTCTTTGGTAATTGGTTTAAAATACCATTAGAATATTACTAAGGTCTTAGAATGATATTTGGGTACTCACCCAAGTCTCTCCAAGCTTAGAGCACATTTTTGCCCTAATTGCCCTTAAGGCATTTTCTTGTGTTTTCCTTGGTTTAAATTGTCTACCAATCTTTCTAAGGCATATTTTAGCCTTACCTCATTATAAATTGATGTTTAATTAGCATACTTAGGTTTGGGGTATTTCAATCTACCCCCCTTAAAAGAACTTTGTCCCCAAAGTTCCCATGCATCTTATTTTCTTAGAATACATGTCTTACCTCATTCCATAGATCACATGGATCATACTTATGTATACTTAAACTCATTGAATCATTAGATCCACCATATGCTTATTCTCAAATATCACACAGCTTGCTTAAGCATGTATAACACTCAAAATTCTCTTTGTTCCTTTTTGATGATTAAAACAATCACATAATTTTCATCGTATTCTCCCATGTCACCGGTCCGTAGACAAAGGCACATTCGTCCATGCCACCATGGGCCAGAATACAAAACTACTCTATTCTCCCCATGTCACCGGTCCGAAGACAAAGGCTCATGCGTCCTCGACTTCATGGGCGAGACTCAGTAAAAAGGAAATCCTTTTTACGGGGTCATGTGAGGAATAATTCCTCTAATTAAAAATACAATCAACTCCAATTTCATTTTATCCTAATGCCTCCATCCTTAGCGTGATTTAATTATGACCACTGGTAGGGAGTTTCAGGAATCATCCAACCCTGATGTGATCAGCATCAGTGTAGAACTATCCTTCCACCCCAATTTGTGTTCGGTTTCCCTTGATCCCTAGAAAATCAAGTTCCACCTCCCATGTCATTTTCAAACATCCAGATAGTTCACTCATGTCCAATTTTCTATCTTTTTAGTTCTTCTAATCATAATCAATACATCTCCAAAGTGTGGACTCAGTCCATCAAACATTCCCGATTCTTCTCTTAGTAATTACCTCAAGACTTAAATTCCTACTAAGTTCTATAACCGTCTCATACCTATTCTCACCATCTTATATCTCATAGCATTACTATCTTCTTCCTCATATTCATATCGAACAGTATCCAATAGTGTTATCTTATTCTTATCTCACACGTAGTCTCATATCGACTCATACCTCATATATTCCTTATTTCTTAAATATCCTTAATCCTCTTCCTTAATTCTCTTAACTTGTACTCACAACGGAGTTAACAAGATAGGTACTTAATATGTATGGTATTCACATCTTCTGTGTGCAATAACCATGATTTATCTCAAAATGTTTATGTAAAACACATTCTCAAATTATTTTGTGCTATGCACACCGTAGTTTATGTTCTAAGTACATAAGCATACGCTAAGCGGTTTCCGCTCTACCCCCCTTAAAATGGATTACGCCCACGTAATCGACATTATATCATCCTTGAACATAAGTTCAAGATGTCTAATTCTCACCAAGCATTCTAGCTTCCATGTCATCTATCTCACTTATAATTCGATCAGAAATGACTTAGTCTCTGTATCGAGGATTCTTACGGTACTTATACCATTTTCTTAACTTAGTCTGCTCTAATCTCAAAGGTACTGATCTGCTAGCTTCAGCTGCGCGACTCTGATAATCTTAGGCTTAACTGCCTTTGTAATTGTTCATAGTATTGTATATCCTTCTGCCTCCTTACAGTTTAGGAATATTGGTCTCTTAGTGGACACGTGTTTCTTTTATATACACGGCCTTAATGAGTTGTAACTCGTCTATCCATTCTCCTTGAAGATCTTATGTTCATACTCTTAGTGTTTTCTCGAATGTCTAAATTGTTCTCTCCAACTGACCTTTGGTCTGAGGATGACCCTTAATCTGAAACTACTATTTAGTGCTTATTGCGCTTTACAGCCTTATCCTTAACACTTTAAGACATGTCCAATGTCTGTGCTTATCAATTCGTGCTCTTTGCACTTCATAGTCCTTAATTATTTGTTCTCTGATTCCCTTGTGTTGTTGGTTCAACTGAATTCTTCTCTTCAACTGTTTGTGGTAATAGCTGCTCTTGTCTGATCTTGCGTCGTTGTCCGTGGTACGGAGTCGACTACTTCCCGTGTTCCTTACACCACTCGTCTACATGCATGGGGTACCCTACTGGTACATTACTACTTACCCAACTAACTCATAAATGAGCGTGCCAGGCCTGCAAGCCCCTGTGGGGTGTAGTCGTCCCACGTCTCGTTTTAGTAAACTCATAGTGTCCGTCACACGTTTAGCTATTGCTAATTATGAAGTATTCTGTTGCCGATCTCCTCTTTCATCGTTCCATAATAACATTTATTGTTCTTCTTGAAGTTAATCAAGGGAAATCCATTTACTGTGTTCTTGGGTATGGTATGCTCTAGCTCCTTTCTGTATTCCGTATTGACTCAATTTCTTAATAGCTTAGGTCTCTTTCCATAGAGCCTCTTATCTTCTTTCTCATATTTATTCTACTAGGAATGCACTTCCAGTTCCTTAAGGAATGGGTAGTGTGCTTCCTGTGTAATCTTACCAAACCAGGTCCAGACTACTGGCATCAATGCATAGTTTGTCTACCATCTTATTTCCTTACTTATGCTGGTCTTAACTCATAAATCTAATTGCCTCAGTGTCAATATTTGACGGCTCATACATAACGGTCGCTTTACCGCGCACCATGACTTAATCCCCTCATATAAATATTGTACTCATGACCACTACTACCGTGGTAGTTGGCCTTTACTCTGTTGCCCATTGATGGTGCAACTCCTTACTCATTTATTCTAACATCTTATCTTATATTCAATTCCTTCCTGGTGTAAACACGCTAGGGTTTCTTTAATTCCGGTGTTTGGCGGTTGTCGTACTGTGTTATAAAATGGTTATCTCTTAATATGAAGGTGTTCTGCATCCATCTCAGGTTCGTAAGTAGGGTAGTTTCTCTCATGTTCTTTCATCCTTTATGATGTTATTTACCATGTAATTTAACCGGTTACTGAAGAAGTCATTCGTTGAATCAAAAGCTCTTTGAGCGTTGGTCACTTGACGTGTCACTCTGTGCACTCGCCATGTTTATCCCTGACGAATACTGATTCTTAAATCCCGGGTGCTGGATAAGAGGTCTGTCTCTGCAGCCTTCCCTACTACTCAAGTGTATCTGGTATGTTCTAAGGTAATCTCAAGGTTTACAATTTCCATTCTCTAACAAACGTGTTATTTCTCTAATAAGTGAAAGCCCTTTTTGAGGGGTTTATTCCCAATCTTGGCCTCACAACAAGGAGAGGTATCCCCACCCTAGAAGGCATGGTTCGTTCTCCGCCCCTGCCAATGTAGTATCTCATTATTCTCGTTGGTCCCCTTTCCTGGCAATATTTTCCACAATCTAAGTCATAGGTTTGGTAACCGTTCATATCTACGAATTGTAGTTCCTCATGGCTTAAATAAGCTCTCTTATAACTTACTGCGCCTCGGGCTCTAATGTGGTTAACATCCTTGGCTCGTTGGCTCTTAGTGCTTAATGTCTCAGTTCATTACTTGTACTCTTACTCATCTGTAGGTTATCCTCATAAACTTCTGGTCCTTTGAACACTATCCACCGTTAGGTTACATGCTAAATGTAGTATTGGGTTTCATGGTAAGTCGCTGCATCCTGCTTCCTGCTATGGAAGTTTATTCAGGTGATCTGTGGTCACTTAGTGTTTTTGACAATACTATCGTTTCCATAGACTTGCGCCCTTTAACAATTACGGATTAGTTCGTATTAGGCATCTGCCTTACGGTGTCTAAGTCGTAAATCATCCTATCATCTTTTGCTTCCATCTCAACGCTTCGTTCAACATTTGTTGACTACGCCACCCATCGATGATTAATCATACTTGGGTGTTAATGAGGTAGGCAATCAATACTAATCGTCATTCATCAGTTTGTTTGGCTCGACTGTGCCCGCTCTGTGGGGGTAGTCCTCTGAGCTATCCTCTTTCGGGGTTGTATGTCTTAATCCTTAGTAGGTTATATCTTACGTTCATTTCTTTTATCCTTGTCTTCTAGGCTTTCCAACATCCTCATTGAAGATTGTTGTTATTGGTTTTCATAATGGTCACCTCGGGAATTCTATCCCGTTCCTGCTGGAAGTCATTCTATCAACAGTCTCCACTGTATCACGTAATGCATTCTTTGTATGTTATCACCTATGTAGTGTTTTGCTCGCATTACAGAAAAATCTCTTAGATTTTCCTCTTTGGGGTTCGGGATTGGTGTTCTTACCGTACTGTCGGTTGTTGTTGTTGTAGTAGGTGGTACCGTTGCTAACATTTATATTGTTTAGTATTTCGTCCAAGTTCAGCTCCCTGCTGACTGGTGTGTCGACTCATCTCATCATGGTCAGGCCGTCAGGCCCTTCCAAGGTCTCATCCTTCCGTTCCTATAGATTTACAGTCCGGTATTAAAATGTACTACAATTGTAGCGTTCTACTATCTCGCCATGATTGTTTTCCGTGTAGCTTAACCGTGGCAGCACTTGCTATGGCAAGTGCGCCATGCAAGATGGGTTACCGGTGCTTGTGCATCAGTAATGGTACTTCCTCCTAACATTTTATATCTTTGGTAGTCCTCGGGACTCCTTCGATGTTCTTTAGTTTAGATAACTGACCATTTAGCAATTTCCTTGCCGTTTTGACAGTGCTGTCATTTATCAGGGCGTTCCTCTTTTTGAGGGAACCCCTTATTATTTAATCATGTCTTGACTCTCGCTCCCGTTTCCACACATTTTGTCGTGGTTACTAAGTAATGATCCTCCTTTAGGCACTACATCGTAGTCCTATTCCGGTATACAGTTGTACGCGTCTTTATTGTCACCTACGCTATGTCGGCCAGGTCTTGTAACCTTTCTCATTGTATGGGGATTGGAGTTCCCATTTCTAACTGGACTTTCCAATAATCTTAACCCTCATGCTTTGTATCATCCCACTGTTATGCTCACTCGGACCGCTGTCTGGTACTCATGTCGCTTATCTTTTCTTATCCATTGCACTCGTAGTGCTTTTCTTATCATTGGTATGGTGGGTTATTTCGACTGCGTAGCATGTTGACCCATGTTGCCGGTAATTACCGTTCCCTTATTGATAGAATTTCATAGGTAGCGCCTGTTTCTCTGTTGCGCTCCATTAAAAACCTCCTAGTTCTCCGTAACTGTTGTGCAACAAAATGTTTCTCGTATTGCTTACTGTTAACTAACTACCAGATCGGGTTTTCCCGAGTAAGAGAAGGCTTTCTTCTCTCTGGCGTTTGTTTCACATATTCAGGGTTAGGGATGTGGAGGGCGGGTCTAGGTACTATGGATATCCGGTAAATACTGGGAAGTCCTAACTAACGCACCTCTCACTCTATCACTCAACCCTTAACCCATAACTCAATTTCAACCTCAGTATTCTCCTAAGTTCGGTAATTCACATCTTCAGAGCGTAACTACGCTCTGATACCACTTTTTGTAACACCCCATCTCGATCCAATCGTGGTTATCACAAACTTAACACCATATATACAAACTCTACAGCGGATTCAAATACATTCCAGGACCTTGCCACGGTCTGACTACAGAATATACCGAACATTAGTACATACCAATCTTAACCAAATACATATCCTTTATACAATCCCCTCACATCCTATACATCTTACTATCTCAAAATGCCATACGAGTGTACATGCACAACTCGTAGGCCACACTTAACCCGTAACGCTTGTACCCCATCTTACTCTCGTGACGGCCGCCTCCTGACGTTCACCTGTGTAGTAAAAACAGCCCCCAAAGGGGGTCAGCACGAATGCTGGTACGATCCTCTCATGGCCCCCAAGCTAACGTGGCTACAACGACTAATTGTCGATAGCATGGAGGTTGATTAGATGCACAACATAATAGAAAGTGCAGTAAACAACATTCCAAATATGAACAATCAAAGTTCAAACATAATGAACGACTTAAATGTGTTCCCTTAATTAGAGAGTTAATTATTTAACTCCTTAAGTTATGTTTCCTCTTAATCTTAGTCCATCCTTATCTTACCTCAAACTTAGTCTTATCTTAGCCTTAGAAACAACCATCCTTTAAAAAGGAATGGATGTAGCTTATCTTAGTCTTATAATACAAACCATCCTTTAAAAAGGAATGGTTGCAACTTATCTCAAACCTTATCTTAATCTTAGAATACAAACCACTCTTTAAATAGAAATGATTGCATCTTACCTCAATGTTTATTTTTGTCGGGTCAAAAGCAACCCTAGCCAATGAGCTATTAACTCCATTGGTTGAATAAACAACTTATCTTATAATTTAGGATTTAGGTGATCCTACCACACCATCTTAATGCCTCCTACCTTGGACTGTATGTCCAACGTAGCTGAGCCGGCAACCGACCCTAGGCAACAAGTCCGAAGACAAGTCCTTAAGCGGAAGTCAGATCTGCTATAGATACCGACCCCCTTTTCCTTAGCATGCATGACCGGAGTCAGTCCCGGGTTCCTCACTCCCCCCTTAAGTTCCAGTTAGTAGAAGCCTCAAGACAATGTTTGTTGGTTAACCTCTTTCGGTTTTTAACAAACTTATATTAAGGAGCGTTCCTTAGTCTCACTCAATTCCTTACTAAACGTTGGTTAGTAAGTTCTCACAGTAAGTTGTGTTAGTTTTCAAACATCACACAACAATACAATAAACATAATGTTCCGGTTGCATGCTTTATCTTGTTTAGTGAGCACACAAAAACAAATAGCACACAAGCCGAGGGACACCTCATTAGCAAGCAGGTCACAAGAAGAACTGTACCGTTCACCGTTGGTCGTTCGGTTGCTTACTCTCCTCTGGAGTCCAAATTCTCAAACCCTAAAACATTCATTCAATTTTAGGTTGTTAATTACTTTTCCAAAAAAAAAAGCTAACTTACTTAACTCACTTAGTCACTAATGATCCCCATCTAACACCACTTAAGTTCTTATAAACCTAATCTTAAGTGAATCACTTCTCCTCATAACTTATACTTATTCACCCACTTAATTATCATTGTTACCCACCAAACATGTCTTAAACAACCTTATATTATCATTAAATATCAATCCCCACCATTAGATATCATTTCCTAACCTTAAACATCGTTTTTGGTCAAAACAGCACCGCGTCCGAACTTGTGTCCGAGCTTACCAAGTTCGGACGCAAGTCGAGACTCAAAAGGGTGCAACCAGACGTGTGTCTGAACATGTGCCGAACTTCCCTAAGTTCGGACATAGGTCGAGGAAAAATCAAAGGAAGAATTTCAAGTGTCCGAACATCTAAGTCCGGACGGTAGTTCGGACTCTGGTCGAGACTCAAAAATTCTAATCGCAACAGGGCATGTCCAAGCTTCCAAATTCGGACGGAAGTTTGGACAGGCCAGAATACTCATCTTCTACACCCTTAAACACTTATCTCCTTTCTTGCAAAAATGCCCAACTCTTCCACAAGTGTCCCATTATGTCTTAATACCATATAGGCACTTAAACTCACCTTAGAACATCCTTTAAAACCTCCTTAACCATTTTCTCAATCCTTACAAGAATTTCTAACACTTGTTACTTATTTCCTTATTTTTCCAACATGTAACTTTTGTCTAAAACTCTAACTATCCAAAGTGTTTCCTTCCCAATCAATATAACTTCCCCCTAAGCATTATTGCATCCCCTCTTTGCTTGCTAAACCTTCCAAGGTTATCTTGCATGTCCATGCACAATTCCTTTCTTTTCCTTTTTCTACTCATCAACCTAAACTCATGAACTTACCTATGCATTTCTCCCCATCTTCTTAGCACCTTAACTATCCTACACCCTCCTTGGACATTTCCATCTCCTTTTACTCACTTACTCACCATTCTCATGATCATACGCTCTTTTACATTCCTAGTCATTTTCCTTGACATTTGACAACATTCTCCCACACCTTTCTCTTCCATCACCTAAGTCCACTCATTAACATCTAAACTAAACCTCATTAGTCCACTACTAGCATCATCACACTTACACAAGCTTCTCAAAACTCTCATTGTTATATTCCCTAGTTCATACCTAAATTATCTTAAGGCATTATGCACCTTCTCCTCCAAATTTGCACAAGTCTTACCATTCCTCTTACCATGACTTTGGTGTGTTCAATACACCCATCTAAACTCTAATTCCTCCTAGACAACTCTGGGTCATCCTAAACCTCAAGACCTACTTAGTTAACCCATTTCCACTCAAATTCCTCTTCATGCTCCCTAGTAAACCCTGGGGCACATTAACTCACCACCACCACTTAAACGCTTTGTTTTCTATTCAAATTTTGCCATAGCTTCTCTAGTATTTTATCATGCCCAAATGCATTGTTTTCCTCATTCAACCAGCTCACACACATCAAGTCCTTTCTCATCTTATTTTCTCACCCAAATCAACTTATTCACAACAAACTCAATATAGTGCAATAATCTTAAATTGCATAGCACCAAGGCTCTTAAATGACATGGCTCTTAGGCCCTTAAATGACTTAAACTTAAACACTGTATTTCCCACATATAAAAGCCTTCAACATGCAAATACACCCATCAATCTCATAGTAGTTACAATACTCTTAAAATCCATCTTAAACTTATACTAACTCAATCTCATTGGCTCCTTAGTCACAAGTTATAAGCTTGTTTAAATTATTTTTTCCTAGGTTATACAACCCATTACCTAATGTAAGCCCTAGGCTACATTGGTACTCATCTAAAACTCATTCCTTAAACCTTAAACCACCATTAGGTAAGTAATTTACCTTGTTTTCTCAAGCTTATCTTATCTTCCTCCTTAGACCTTCTTCTTGAATGAATATCGGCCACCACTTAAACTTCCTTTGCCAATGTTCTAACCAATATTCAATGACTCACATGAGTACTAAACAATACACTAACCTCAAGGAATGAAAACCTAGGTTAAAAATGTGTTCTAAGGTATAAAAGTGGATGATTACCTTTGAAGTCTCAAGGTAGACTTGGGCATTGAATGAAATAGGACCTCCAATAGTCCTTTGTGAATAAAACAAGCTAGAACAAGGCATAAAAACAAATCCCCATGAGTAGTAATTTTCGGCCATGTGGAAGGAATGGTGGAAACATGGTTTTTCTTACATTTTTATTACCTTGAATGAATGGAGAACCAAATGGGCTGTTCAAACCTGATTTTCCTCCATCAATGGAGTTTTCTCATGGCACCAAACTTGAGCTTTGAAGGATTTGAGAAGATAGGAAGATAGGTCTTGGCCTAACTAAGAGAAATCTATACTTGGTTTTTGATTTGGAGCAAAGATGAACACTTGGTGAGCAATTGAAGGTGGAGCACCCATGGATGGAGCTCTCTCGATTTTGGAGCAAGAGAAGAGAAGAAGAAACCGTGGGAAGAAGAGAAATGAAGAGAGAGAAGAATAAAAGTAGGCTAATATAAGATATTTGCTTTATAAAAGCAAATAGTAACTCCTTTTACTTATCTCTTCTTTTCTTCCTTATTTGATGAAGTCTATGGTGACTCATCCTTAGAAAACCGGCCCCCTCTTTATAACCAAGATATTTATGGTCTTGGTTGACCAACCAATTGACTTATGTTGACTAAAACTTAAACTAGTCACTATTTGGCACTATTCACAAATTAGTGCACATATTTGTGAAATTTTTTATTTCCCATTGATTTAGTCTTCCTAATGTGATACTAATTAGTACACATGTTGATTAAGGTGTAATCATGGGCATTTAGCCACTCAAAACTCATTTACAAGACAATTTTTAAAAAATGTGCTTTAAGACTTCTTAAAGCACATTTTGTGTTTTAACTTGTTTTCAATCTTGTTTTTCTTTGGTAATTGGTTTAAAATGACCATTAGAATATTACTAAGGTCTTAGCATGATATTTTGGTACTCACCCAAGTCTCTCCAAGCTTAGAGCACATTTTTGCCCTAATTGCCCTTAAGGCATTTTCTTGTGTTTTCCTTGGTTTAAATTGTCTACCAATCTTTCTAAGGCATATTTTAGCCTTACCTCATCATAAATTGATGTTTACTTAGCATACTTAGGTTTGGGGTATTTCACTCACCATGTTTATCTCTAACGATTACTGATTCCTAAATCCTGGGTGCTGGATATGAGGTCTGTCTCTGCAGCCTTCCCCACTTCTCAAGTGTATCTGGTATGTTCTAAGGTAATCTCAAGGTTTACAGTTAGTGTATTACATCTCTAATAAGTGAAAGCCCTTTTTTTGAGGGGTTTATTCCCACTCATGGCCTCACAACAAGGAGAGGTATCCCCACCCTAAAAGGCATGGTTCCTTCTCCTCCCCTACCAATGTACTATCTCATTATTCTCATTGGTGCCTTTCCTGGCAATATTCTCCACAATCTAAGTTATAGGTTTGGTAACCGTTCATATCTATGAATTGTAGTTCCTTTGTGGCTTAAATAAGCTCTCTTACAACTTACTGCACCTCGGGCTCTGATGTGGTTAACATCTTTGGCTTGTAGGCTCTTAGTGCTTAATGCTTCAGTTCATTACTTGTACTCTCACTCATCTGTAGGTCATCCTTAAAGGTTTTTGTTTCCTTGAACACTATCCACCGTTAGGTTACGTACTAAATGTAGTATTGGGTTTCATGGTAAGTTGCTGCATCCTGCTTCCTGCTATGGAAGTTTATTCGGGTGTTCTGAGGTTACTTAGTGTCTTTGATAATACTGTCATTTTATTAGACTTATGTCTTTTAGCAAATAAGGCTAAGTTCGTATTAGGCGTTTGCCTTACGGTGTCCAAGTTGGATATCATCCTGTCATCTTATACTCCCACCTCAACGCTTCGTTCAACTTCCGTTGACTACGCCACCCGTTGATAATCAATCGTACTCGGGTGTTAATGAGTTAGACAAACAGTATTAACTGTCATTCATCAGTTTGTTCGGCTTGACTATGCCCGCTCTGTGGGGGTAGTCTTCTGAGCTTTCCTTTCCCAGAGTTGTACGTCTTTAATCCTTAGTAGGTTATATCTTAGGTTCATTTCCTTTATCCCTGTTTCCGGGGTTCACCAACATATTCAACAAAGATTGTTGTTATTAGTATTCTTAATGGTCATCTCGGGAGTTCTATCCCGTTCCTGTCGGAAGTCGTTGAGTCAACAGTCTCCACTGTATTATGTATCACTTCCCGGTAGGTTATTGCTTACATATGGTTTTGCTCGGATCACTGAGCGATCTCTTAGGTTTTTCTCTTGGAGTTCGGGATTGGTGTTCTTACCGTACTGTCGGTTGTTGTTGTAGTAGGTTGCACCGTTGCTAATATTTATATCATCTAGTATTTCGTCCAAGTTCAGTTCCCGGCTGACTGGTGTGACACCTCATCTCTTCATGGTCAGGCCGTCGGGCCTTTCTAAGGTCTTATTTTCCCGTTTTTATGGATTTACAATCCAGTATTACTACAACTGTAGCGTTCTCTATCTCGCCATGATGGCTTTTCGTGTAGCTTAACCGTGGTAACACTTGCTATGGCAAGTGCGCCATGCAAGATGAGCTACCGGTACTGTGTGCGTCGGTAGTGGTACTTCCACCTCATCTTTTTATATCTTTGGTAGTCCTCGGGACTCCTTCTATGTTTCTTATTTTGGATAACTGGCCATCCGGCAGTTTCCTGGTCGTTTTGACAGTACTGTCATTTATCAGGGCGCTCCTCTTTCTAAGGGAACCCCTTATTATTTTCTTATGTCTTAATCCTCGCTCCCGTCCTCACACATTTTGTCGTGGTTACTAAGTAATAATCCTCCTTTAGGCACTACATCGTAGTCCTATTATGGTGTACAGTTGTATGAGTTTCTACCGTCGTCTGCGTTATGTCGGCCAGGTTTGCAACCTCCTTAATTGTATGGGGTTTGGAGTTCCCGTTCATAACTGGACTTTCCAGTAATCTTATCCCTTAAGCTTTATATTATCCCACTGCTATGCTTATTCGGACCACTGTCCGGTACTCATGTCACTTATCTTTTCTTAACCATTGCACTTATAGTTCTTTTCTTACCATTGGTATGGCGGGCTATTTCGACTGCGTAGCATGTCGACCCATGTTGCCGGTAATTACCGTTCCCTTATTGATAGAATTCCATTAGTAGCACCTGTTTCTCTGTTGCGCTCCAGTTAAAACCTCCAAGTTTTTGTAAACTGTTGTACTACAAGGTGTTTCTTGTATTGCTCACTGTTAACTAACTACCAGATCGGGGCTTTCCCGAGTAAGAGAAAGCTTTCTTCTCTCTGGCGTTTGTTCCCCATATTCAGGGTTAGGGATGTGGAGGGCGGGTCTAGGTACTATGGATATCCGGTAAATACCGGGAAGTCCTAACTAACGCACCTCACACTCTATCACTCAACCCTTAACCCAAAACTCAAACTCAACCATAGTATTCACCTAAGTTCGGTATTTCTTGTCTTCAGAGCGTAATTACGCTCTGATACCACTTTTTGTAACACCCCATCTCAATCCAAATGTGGTTTCGCAACTTAACAACATATATATATAAATGTCACAGCGGAATTCAATACACTCCAGGACCTTGCCACGGTCTGACTGACAGAATATACCAAACATTAGTACATATAAATCTTAACTAATACATATCCTTCTTACAATCCCTCACATCCTATACATCTTACTAACTCAAATTGCCACACGAGTGTACATGCACAACTCGTAAGCCACACTTAACCCATAACGCTTGTACCCCATCTTACTCTCGTGACGGCCGCCTCCTGACGTTCACCTGTGTAGTAAAAACAGTCCCCAAAGGGGGTCAGCACGAATGCTGGTACGATCCTCTCATGGCCCCCAAGCTAACGTGGCTATGACGACTAATTGTCGATAGCATGGAGGTTGATTAGATGCACAACATAATAGAAGGTGCAGTAAACAACAAACCAATTATGAACAATCAAAGTTCAAACACAACGAACGACTTAAATGCGTTCCCTTAATTAGTGAGTCAATTATTCACTCCTTAAGTTATGTTTCCTCTTAATCTTAATCCATCCTTATCTTACCTTAATCTTAGTCTTATCTTAGTTTTAGAAAACAACCATCCTTTAAAAAGGAATGGATGTAGCTTATCTCAGTCTTATAATACAAACCATACTTTAATAGAAATGGTTGTATCTTATCTCAAACCTTATCTCATATATGCCAACCATTCTCTCATTAGAACTGGTTAACCCTTAGTTCGTTGTTTATTTTTGTAGGGCTTGGTTAACCCTTAGTTCGTTGTTTATTTTCGTAGGGCTTGGTTAACCCTAGCCAGCAGCAGGGCACTTACCGGCAATAAACAACATTCTTAAATTGTTGGGGATGTAGGCTTGATCCCCCCACGCCATCTTAGTATGCCTCCCTCCTAGAACAAGTAGTCCGAGGAGGCCGAGTCTATATGTCGACTCTAGGCGACGAGCCCGAAGACAAGTCATATTTGGAAGTCGGTATCTGATAAGGATACCGACCTCCCCCAATACACATGTGCCGGTACCATTCCGGATTCCTCACTCCCCCCCAAGTTCCAGTTAGTAGTAAGTCTCAGGTTAATGTTTGTTAGTTAACCTCTTTCGGTTACTAAGTAAACAATATTTGGGAGTGTTCCTTAATCTCACACAATACTTTACTAAACACTAGTTAGTAAGTTCTCGCGGTAAGTTGTGTTAGTTTTCAAACATCACACAACAATGTAATAAGCATAATATTCCGGTTGCATGCTTTATCTTGTTTAGTGAACACACAAAACAAATAGCACTCAAGCCGAGGGACACCTCGTTAGCAAGCAGGTCACAAGAAGAACTGTACTGTTCACCGTCGGTGGTTGCTTGTTTAATCTCCTTCCGGGTCCCAATTCACAAGTCCTAAAACATTCATTCAGTTTTAGGTTATTAGTTACTTAACTCTTCCCAACTTACTTAACCTACTTACCCACCATTGTTCACCATTTAATGTTCACTAAGTCCTTACAGTTTTAACTTAGACTTTTAAGTGCATCATTTCTCATTGTCTCTTATACTTATTCACCCACTTAATTGTCATTAATTCCCACCAAACATGTCCTTAATAACTTTATAATACCAATACTTATCAATCCCCATCATTACCTAACATTTTCCAAGCTTATACACCATTTTTAGGGTGGTCCGGGACCTTGTCCTCAACCTAAGTCCCGGACCTTTACCTGGTTCAAACTCTCGGCTGTTTTAATGTGGTGGTCCGGGACTTTGTTTGGGACTTAAGTCCCGGACCAATGCAAGCTAAAATCCTCGGGGGTAATTCAGGGGGTGGTCCGGGACTTCTTACAAAACTTAAGTCCCGGACCCTATGGTTGAAGCAACTCTCGGCATGAATTTTAGGTTGGTCCGGGACATTACCCTGGACTTAAGTCCCGGACCAGCTACAGATTTTTGCCCTTTTTATTTTCCTAAGTGCATTTGCACTTGCTCTCTTTATCCATAAATCACCCAAACTATATACATGTTCTTAGGCATGTCCTAATACCAAAATAACCTCCTAAACTTGTCCAATTCCTTCTCTAACCTTATAACCCAATTTCTCACATAATCTCTTAACACTTGTAATATTTCCCTTACACTTCCAACATGTAAACTTTGTCTAAAACTTCAACTAACCAAAGTGTTTCCTTTCCACCAATGTAACTACTCCTCAAGCATCATCATGCACAACCCATTTGCTTTATCCACACTTCTCAAAGCTATATATAACCTAGCACATGCTTACTTCTTCACGTCATTATACCTTATTTTTCCTTCAAACTTTGTACAAGTTTCCTAGCTTCCTTCACTATGGTTTTGTTTCTTAAATTAACCATTGGATCCCCTAGTCCCTCTTAGACATCTACATCTCTTTTACTCAACTTACACACCATTCTCATAATCATACACTCTTATACATTCCTAATCTTTTTCCTTGACAATTTACAACATTCTCGTACACTTTTCTCTTCCATCTCCAAGTCCACTCCTTACCATCAAGACTAGAACCTCATTAGTCCATCACTAGCATCTTCACTACTTACTCAAGCTTCCCAAAACTCTCATTGTTATATTCCCTAGTTCATAACTAAATCACCTTATAGCATTATACATCTTTTCATCCAAATTTTGCTCAAGTCTTATCATTCCTCTTAACATGACTTTGGTGTGTTCAATATACCCACCAATCCTCTAATCCCTCCTAGACAACTCTAGGTCATCCCAAACCTCAAGAACTACTTAGTTAACTCATTTCCACTCAAATTCCTCTTAATGATCCCTAGTAAACCCTAGGGCATATTAACTCACCACCACCACTTAAACACTTTGTTTTCTACTCAAATTTTGCCATAGCTTCCCTAGTATTTTATCATGCCCAAATGCATTGTTTTCCTCATTCAACCAACTCACACACATCAAGTCCTTTCTCATCTTGTTTTCTCACCCAAATCAACTCATTCACAACAAACTCCATATAATGCAATAATCTTAAATTGCATAGCACTAAGGCTCTTAAATGACATGGCTCTTAGGCCCTTAAATGATATGAATTTAAACACTGAATTTCCCACATATAAAAGCTTTCAACCTGCAAATACACCCATCAATCTCATAGTAGTTATAATGCTCTTAAAATCCATCTTAAACTTATATTACTAACTCATTCTCATTGGCTCCTTAGTCACAAGTTCACAAGCTTGTTTAAATTCCTTTTTCCTAGGTTATATACCCCTTTACATAATGTAAGCTTTAAGCTACATTAGTACTTATCTAAATACCACCCCTTAAACCTTAAACCACCATTAGGTAAGCATTTTACCTTGTTTTTCTCAAGTTTCTCCTTAGGCTTCTTCCCTTGGGAATCTCGGCCACCATTTTAATTTCCTTTTCCAATGTTCTAATCAATATACAATGACTCTTATTAGTGCTAGATAATGCACTAACCTTAAGGAATGAAAACCTAGGTTAAAAATGTGTTTTAAGGTATAAAAGTGGATGATTACCTTTGAAGTCTCAAAGTAGACTTGGGCATGAATCAAGAGGGACCTCCACTAGTCCTTGGTGATCAAAACAAGCTATTTCAAGGTGTGAAACAGAACCCTCATAAGATAGAATTTTCGGACATGTAGAAAAATGAAGGGAAGTTGATTTTTCTTTCACTTTCATTACCTTGGATGAATGTAGAACCAAAAGAGCTCTTCAAACTTGACTTTCCTTCATCAATGGAGTTTTTTCATGGCTCCAAACTTGAGCTTTGAAGGATTTGAAAAGATAGAAATGTAGGTCTTGGTCTAACTAAGAATAATCTATGCTCACTTTTTGATTTGGAGCTAAAATGAGTAACTTATGGACATTTGAAGATGGAACAAGGATGGGGCTGCTTGGGACGGCTTAGGAACAGAGAATAAGAAGAGGAACTCGTTGGTGAAGAAGAGAAATGAAGAAGAGAGGAGAGAGGTAGGCTAATAAAGGATATTTTGCTTTATAAAAGCAAATAGTAACTTTCTTTACTTTCCTCTCATTTTCCTTTAATTGCTTAGTCATATGGTGACTCCCCACATCAAAACCGGCCCCCCTCTTATAATGGAGATATTTATGGTCTTGGTTGACCATCTTATTGACTTATGTTGACTTAAGCTTAATTTGGGCACTATTTGGCACTATTCACAAATTAGTGCACATATTTGTGAAATTTTTGGTTTCCCATTGATTTAGACTTCCTAATGTGATACTAAGTAGTACACATGTTAATTAAAGAGTAATGATGGACATTTAGCCACTCAAAACCCCTTTACAAGACAATTTTTCAAAAATGTGCTTTAAGACTTCTTAAGGCACATTTTGTGTTTTAACTTGTTTTCAAGCTTGGTTTTCTTTGGTAATTGGTTTAAAATGACCATTAGGATATTACTAAGTTCTTATCATGATATTTGGGTACTCACCCAAGTCTCTCCAAGCTTAGAGCACATTTTTGCCTCAATTGCCCTTAAGGCATTTTCTTGTGTTTTCCATGGTTTAAATTGTCTACCAATCTCTCTAAGGCATATTTTAGCCTTACTACATCATATATTGATATTTACTTAAAATACTTAGGTTTGGGGTATTTCAAAGTGCGCCTTTCTCTACTATCACTCAACCCTTAACCTAAGGTTTGGAAATCCTAAACTCGGTAGTATACAATCATCAGAGCGTTACTATGGTCTGATACCACTTTTTGTAATACCCCAACCACTAATTCGTAATTAACAATAATTAATAATGCCTAACTCAAATGAATTCACAACGGAAAAATAAATTCAACTCTACGGTGTTACCGCCATTAGTCACCCACGTGACTAATTAGGCCTTTTCAACTCCACTGTAACGGTATGACGAACTGAATACATACCAAGAAGCCCCAATATTAAATACATGTCCAAAATGATAACATATTGAGTTTCTAAGTTCTCGGAACGTACATAAGTTTGAACTAGATTTCCACATACAAAAGAGGGTATCTCCTATCTATGGTATTATCAAAACAATAATATACCCTGTACCTATATCTACCCTGCCTACTCTTGGTCGGGTCTCCTCAGCATCCGATACCTGAAAATGGGGTGCCCAAAGGCTCAACAACAACGCTGGTATGAAAATGTGCAGCCCGCAAGCTACCGGGCCACACACGATTAATTTGTCAAGAGCATGCAGTTCATTTACATTAATGTAAGCAAAACTGTAAACACACAACATGGAACATACAATTCATTCAATCCGCCAAAGTAGCAATACACCGAACAAAAATGTGATATTAATAAGTCGGTCAAGTTTGTTATAATATTGGCCCCGAGAATATTGAAGTCTTGTATAGGCTTCGTCCACTTGGTTATACAACGCATGTACAGACGATTGAATTGGATGGGTATATAAACCCTGTTGATTGTCGTCTTGCAGACGCTTATTAGGTCAGGTATGAATAAACCCTTCAATCGATATTGGGACTCTCGGGGTTATAGATGGGTAGTTAGCCCCGCAGAAGGAAGAAGTTTCCCTCTGGCCATAACAACATTGGGTAGTTAGCCCCGCAGAAGGATATAGTTCCTTCTGGCCACAATAATATTGGGTAGATAGCACCGCAGGGGATAGTAGTCATCCACCTGGCCAAATTACAAATGGGTAGTTAGCCCCGCAAGAAAATGTAGTCTTCTCCTGGCCGCCGTCGCGACATATATATTTTGGGAGTCTACCTGATGCAGGTATGGCCTCTGGAATTTCCATGCATGGCCAGAAACATCTAGGCTCCTCGCTTCCCGTATCTCTAACATGTTAGAAGTCTCATATGGACTTTCACCTAATTCTAGGGTGCTTAGTCAAATATCACGTTATGGATATTGACTTTGTGTTATAAGGGGAGTTAGTAAGAACTTGAGTGCAAGTTCTTGATAACTAGATTCGCCATTCGTAAGTCACTTGTTATCATGTGTATCGTATATGTGGTTTACTTATTTCGAAGGTGCGGTTAGTGATTCGGAAGTTAATCATAAATATAATACGAACACACATTCATCATGTCACATGTAATTATTTTGATCATTATTCACAGAGCAATTAGTACACAATAATTAGTTAACTTAAGTCAATCACAAGAAGTATACAATCACATATACATAGTCATTTTACATGCTTTACTCTTGGTCATTATTTCACACAACAAGTAGCACACAAGACGGTATAATCCAGTAGTAAACAGGATGCAAGAATCCATACCGTTCACCAGGGAATTACTCTAATGTGCCGTCTCACGCTCCTCGATAATTCTCGAATAACTGGTAACATTCCAATTGTTTCTATTAACGTTAAGGCAACATGGAAATTTAACGACTATTGCGTCCGTATTTAACCCCGTTGTCCCGTTGTTTTATCTTTACTCATGTGATCTTAGGTTCTCACTTTCTCATTCAATCTAACACTTGTTTATACTCCTAATGACCTTTACATGTTACCAAACAAGTCCTAATTATCATATAATACCATACCTATCAATTCCCCACCACTAAATTTCATTTATACACTTACGGTAACATTTTTGGTGTGGTCCGGGACTTGGTCCGGTGCTTAAGTCCAGGACCAACACACTGCACTGATCCTCGGGTTGATTTTTAGGGTGGTCCGGGACTTTGTACTTACCCCAAGTCCCGGACCAACTGCTAGGTGAATTCTCGGAGGTTTTTAATGGGGTGGTCTGGGAGTTTGTAGGGGAACTCGTTCCAGGACCAGCACTGCAGTTCAACTCTCAGACACTTTAATTGTGTGGTCCGGGACTTTGTCCAAGGACTAGGTCCCGACCCTGCTACAATCTGTCAAATTTGACAGTTTCATTTTCTATTCTAACTCCAATTCTCACCCAAATCTTTTCCAATCTTCCTACATGCATCCAAACATGTTATAACACCATAAACATGCCTTAAACGCTCTTAAATCATTGATCAAACCTACCATTAAGATCTTGATCAATTATACCATTTCCATTCTTATTTTCTGCACTTATACACACTAATACATTTCCAAACATTCTCATGACAGTTTACAACTTACCCTCAACCATTATAACCATTCCAAATCCTTCATAGCATATTAATCTCAATTACCAAAACTCATTCATTATTTCCTAGATCACACACACACACACTAGTTCTTTTCTAGAAATTTCCAAGACACTTCAACAACACATTTGCTACAGATTTTGCTCAACTCATTAACTCACTTCCAATATAGCCCCCAAGTGATTAACTAACCAAATCGGCCTCTCTAAACACCTAGTTCACCCAAGGTACCATTTACTTATCAAGTCACCTAAATTTCTTAGGTTTCTACACAAATTTTACCATGACTCCTCTACAATGCCAACATACCCAAATGGATCATTTTTCACTCCCTTCATCACCTAATCCATGACATTCTCAATTCATTATCCATTCATCTAAACCAAGTTCTACTAGCCAAATCCATCATGGATTCTACCAGCACACATTATTCATCCAAAACTCATTAAACACAATGTTATGCACTAATCATAAATTGCTTGGCTCTTATGCCCTTAAATCACAAATAAATTCACAATTCTCTCTTCTAACTCCAAAACACATTTTCAACTCAATTTTGGTTTATTCTTTTAAATTTCCCATCCCATAATTCTAAAATATATAGGATATGCATTAAGGTAGATTTCTTACCTTAAGCTCCCAAGTATTTCCTTTTCAATTCTCCTCTTCTTTCTCTTCTCCATTTCTCTTGATTTTTGATCATGGGCAATACCATTGCCAACACACTAGACCAACATCCAAGGGAGTACAATGAGCACTAATTAAACTCCTAAACCCTTGAAATAACCCTAGAATTCATTGGAAGTGCTTAAGGCATAAAATTAGGGCTTACATTTGGAGGCTCTAGAACAGGCTTTCAATCATGAACCAAAGGAGGCTTCAAACCATCATTTTAGGCTTGGACTATTGCTCATACAAAGAAAGAAAAGAGGGCAATGGAGCAGTCAAAATCGTCCATGACAAGAAGTGGGGAGAAAATGAGTTTTCTATAGATTTTCTTACCTTAAATGAAATAGGGGACTCCCTAGCTCCAAAAAAATCTGATATTCTCCTCAAATGGGGCTGTACCCATGGTGGTGAACTTTAAGGATTTTGAATAGAGGGAAAGGTAGCCCTTGCTCCAACTAAGAGAAATATGTGATTTGTTTTGGATTTGGAGCATTAATGTGGCTTGGGCATGAAGAGGGAGATGGGGGAGCCATGGGAGCTGCAAAAATTGCCAGCCAAGGGGAGGAAGAAAAAGATGCCGGATGGGGGAGAAGGAAATTGGAGAGAGAAGAGGGAAATGGAAGAGAGAGGAGGGGAGTGATTTTGTACTTTTCTACTTTTTGCTTTTGTCTCTTTTAATTATAAGAGGGTTAATTAGTTGAGAGATGGTGCTGATTACCCATATAAAACTGGCCCCCTATAACCAGTGAGTGAGGGGTGTTTTCATCTTTTTGCAAGAAACACTCTTAATTTACCCGGTTTGACACTATTCACTAACTGGGCCAGTTTCCAGATTTTTCTCGTTTCTTTAATTTTAATGGTTATTAACCCTTAATTAATGTTTAATTATATTTATATGGACAACTATACTTTTTACGAGTCCATTTCACCACTTAAAGTCACATTTTCAGGTTTTCTCAAAAAACATGCTTTAAGGCTCGTTTGTGTTTTTAACCCATTATATGGATCCGTTTTCATCGGGAATTGTTTCCACATACTATTTAGGAAATATTAAGCCCTAGGAATCTATCTAGGACCCTATTTGAGGTTCATATACCTCATATGGTTGCGTAACACATGTTTTTACGTTTTGTGCTTTTTATGCGTTTTCTCTTTTCTTTTGGTTTTAATTTCTTCAACAAGGTTTCATTAGGCACCATTAGGCCTATTTAAACATCTCATTAAAATAATTAACCACCATATTTTAAGTCAGGGGTATTTCATTATTACCAGGACACATTCACTAAATTTCACCACATGATTGTGATCTTAGATTATATGTCAATGTATTACATGTTACATTAACTTTAGGAGTTGATTTATCCTTACTCTTGTTCTCTTTTAATCCTCAAATTTATGTGGAGTTTAATACTTATTTGAATCATACATTCCGGTTATATGTATGTGTCTAGGAATTAGAGAATTCCTCAATGACTTGAGGTTTCAATTCATCGATCATTCTTGATTCAATTCTTCCACTTAATTAATTCATGGCTAATTAGTGTAATTAAGGTTTGGGGTATTTCATCTTCTGTAAGTTCCATTCCAATAATTACTGTCTTCGCTGTCTCATCCCAACATATTGGTATTTTTCACTTTCTACCTTACAAAGCTTCATGAGGTGCCATCTCTATACTGGTATGATAGCTATTATTGTAAGAAAATTCAATCAAGTGTAGCTTATCTATCCATGATCTTTGATAATCCATAGCACAAGCCCATAAAATATCCACTAGGGTCTGAATAGTTTTTCCGTTTGTCCATCTGTTACTGGTTGAAAAGTTGTGCTCAAATGTAATTCCGTCCCCTAGCATTCTGAAACTGCTGCAAAAATCTGGACATAAATCTAGAATATCGATCTAATATAATCTCTTCCGGTATACCATGATAACGCACTATGTCTTTAATATAAGCTTCAACCAGTTGTTCTATAGACCAAGTATTCTTCATAGGAATGAATCTTGCTACCTTTGTTAACCAGTCCACTACCACCCAAATCTAATTCATTCCTCCCTTAGACACCGGTAATCCAACTATGAAATCTATCGAAATAGAATCCCACTTCCAATTAGGAATATCTGATGGTTGTAAAAGTCCTCCCATCTTTTTATGTTCAAACTTCACCTTCGGACAAGTCAAGCATTTCGACACATGATTTGCCACCTCCCTTTTCATTCCTGGCCACCAAAAGCATTCTTTCAAATCTTTATATAACTTGTCCCTTCTAGGGTGCATCGAGTAAGTAGAACTATGAGCTTCCTTCATTAATTTCTCCTTATTATATACACAAGCTTGCGACAGACACTATCTTCCCTTGAACCTCAAACTTCCGTCCACATAGATTTAAAAATCTTTTGTTTTTCCATCCTTCATCTTTTCTTTAATTCTCCTGATCTTTTTATCTTCTTGCTGATGTCTTAGTATCTCCTCATAAATGTCTAGTGTTGCGGTCATGTTATACAAAGAAATTTCTTTCTCTACTTCCACCGGTCTAACTACTTCCAGGCTCAATCTTTGGAAATCCTTAACTATCTCATCCGGGAGCACCCACATTGCCCCGGCCAAATTACTTCAATTACGGCTCAAGGCATCAGCTACCACATTGTCCTTGCCCTCATGGTACAAAATTTCAATATCATAATCTTTGATAAGTTCCAACCACCGCCTCAGCCTCATATTCAATTCTTTCTGTGTAAATTTATACTTCAAGCTTTTATGATCAGTGAATATTTTGCACGAAGTCCCATACAAATAATGTCTCTAAATCTTCAAAGCAAACACTATAGCTGCTAACTCGATATCATGTGTAGGGTAGCGTGTTTCATAATCCTTTAGCTGTCTACAAGCATAAGCTATCACTTTTCCTCTTTGCATTAGTACACAGCCTAACCCATTCTTGGAAGCATCACTATAAACATCGAATCCATCCGTCCCGGTCGGTAATACTAATACTGGAGCTGTTGTTAACTTATCCTTCAAACTTTGCAACTCTGTCTCACAACTTTCATCCCACTGAAAATGCGCTACTTTCTTCATCAAGTTTGTAACGGGTCTAGAAATCTTAGAGAAATCTTTCATAAAAATTCCAGTAATATCCAGCTAACCCAAGAAAATTTTGAACTTCTTTAACATTAGTTGGTCTAGACCAATCCTTTACCGCCTGAATCTTAGCAAGATTTACAGAAATTCCCTTATTCGAGATGATGTGCTTAAGAAAAGAAACTTCTTCTAACCAGAACTCATACTTAGCCAACTTCACATATAACTGATTTTCTCCCAACACTTGTTAAACCTGGCACAAGTGGTACTCATGTTCTTCTTTACTCTTCGAGTAAACTAATCTATCATCGATAAATACTACTACTACTACTACTACAGAGTTTGTCCAAAACGGTCTGAATACTCTGTTCATCAAATCTATAAATACTGCTGGTGCATTGGTCAATCCGAATGGCATCACTGTGAACTCATAATGCCCATACCTGGTTCGGAAGGCAGTCTTAGGAATATCTTTTTGTGCCACTCTCAGCTAGTGATATCATGACCTCAAATCTATCTTTGAAAACACTCCCGCTCCTTGCAACTGATCAAACATATCATCAATCCTCGGTAGTGGATACTTTTTTTTCACAGTTACTCCATTTAACTCCCGGTAATCTATGCAAAATAGCATACTTCCATCCTTCTTTTTAACAAACAAGACTAGCGCTCCTCATGGTGATACATTAGGTCGAATATAACCTTTACTCAATAACTTTTCCAACTGGGCTTTTAGTTCTTTCATTTCATTTGGAGCCATTTTGTAGGGATTCTTAGAGATCGGAGCGGTCCCCGGTGCTAGTTCTATAGTAAATTCTACCTCCCGATTTGGCAGCATACCAGGTATTTCCTCAGGGAATATGTCTGAAAATTCTCCTACTACCGGTATATCTTCAACATTTCTCATTTGTCTCTGTGTTCTCAAATCTTCTTTCTCACCTTGCTTATCTTGTACATAACATAGATAGGCAGTATCCCCTTCCAGGTGTCCTTCCAAATACTCAAGACTGAAAGAAACTTTACTCCAGACATACCGCATTCTCTAGAGTATGAAACTCTTCGCCTGGTCAGCCCCTTAAGACTTATTTTCTACTTGTGACAATCTATTCGACCCTCATACTTATCCAGCTAATCCATGCCCAATATGACATCAAATTCTGAGAGCTCAAATTCAAACATATCAGTCTCAAATTATACCCCTTCAACATTAATTCTTACTCCTTTAACCATCCGGTCACACTTAACTACCAAGCCCGATGGCATGGATACGAATAGAAGTTAAAGCATTCAGCCTGATTCCTACATTTCTCATAAAAACGGATGAAATAAAGGAACATGATGCTCCAAAATCAAATAATACTTTGGCAAGAGTACCAGAAACTAAAAATTTACCTATAATCACATTCCCCTCATGCTCGGCCTCCGTCCTACTCATAACATTGATTTGCCCCTATTTCTAATAGCTTTCTCGGGCACTACCTTCTCCTTTCTCTGTTCATTTTCCTTGATTTCCTCTCTACCCATCTCTCACCTGATTAAAATTCTTTTGGTGCTGATTACTACTTCCTTTCTAGCTTTCCTACCTAGCCAAAGTTCCACCCCCTCCTCCAAAACTTTTCTTCAACCGTTGTTGACTAGTTCTAGTACTTGCCTTGAAATATTCATAAGTTCTATGTCCGCTTTTCCCACAAGTAAAACATTTAACCAACCTCCCTTCTGAAATATCCCTGACTTTAATATGGTGATTAATTATTCTAATATAATGTTTAGAGGCGTAATGATGCTTAAAGAACATTGGTTAAGAAGGTAAAACCAAAAGAAAGAAGAAAACCCTTAAAAGGCACAAAACGTAAAAACGTGCGTGAAACAACCATAGGAGGCATATGACCTCAACTACGGTTCTAGATGGATTCCTAAGACTTAGTCACACTAAGAACATGTGGGAACAATTCCCGAATAAAACGAATCCATATAGTGGGTTAAAATGCAAATGAAGTCTTAAAGCAAATGTTTCGGGAAAACCCAGAAATGTGACTTTAAGTGGTTTAATGGACTTGTGAGTATTATAGTCGATCACGTAGCTATAATTAAACACTAATAAAGGACTAAGAACCATTAAAATTAAATAAAAAAATCCAAAAAGTGGCTCGGATTAATGAAGAGTGCCAATTCGGGATTTATAAGTGTTTCTTGCTAAAAGACTAAAATACCCCTGCCTAAATATCAAAGGGTGAAATACCCCTAAATTAATCTAAATTAATTTAGGGGATTTCTTTTATTAAAACCCTTAATAATATTATTAAACATCAAATTATTATATGGTATTATTTGAAAATTATTTAGGGGACTTCTTATATTAAATTCTGAATAATAATACAATTTAAATTAATTTATTATATGGTATTATGAATTTAATAACAAGATTTATAAGTCAATAAATCTTGGAAAAATTCCTAGACACTCCAGTTATATTATCAAGATTTTAGAAATATTTGGAGCATTGATTTGGGGCATAAAAGTCAATATAAAATTCCAGAAACCCTAAAGCTTCTTAAGCCTTGCTAGGGTTGACTTTTTGTGAAATACCCCAAACCTTGGTATGTTGTGTAAATGTTAAACTATGGTATTTAAAGGCTAAAAAGTGCCTTAGAAACATAAATGAACCATTTAAACAATGGTAAAACACAATAAAACACTAAGACACGGTTTGAGCAAAAACATGCTCTAAGCTTGGAATAAACTCGGCTAGGACCCAAAGAGCCTACCAAGACTTGATAATGTTTAATTATGGCTTTATAAGGCTAATTAAGTCCTTAGGAAACTTTGGTAGACAATGAAACCAAACAAAACACAAATAAATACCTTAAGGTCAATATGGGCTAAAATGTGCTCTAAGCTTGGGATAAATCTGTATAAGACCTAATGGTCATACATATGCCTTATTTATATGTTAATGAACATATTAAATCAATTACTAAAGAAAACCAAGCTTGAAAACAAGTTAAAACGCAAAATGTGCTTTAAGGAGTCTTAAAGCACATTTTTGAAAAATTGTCTTGTAAATGAGTTTTGAATGGCTAAATGTCCATCATTAATCTTTAATTAACATGTGTACTATATAGTATCACATTTGGAAGTCTATATCAATGGGAAATCAAAAATTTCACTTCTATGTGCCTTGTTTTTGTGAATAGTGATTTTTATAAGCTAGTTTGTAACATATGTTACTATAAGTGAGACAATTGATTAATAAAGTCTAAAATACCCCTAGGTACTATTGGGGGCCGGTTTTTAAGGTGTGGTGACTCACCACCCTTGTTAACATGCTAAGGAAATAAAGAATGACTAACTTAAGTACTATTTGCTTTTTAAGTACAAATATCTTCCAAAAAGCAAAACTTATCTCATTCTCTCATTTCCTTCTTCATTTCCCCGTATCCAAGCTCTCTTCTACCTCTCTTCTCTCTGTTCTCACGTTCATACAGCACCACCACCATGGAAGTCCACCTTTGAACCCTTGTAAAACATAGCTCACTTAACCAAATCAAAAACAAACACCACCATTCTCTTCCTCTCATCAAGCTCTTCATTCCTATCTTCCCAAAATTTCAAGATCACCATTTCGGTGCCATGGAGTTCCACCATTGATGGAGCTTGAGCTTGTCTTTCCACATATTATTGATCTCCTTTGCTTCTAGGTAAGGAATCTCAAAGAAAAATCAAGTTTCCTCCATGTTTTGTCATTGACCGAAAATATTCATTGATGGAGCTCCTTGTGTTGCTTTGTTCTAGCTCCATTTGAATCTTTCAAGGACTAGGTGGAGTCCTCTCTTCATAGATATTCAAACACCCTTCAAAGATCAAGGTAAAACAACTACATTAATGTTTTGAAATAATGTAAACCTAGGGTTTACAATGAGATGAAGCATAAAGCTTATATACTCATTTCAATGTTGGTATATTGTTTAGTAGTTGACAAGGAAAGAAATGCCTTACCGGTTTTAAGAGGAAACCAGAAAGAAGTTTGTGTGGAAAAGAGGTAAACATACTATCTCAATGTGGTTTAATGCCTTAGGAGAAATGAGCTTATGATGCTTGTTAAAACTACCTAAAGAGCAAATGGTGAATGACTTAGTAAGGTGTTCTCAAGGAGAAGTAAAGGAATATATGTCTTGGTGTGTGTAATTGCAGGTCAAAGGCTTATATATTGTGGAAATTCAGTGTTTAAGGTTTATGTTATTTAAGGGCCTAAGAGCCATGTTATTTAAGGGCCTAAGTGCCAAGCAATTTAAGTTATGCACTATATTGTGATGTAGTGCTAAATGTGTGAAGTTTGTGTATAAAAATGTGTTTGATGGATTTTAGGTGTTCTTGAATGAATTAAGGTAAAAACCTAAGTGTTTGGATGTGAGTATATACAAGAGAAGCTATGGCCAAATTTGGGAAAATGTGTAAGAAGATCTAAGTGTTTTAAATGGTTTTGATGAACTAGGAAGTGTTAAAGGTGAATAAATGTTTACTTGAGAAGAAAGCATGTATTAAGGTGATTTAGAGTGATGCAAGGATTTAGGCGTTATCTTGGAAGTTCTAGGAATTCAATATGTGTTTTTGAGAATGTATTAAAGTCTTGGAGAAGTTTGTTTAAGGTTTAGGTTATGTGATGTGCAAGGTGGAAATAATGTCTAGATAAGGTTTTGAGAAAGGAACTTTAAGGAGTTGTGAAAAAAAGATTTGGTTAGTAAGAGAAGAGGCTTGGGAGATGATGTTATGATGGTGAGGAAACACTTTGGTATAGAGGTTATTATGGATGAAACACCACTTGAAAAACTAGGAGAAAACATTGTAAGTGTTAGAAATTTTGTGAAGATATAAGTAAAGGTTTAAGGAATTAGAAAAAGAGTTTTGAGTGTTTAAGGATATCTTAAGGTGTGTTTGAAGTGCTCAAATGAGGTTAGGATGTACTAGGTCATATGGGGTGAAGTTTGGAGTTGAATGTAAAAAGGAAAACAAGGGTTTGGGGCAGACCGGACTTGCGACCGGACTTGCAAGTTCGGTCGGGCCCAGTTTACCCTGCGAGAATTAGCTTCTGGAATGGACCGGACATAGGACCGGACTTGGCAAGTCCGGTCGGGCTAAATTTCCAAAGGGAAGAAACTCTCGGAAAAGACCGAACATGCGACCGGACTTACAAGGTCGGTCGGAGTAGAAAATTTTGGCGGAAATATGTTCTGGAATCGACCGGACATGGACAAGTCCGGTCGGTAAGTCCGGTCGGACCAAAAACATGGGTTAAGGTTATGAAATGATATGTAATGATGGGGATTGATTAGTAATGATGTTATAAAGTTGTTAAGGACATGTTAGGTGAGTTTTAATGACAGTTAAGTGGGTGAAAAGTTGTATTGAAATGTAAAAGTAAAACAAGTTAAAAAGTGAAGTTATGTAACTAAGTTAACGGGGAAAAAGTTATAAGCATTAGACATTAAGTAATCATGCTACCCTGATGTTAATAAAAGTACATGTAATGTTATCAGTTGTTCGAGAATTGCTCGAGGAACATAAGTGGACGTGGTAAAGTGGACTCCAGTGACAGGTATGGTTTTCTTGCAACCTGTGTCCTACCGGATTACACCGGCTTGTATGCCAATATGTTTTCTTGAGTGTTTGCCACCTTGTAAGATTAAAACATGTAATGAGTTTATGGTAATTCATTTATGTGGAATTTGGCCTCCGATACCATTTAACCTCAAGTATGTGTTAAACCTTAGCTAACCAAAACTAGGAACACATGAGTGATCGGTATTCGGAGTTGACGGCCCAAACCTTGGGAACGTGCTAACCACGGCTATGTGTGAGTTAGTTGGATATTGTTGTTGTATGCAAGTGTGTGAACCTCCCTTGTGTGCTTAACTCGGTTATGATACCGTATGGTGTGTGGATGTGGTAGGCTCCATAATGGATCTCTAATTACTTATTTATAAGTGTATATGTACTAATGGGGGGTGAGGAGTCCGGTTGTTCCGGCCACGCGTGTGATGGACGGGGTCGATGTCATATCCGGTTCGGCTCTCTTGGTGTATGTATAGGTGGTATTCCAATTTGGTTTCTACCTTCCCTTAGCTTATCCAAAGCTAGTTACTGACTCACGTCGGGCCACAGGGGCATACGAATGTTATTTCGGTGTGCTTGGGATTACTATATCCGACACACCTTGGGTATAAGTTAACCGTTCTATATAACCGGACGGTAACGAGGTTGGTAACGAGCTTAACATGGGATTGGTAATAATCTCTAGGCTCACTATGTATACTAACTATGGTGGAAGGTTCCTTGTGAGAACCGATTTACGGTGTTATGTATTGGTGTTGTGCTATGCAAATTCCCTTGCTATGCTACGATAAGTATACGTTAGGTGTTTAAAATGATTGTGATGTTATCATGTGTACGTCGAAACAAAAAGGTTTTGTTATGTTTTGTTATGTGAGGAATGAGATATGTCGTAGGATATGGAGTGTGTGGATCATGGAAATGAATCCCAGTTTGTGACAAGAGGCGTTTAAGGATAACCCGATTAATGGGTACATGTCGTTCGTTAAGGAAGTAGCTCCGTTTTAGAGGAGAGCCACTCTAGGGTTTAAGGAATCATTGAATGGTTGGTTAAGTGTGGATGTGTTGGTTATAGGTTGAGCCCATTGAGGCGAAATGTTATGTGTTGTATGTTTATGGCTTGTATGCATGATTTAAATATAATCAACTGCATGCTAAGACGACAATTAGTTGTGCGTGGCCCGGTAGCATGTGGGCTGCGGGATTACCATACCAGCAAAGGTGCTGAGCCCCTTGGGGGCCACCCTTTCTCTCCTTTTTTATTTCAGGTACAAGGAGCTGGAAGCCGTTCGAGAGTAGGACGGGGTAGATGTTTATACATGGGTAGCCATTTAAATGGCGTAAGCATTGTAAGCGTAGTAAGACCGAAATTGTTATCGGCATTAGTTTGTAAATACTCGGTACAGTGGGAATGTATGTATATAATATGTTGAAAATGGAATGAGGATTGTATTGTGTAGTTGCTCGGGAATCTAGTCCATCAGACCGATACAAATGTATATGTATTAGCCTTGTTAGCCACGTGGGTGGTTAACGGCGTGTAACACCATTGAATTAAGTAATGTGATGAGTTGAGATTTCCGCTGCAGTTTGATGTTAAGTGTGTTAATGTTGGATGGGGTGTTACAAAAAGTGGTATCAGAGCGAAGTATCGCTCTGATGACTGAATTACCGAGCTTAGGAAGTACCGAGTCAGAATTTTAGTACTTTGGGTTAAGGGTTGAGTGATAGCGTGAGAGATACGCTAGATAGGAATTACCAGTGTGTACTGGAAACCTACAATATCCATCCCACCCTCCACAATCCCTGTATATGACTTGGGGAAAGAACGCCAGAGAGATGGAAGTCCACTCTCATACTCGGGAATAACCGATCTGGCTGTTATTAAATACCTTTAGGGTACGGAGAACCTGTCATACGGTAGATCCCGAAAATTGGGAATCCCGGAGGCGGTCTCCACCTGAATGATGTTAACCGCATTAAATAGCGAAGAGTGAAGAATCTTGTGTATAAGAGAATAGAATTTCCGGCAACCTGGGTCGACATGCAAAGCAGTCGAGAGTAACCAGCTTGCAACGCACCAACCGTGCAACAGGCAAGAAATGGATTAATAAAACCCGAGACGAGTGTCTACGGAGCCACAGTTGATAAATAATACACCAACGGTATACCAACCGACAAGGGAACTACAACGTAGTGCCCAAATACGTGGAACGGGCTACGAAGAGGAAACAATACTAAGTAAAAGGGAACTCCAAGAATGGGAGACACCCCAGTTGATAATTATCATGTGAAGACAGTGAGAAGTCACCTAGAGGAGTTATTATCAAGGCAGTAAGATCAGTGAGGGCCAACAAGGCCACTGATGACAATATGGGTAAAAACAATACCACAACCGGTATGTGTTAAACCGATAGCCAGTTAGCATGGCGCACTTGCCGTGGCAAGTGCTGCTATAACAGGGCTGTTCGGGAAATTTATAATCACTACGAAGTACTTGGTGAAGTACCATGAAGTTAAGTGAGATCATTGTAACCATGGAAAGGCTTAACAGCCTGACCTTTGTAATTGGAAGTACACCAGTCAGCAAGAAGCTAGACTTGGCTAAGGTAAGAAGATGTTGTGAAACCATGAAAATTTTTCTTTCAACCCAGATTTATCCAAACTCTTTCTTTCAAAACCAAATTTTTCTTTCAAACCAACACTTCTTTCCAACCTTATTTTAAACCAAACCAGTAAGACCAAGGACAGTTGACAAGGATACAATAGTGGATAAACTTTCCCTCGATTAAGTTCGGGAAGCAAGGAATGAATATTGTCACCGGACAATATAAGGGAGTTGACAATAGAATACTTCACCTAGGCGTGTGACGGACACTACGAGTGTACCAACTGTGTTGTGGGACGACCGCACTCCGGTAGGAGCATGTGGGCCTGACAGACCTATTTATAGGTTAGTTGGGTAAGTAGCAATGTATCAATATGATACCCCATATATGTATACGAGTAGAGTCCAGAACACGGGAAGTAGTCGACTCCAATCTACGGTCAGCAGTAAAAGGCAAGTAAGACCTAAGGATTACCATGAATGGTTGGAGTAAAGGAACCCAGTTAAGTTAAAAAGGACTAAAGGAACTAGTGAGTTCATTTCAAGGAAATGTATAGAGTCAAGAAGTGCGAAGAGCACGGACTGTTATGTAAAGACATTACATATGTCTTAATAAGCCTGAGGGATAAAACATGATAGCTGGAACGAATACCCAGCTAAGAACATAGGAAGGTGTAGTTTACTGAATTTACCCATAGATGCAAGCCAAATGTAGTGGCAAACCTTAACAACACCCAGGAGCAATCCATGAGGGGTGATTGGATCAGACATTGTTAGATAGGGCAATGTAACAGAAACGCAAGAGTTGAAACAATTACTCGGATTAGACTCTGAAGGAAACCCACTTAACAGTAGGACCCTAAGTTGCCAAAGAGACAACTTGGGAGGAATCGTGGCAGTAAGGCTTATAGCCACAACAACCTGTGTTATGTAATGTGATCGGTTGCAGAAGTATATGTTACACAAGGAAATAGAGCGGAGAACGAACCACTGCTTTAAGAGTGGGGATACCTCTCGATATTGTGAAACCGCGAGAGCGGTAGTTGTGTGGACCAAGTTCAAGAAATATGTGGAGGATGGACCACGTTGTTATTACCCCAGGATGATTTGAATAAAATAATACAAAAAAGAAGTGCTCGTACCAGTTGTGTACACAGGAAGAGTAGTAAGTCTGATAGCAATCACCATAGGTGTGTGAAGCTAAATGTGTAGCGAACAACGCTCAAGAAACATAAAGGCTCAAGAAAAATAGTAGTATATTCAAAAATCAGCCAAATAAGTGGCCAGATAAACCCAGCGTAATAGCGGAAGCTAATATAATAGCGGATACAGTATAAGTTGATGCTATATAATGAAAGAGGATACGGTGTGCAATAAGCGACCGTTGTATAAGTATTGCTAAGTGATGGTATGACAAATAAGCAGAGTTGTGAGTTAACCCCAGTGGAGATACAACAGTAAGTGATAGCAAACGAACCGAGCAGTAAGCCGGTGGCAAGTGTTAGGTGATGAGGATTTCAGTGAAACACAGTGAAAATTCCTATCGCAATCGCATGAGAGATTTACTGTCAAGAGTTTACGCCTCTGCACTCTGTATGACTGAGTGTTTTGGTATTGCTCTTGCGAAGTAATGATCAAGTGAGATAGCTAGGAATCAGAGGCATGGTAATTGTAGAGGAATAATATTATAATGGCCGATGCATAGGTAATGCAAGGCCGCAGGAATGAAAGAATACATGTACAAAACCAAAGGTGGAGACATGATTAATAGTAAATAACTACAGTAACACTAAATACCAAATGTCGGTATGAGATATACCCCAGGTGTGGAAAAAAAAAACTGAGAGAGCACTACACATTAGGTAGTAGCTCAATCTCAACCGACAGTAAGTCGGTAGAAGCAAGTCAATCATTGTGAATTACATAGTAGTTTACGCGGTAAGCTATTGGAGAAGTGGATGGAAAATTGTGAAACTCACCGAATTCGCTCAGGGTAAGAGATACCATGCGTCGGTTGAGAAACCATTCTTCCCAAGATAAGGGTAATACATTGGAGATGTACAATACAGTAACAGTAACGAATGGGGCAAACTAGCTCTATAATTATCAGGGTTGCGCAACAGAGGCCAGTGAGCCCATGCGTCAGGTACCGGGTATACATTGTGAATATGAATGGATGGCTAGTTATCAATGCCTAAAAGCCTCACAGGCCAGGACCGAAACCGGTTATGAGTTACAACTCCAATGCGAATTCTTGGTTTAGGGACTAAACCGCCAATATGGTTAAAATCCTCTAATCAGAATCCATTGTGTAATAGACCGCGTGGAAGTCAAAACACTCCACGACGGCAGAACATTTTAAGCCAAGGTTTAGTGATTGATTACGTGGGCGTAATCCCTTTTAAGGGGGGTAGAGCGCAAAACCACTTAGTGTGTTTTACCGTACAAGTGTACGCGAACTAGGTGTGCATAGCACAAAATGATTTGTTATGATGGTTGGCGCGTGTGTTATATAAACATACGCATTTATTTGTGGGTAAATTGTGGTAATTGCGCACAGAAGAGGCGAATACCATTGTGGGAAGTGTGTTTATTTTGTTAACAGTGGTGTGTGAGAGTACAAGTGGAAGGGAGTAAAGAAACTCCCGGGGATCTAAAACCCCGATGTATTTTGATAAAAAAATTATGTGTATATATACAGTGTTGTGATTTATGAAGGGATATGAGACCGACATAGAACCTAGTGAGAATTAAATTCCCTAGGTAACTTGAATTAAGTTGGATTTGGGTGATGATTGATAGTCGGAGTTCTATCCCTTGGAGATGTAATGATTATGACTAGAAGGATTGAAAGATAGAAAATGGAATATGCTTGAATTAGTTGTTGGTTGAAAAAGAAGTGGGAGGTGAAACTTGATTATCATGAGATCAAGGGAAGCCGAACACAAATTGGGGTGGAAGGATAGTTCAACACTGATGCTGATCACATCAGGGTTGGATGACTCTTGAAGCTCCCTGTAAGTGGTCACAAACAACCATGTTAAGAAAAATACAAGGAGCATAAATTGGACTTGGAGTTGCGTTGTGTTTTCAAAAAGGATTTTCAATGAGTATTTCCAAAACAGACGATTAATATCTTGAATAAAGGATTCTCTTATATACTTAACCTAGTAAAGAATATTTTCGTAGTACTTGCTCACGAGCTGAGGACGTATGAGCCTTTGTCTTCGGACCGGTGACATGAGAAGTATATATGTTAAAAAAATTAAGTGAATGTTTTGATCTCCCAAAGGAACGGGGACCAGAAGGTGTCCATCGCGACCGGGTTCTGCGGGATCACAGTGTATATGTACTCAACGTGGGATTCGAACCCATGGAGAGATGGAAAAGGTATTTCTGTTTGATATACATGCTATGACATGTTGTTTGGTATGTGTGATAAAGGTTATTTTGACTTTGATCTCCTAAAGTGTATGCTATCAAGACCTATGAGTCTAAATGTGTTGTGTTACATAGACCTATGTGTCTAAATGTGGTTATGTCACCCAGACCTAAGAGTCTGAGGGATATTGTATAGGTGCAAGTGTGGTGAAGGTACCCGGATCATTAAGTCCGAGGTTACCATGTGAGTATGATATTATGTATAATGTGGATATGTTGCCCGGACCATAAAGTCCGAGGTTGGATGTAAAGGGTGGTTGGTAATGGAAGTATTATGGTTATAAGTAATTTCCGTATTCTAATCCAATGATGCGAGGAAATGTGAACTTCGAGGACGAAGTTCTTTTAAGGGGGGTAGATTGAAATACCCCAAACCTTGGTATGTTGTGTAAATGTTAAACTATGGTATTTAAAGGCTAAAAAGTGCCTTAGAAACATAAATGAACCATTTAAACCATGGTAAAACACAATAAAACACTAAGACACGGTTTGAGCAAAAACATGCTCTAAGCTTGGAATAAACTCGGCTAGGACCCAAAGAGCCTACCAAGACTTGATAATGTTTAATTATGGCTTTATAAGGCTAATTAAGTCCTTAGGAAACTTTGGTAGACAATGAAACCAAACAAAACACAAATAAATACCTTAAGGTCAATATGGGCTAAAATGTGCTCTAAGCTTGGGATAAATGTGTATAAGACCTAATGGTCATACATATGCCTTATTTATATGTTAATGAACATATTAAATCAATTACTAAAGAAAACCAAGCTTGAAAACAAGTTAAAACGCAAAATGTGCTTTAAGGAGTCTTAAAGCACATTTTTGAAAAATTGTCTTGTAAATGAGTTTTGAATGGCTAAATGTCCATCATTACTCTTTAATTAACATGTGTACTATATAGTATCACATTTGGAAGTCTATATCAATGGGAAATCAAAAATTTCACTTCTATGTGCCTTGTTTTTGTGAATAGTGATTTTTATAAGCTAGTTTGTAACATATGTTACTATAAGTGAGACAATTGATTAATAAAGTCTAAAATACCCCTAGGTACTATTGGGGGCCGGTTTTTAAGGTGTGGTGACTCACCACCCTTGTTAACATGCTAAGGAAATAAAGAATGACTAACTTAAGTACTATTTGCTTTTTAAGTACAAATATCTTCCAAAAAGCAAAACTTATCTCATTCTCTCATTTCCTTCTTCATTTCCCCACGTATCCAAGCTCTCTTCTACCTCTCTTCTCTCTGTTCTCACGTTCATACAGCACCACCACCATGGAAGTCCACCTTTGAACCCTTGTAAAACATAGCTCACTTAACCAAATCAAAAACAAACACCACCATTCTCTTCCTCTCATCAAGCTCTTCATTCCTATCTTCTCAAAATTTCAAGATCACCATTTCGGTGCCATGGAGTTCCACCATTGATGGAGCTTGAGCTTGTCTTTCCACATATTATTGATCTCCTTTGCTTCTAGGTAAGGAATCTCAAAGAAAAATCAAGTTTCCTCCATGTTTTGTCATTGACCAAAAATATTCATTGATGGAGCTCCTTGTGTTGCTTTGTTCTAGCTCCATTTGAATCTTTCAAGGACTAGGTGGAGTCCTCTCTTCATAGATATTCAAACACCCTTCAAAGATCAAGGTAAAACAACTACATTAATGTTTTGAAATAATGTAAACCTAGGGTTTACAATGAGATGAAGCATAAAGCTTATATACTCATTTCAATGTTGGTATATTGTTTAGTAGTTGACAAGGAAAGAAATGCCTTACCGGTTTTAAGAGGAAACCAGAAAGAAGTTTGTGTGGAAAAGAGGTAAACATACTATCTCAATGTGGTTTAATGCCTTAGGAGAAATGAGCTTATGATGCTTGTTAAAACTACCTAAAGAGCAAATGGTGAATGACTTAGTAAGGTGTTCTCAAGGAGACTAGTAAAGGAATATATGTCTTGGTGTGTGTAATTGCAGGTCAAAGGCTTATATATTGTGGAAATTCAGTGTTTAAGGTTTATGTTATTTAAGGGCCTAAGAGCCATGTTATTTAAGGGCCTAAGTGCCAAGCAATTTAAGTTATGCACTATATTGTGATGTAGTGCTAAATGTGTGAAGTTTGTGTATAAAAATGTGTTTGATGGATTTTAGGTGTTCTTGAATGAATTAAGGTAAAAACCTAAGTGTTTGGATGTGAGTATATACAAGAGAAGCTATGGCCAAATTTGGGAAAATGTGTAAGAAGATCTAAGTGTTTTAAATGGTTTTGATGAACTAGGAAGTGTTAAAGGTGAATAAATGTTTACTTGAGAAGAAAGCATGTATTAAGGTGATTTAGAGTGATGCAAGGATTTAGGCGTTATCTTGGAAGTTCTAGGAATTCAATATGTGTTTTTGAGAATGTATTAAAGTCTTGGAGAAGTTTGTTTAAGGTTTAGGTTATGTGATGTGCAAGGTGGAAATAATGTCTAGATAAGGTTTTGAGAAAGGAACTTTAAGGAGTTGTGAAAAAGAAGATTTGGTTAGTAAGAGAAGAGGCTTGGGAGATGATGTTATGATGGTGAGGAAACACTTTGGTATAGAGGTTATTATGGATGAAACACCACTTGAAAAACTAGGAGAAAACATTGTAAGTGTTAGAAATTTTGTGAAGATATAAGTAAAGGTTTAAGGAATTAGAAAAAGAGTTTTGTGAGTGTTTAAGGATATCTTAAGGTGTGTTTGAAGTGCTCAAATGAGGTTAGGATGTACTAGGTCATATGGGGTGAAGTTTGGAGTTGAATGTAAAAAGGAAAACAAGGGTTTGGGGCAGACCGGACTTGCGACCGGACTTGCAAGTTCGGTCGGGCCCAGTTTACCCTGCGAGAATTAGCTTCTGGAATGGACCGGACATAGGACCGGACTTGGCAAGTCCGGTCGGGCTAAATTTCCAAAGGGAAGAAACTCTCGGGAAAAGACCGAACATGCGACCGGACTTACAAGGTCGGTCGGAGTAGAAAATTTTGGCGGAAATATGTTCTGGAATCGACCGGACATGGACAAGTCCGGTCGGTAAGTCCGGTCGGACCAAAAACATGGGTTAAGGTTATGAAATGATATGTAATGATGGGGATTGATTAGTAATGATGTTATAAAGTTGTTAAGGACATGTTAGGTGAGTTTTAATGACAGTTAAGTGGGTGAAAAGGACAAAAGTGTATTGAAATGTCAAAGTAAAACAAGTTAAAAAGTGAAGTTATGTAACTAAGTTTAAGGGGAAAAAGTTATAAGCATTAGACATTAAGTAATCATGCTACCCGATGTTAATAAAAGTACATGTAATGTTATCAGTTGTTCGAGAATTGCTCGAGGAACATAAGTGGACGTGGTAAAGTGGACTCCGTGACAGGTATGGTTTTCTTGCAACCTGTGTCCTACCGGATTACACCGGCTTGTATGCCAATATGTTTTCTTGAGTGTTTGCCACCTTGTAAGATTAAAACATGTAATGAGTTTATGGTAATTCATTTATGTGGCGAATTTGGCCTCCGATACCATTTAACCTCAAGTATGTGTTAAACCTTAGCTAACCAAAACTAGGAACACATGAGTGATCGGTATTCGGAGTTGACGGCCCAAACCTTGGGAACGTGCTAACCACGGCTATGTGTGAGTTAGTTGGATATTGTTGTTGTATGCAAGTGTGTGAACCTCCCTTGTGTGCTTAACTCGGTTATGATACCGTATGGTGTGTGGATGTGGTAGGCTCCATAATGGATCTCTAATTACTTATTTATAAGTGTATATGTACTAATGGGGGGTGAGGAGTCCGGTTGTTCCGGCCACGCGTGTGATGGACGGGAGTCGATGTCATATCCGGTTCGGCTCTCTTGGTGTATGTATAGGTGGTATTCCAATTTGGTTTCTACCTTCCCTTAGCTTATCCAAAGCTAGTTACTGACTCACGTCGGGCCACAGGGGCATACGAATGTTATTTCGGTGTGCTTGGGATTACTATATCCGACACACCTTGGGTATAAGTTAACCGTTCTATATAACCGGACGGTAACGAGGTTGGTAACGAGCTTAACATGGGATTGGTAATAATCTCTAGGCTCACTATGTATACTAACTATGGTGGAAGGTTCCTTGTGAGAACCGATTTACGGTGTTATGTATTGGTGTTGTGCTATGCAAATTCCCTTGCTATGCTACGATAAGTATACGTTAGGTGTTTAAAATGATTGTGATGTTATCATGTGTACGTCGAAACAAAAAGGTTTTGTTATGTTTTGTTATGTGAGGAATGAGATATGTCGTAGGATATGGAGTGTGTGGATCATGGAAATGAATCCCAGTTTGTGACAAGAGGCGTTTAAGGATAACCCGATTAATGGGTACATGTCGTTCGTTAAGGAAGTAGCTCCGTTTTAGAGGAGAGCCACTCTAGGGTTTAAGGAATCATTGAATGGTTGGTTAAGTGTGGATGTGTTGGTTATAGGTTGAGCCCATTGAGGCGAAATGTTATGTGTTGTATGTTTATGGCTTGTATGCATGATTTAAATATAATCAACTGCATGCTAAGACGACAATTAGTTGTGCGTGGCCCGGTAGCATGTGGGCTGCGGGATTACCATACCAGCAAAGGTGCTGAGCCCCTTGGGGCCACCCTTTCTCTCCTTTTTTATTTCAGGTACAAGGAGCTGGAAGCCGTTCGAGAGTAGGACGGGGTAGATGTTTATACATGGGTAGCCATTTAAATGGCGTAAGCATTGTAAGCGTAGTAAGACCGAAATTGTTATCGGCATTAGTTTGTAAATACTCGGTACAGTGGGAATGTATGTATATAATAAATGTTGAAAATGGAATGAGGATTGTATTGTGTAGTTGCTCGGGAATCTAGTCCATCAGACCGATACAAATGTATATGTATTAGCCTTGTTAGCCACGTGGGTGGTTAACGGCGTGTAACACCATTGAATTAAGTAATGTGATGAGTTGAGATTTCCGCTGCAGTTTGATGTTAAGTGTGTTAATGTTGGATGGGGTGTTACAAAAAGTGGTATCAGAGCGAAGTATCGCTCTGATGACTGAATTACCGAGCTTAGGAAGTACCGAGTCAGAATTTTAGTACTTTGGGTTAAGGGTTGAGTGATAGCGTGAGAGATACGCTAGATAGGAATTACCATGTGTACTGGAAACCTACAATATCCATCCCACCCTCCACAATCCCTGTATATGACTTGGGGAAAGAACGCCAGAGAGATGGAAGTCCACTCTCATACTCGGAATAACCGATCTGGCTGTTATTAAATACCTTTAGGGTACGGAGAACCTGTCATACGGTAGATCCCGAAAATTGGGAATCCCGGAGGCGGTCTCCACCTGAATGATGTTAACCGCATTAAATAGCGAAGAGTGAAGAATCTTGTGTATAAGAGAATAGAATTTCCGGCAACCTGGGTCGACATGCAAAGCAGTCGAGAGTAACCAGCTTGCAACGCACCAACCGTGCAACAGGCAAGAAATGGATTAATAAACCCGAGACGAGTGTCTACGGAGCCACAGTTGATAAATAATACACCAACGGTATACCAACCGACAAGGGAACTACAACGTAGTGCCCAAATACGTGGAACGGGCTACGAAGAGGAAACAATACTAAGTAAAAGGGAACTCCAAGAATGGGAGACACCCCAGTTGATAATTATCATGTGAAGACAGTGAGAAGTCACCTAGAGGAGTTATTATCAAGGCAGTAAGATCAGTGAGGGCCAACAAGGCCACTGATGACAATATGGGTAAAAACAATACCACAACCGGTATGTGTTAAACCGATAGCCAGTTAGCATGGCGCACTTGCCGTGGCAAGTGCTGCTATAACAGGGCTGTTCGGGAAATTTATAATCACTACGAAGTACTTGGTGAAGTACCATGAAGTTAAGTGAGATCATTGTAACCATGGAAAGGCTTAACAGCCTGACCTTTGTAATTGGAAGTACACCAGTCAGCAAGAAGCTAGACTTGGCTAAGGTAAGAAGATGTTGTGAAACCATGAAAATTTTTCTTTCAACCCAGATTTATCCAAACTCTTTCTTTCAAAACCAAATTTTTCTTTCAAACCAACACTTCTTTCCAACCTTATTTTAAACCAAACCAGTAAGACCAAGGACAGTTGACAAGGATACAATAGTGGATAAACTTTCCCTCGATTAAGTTCGGGAAGCAAGGAATGAATATTGTCACCGGACAATATAAGGGAGTTGACAATAGAATACTTCACCTAGGCGTGTGACGGACACTACGAGTGTACCAACTGTGTTGTGGGACGACCGCACTCCGGTAGGAGCATGTGGGCCTGACAGACCTATTTATAGGTTAGTTGGGTAAGTAGCAATGTATCAATATGATACCCCATATATGTATACGAGTAGAGTCCAGAACACGGGAAGTAGTCGACTCCAATCTACGGTCAGCAGTAAAAGGCAAGTAAGACCTAAGGATTACCATGAATGGTTGGAGTAAAGGAACCCAGTTAAGTTAAAAAGGACTAAAGGAACTAGTGAGTTCATTTCAAGGAAATGTATAGAGTCAAGAAGTGCGAAGAGCACGGACTGTTATGTAAAGACATTACATATGTCTTAATAAGCCTGAGGGATAAAACATGATAGCTGGAACGAATACCCAGCTAAGAACATAGGAAGGTGTAGTTTACTGAATTTACCCATAGATGCAAGCCAAATGTAGTGGCAAACCTTAACAACACCCAGGAGCAATCCATGAGGGGTGATTGGATCAGACATTGTTAGATAGGGCAATGTAACAGAAACGCAAGAGTTGAAACAATTACTCGGATTAGACTCTGAAGGAAACCCACTTAACAGTAGGACCCTAAGTTGCCAAAGAGACAACTTGGGAGGAATCGTGGCAGTAAGGCTTATAGCCACAACAACCTGTGTTATGTAATGTGATCGTGTTGCAGAAGTATATGTTACACAAGGAAATGAGGAGAACGAACCACTGCTTTAAGAGTGGGGATACCTCTCGATATTGTGAAACCGCGAGAGCGGTAGTGTGGGACCAAGTTCAAGTGATGTGGAGGATGGACACGTTGTTATTACCCCAGGATGATTTGAATAAAATAATACAAAAAAGAAGTGCTCGTACCAGTTGTGTACACAGGAAGAGTAGTAAGTCTGATAGCAATCACCATAGGTGTGTGAAGCTAAATGTGTAGCGAACAACGCTCAAGAAACATAAAGGCTCAAGAAAAATAGTAGTATATTCAAAAATCAGCCAAATAAGTGGCCAGATAAACCCAGCGTAATAGCGGAAGCTAATATAATAGCGGATACAGTATAAGTTGATGCTATATAATGAAAGAGGATACGGTGTGCAATAAGCGACCGTTGTATAAGTATTGCTAAGTGATGGTATGACAAATAAGCAGAGTTGTGAGTTAACCCCAGTGGAGATACAACAGTAAGTGATAGCAACAAACGACCGAGCAGTAAGCCGGTGGCAAGTGTTAGGTGATGAGGATTTCAGTGAAACACAGTGAAAATTCCTATCGCAATCGCATGAGAGATTTACTGTCAAGAGTTTACGCCTCTGCACTCTGTATGACTGAGTGTTTTGGTATTGCTCTTGCGAGTAATGATCAAGTGAGATAGCTAGGAATCAGAGGCATGGTAATTGTAGAGGAATAATATTATAATGGCCGATGCATAGGTAATGCAAGGCCGCAGGAATGAAAGAATACATGTACAAAACCAAAGGTGGAGACATGATTAATAGTAAATAACTACAGTAACACTAAATACCAAATGTCGGTATGAGATATACCCCAGGTGTGGAAAAAAAAAAACTGAGAGAGCACTACACATTAGGTAGTAGCTCAATCTCAACCGACAGTAAGTCGGTAGAAGCAAGTCAATCATTGTGAATTACATAGTAGTTTACGCGGTAAGCTATTGGAGAAGTGGATGGAAAATTGTGAAACTCACCGAATTCGCTCAGGGTAAGAGATACCATGCGTCGGTTGAGAAACCATTCTTCCCAAGATAAGGGTAATACATTGGAGATGTACAATACAGTAACAGTAACGAATGGGGCAAACTAGCTCTATAATTATCAGGGTTGCGCAACAGAGGCCAGTGAGCCCATGCGTCAGGTACCGGGTATACATTGTGAATATGAATGGATGGCTAGTTATCAATGCCTAAAAGCCTCACAGGCCAGGAACCGAAACCGGTTATGAGTTACAACTCCAATGCGAATTCTTGGTTTAGGGACTAAACCGCCAATATGGTTAAAATCCTCTAATCAGAATCCATTGTGTAATAGACCGCGTGGAAGTCAAAACACTCCACGACGGCAGAACATTTTAAGCCAAGGTTTAGTGATTGATTACGTGGGCGTAATCCCTTTTAAGGGGGGTAGAGCGCAAAACCACTTAGTGTGTTTTACCGTACAAGTGTACGCGAACTAGGTGTGCATAGCACAAAATGATTTGTTATGATGGTTGGCGCGTGTGTTATATAAACATACGCATTTATTTGTGGGTAAATTGTGGTAATTGCGCACAGAAGAGGCGAATACCATTGTGGGAAGTGTGTTTATTTTGTTAACAGTGGTGTGTGAGAGTACAAGTGGAAGGGAGTAAAGAAACTCCCGGGGATCTAAAACCCCGATGTATTTTGATAAAAAAATATATGTGTATATATACAGTGTTGTGATTTATGAAGGGATATGAGACCGACATAGAACCTAGTGAGAATTAAATTCCCTAGGTAAATTAATATGTGGTTTGGGTGATGATTGATAGTCGGAGTTCTATCCCTTGGAGATGTAATGATTATGACTAGAAGGATTGAAAGATAGAAAATGGAATATGCTTGAATTAGTTGTTGGTTGAAAAAGAAGTGGGAGGTGAAACTTGATTATCATGAGATCAAGGGAAGCCGAACACAAATTGGGGTGGAAGGATAGTTCAACACTGATGCTGATCACATCAGGGTTGGATGACTCTTGAAGCTCCCTGTAAGTGGTCACAAACAACCATGTTAAGAAAAATACAAGGAGCATAAATTGGACTTGGAGTTGCGTTGTGTTTTCAAAAAGGATTTTCAATGAGTATTTCCAAAACAGACGATTAATATCTTGAATAAAGGATTCTCTTATATACTTAACCTAGTAAAGAATATTTTCGTAGTACTTGCTCACGAGCTGAGGACGTATGAGCCTTTGTCTTCGGACCGGTGACATGAGAAGTATATATGTTAAAAAAATTAAGTGAATGTTTTGATCTCCCAAAGGAACGGGGACCAGAAGGTGTCCATCGCGACCGGGTTCTGCGGGATCACAGTGTATATGTACTCAACGTGGGATTCGAACCCATGGAGAGATGGAAAAGGTATTTCTGTTTGATATACATGCTATGACATGTTGTTTGGTATGTGTGATAAAGGTTATTTTGACTTTGATCTCCTAAAGTGTATGCTATCAAGACCTATGAGTCTAAATGTGTTGTGTTACATAGACCTATGTGTCTAAATGTGGTTATGTCACCCAGACCTAAGAGTCTGAGGGATATTGTATAGGTGCAAGTGTGGTGAAGGTACCGCGATCATTAAGTCCGAGGTTACCATGTGAGTATGATATTTTATGTATAATGTGGATATGTTGCCCGGACCATAAAGTCCGAGGTTGGATGTAAAGGGTGGTTGGTAATGGAAGTATTATGGTTATAAGTAATTTCCGTATTCTAATCCAATGATGCGAGGAAATGTGAACTTCGAGGACGAAGTTCTTTTAAGGGGGGTAGATTGAAATACCCCAAACCTTGGTATGTTGTGTAAATGTTAAACTATGGTATTTAAAGGCTAAAAAGTGCCTTAGAAACATAAATGAACCATTTAAACCATGGTAAAACACAATAAAACACTAAGACACGGTTTGAGCAAAAACATGCTCTAAGCTTGGAATAAACTCGGCTAGGACCCAAAGAGCCTACCAAGACTTGATAATGTTTAATTATGGCTTTATAAGGCTAATTAAGTCCTTAGGAAACTTTGGTAGACAATGAAACCAAACAAAACACAAATAAATACCTTAAGGTCAATATGGGCTAAAATGTGCTCTAAGCTTGGGATAAATGTGTATAAGACCTAATGGTCATACATATGCCTTATTATATGTTAATGAACATATTAAATCAATTACTAAAGAAAACCAAGCTTGAAAACAAGTTAAAACGCAAAATGTGCTTTAAGGAGTCTTAAAGCACATTTTTGAAAAATTGTCTTGTAAATGAGTTTTGAATGGCTAAATGTCCATCATTACTCTTTAATTAACATGTGTACTATATAGTATCACATTTGGAAGTCTATATCAATGGGAAATCAAAAATTTCACTTCTATGTGCCTTGTTTTTGTGAATAGTGATTTTTATAAGCTAGTTTGTAACATATGTTACTATAAGTGAGACAATTGATTAATAAAGTCTAAAATACCCCTAGGTACTATTGGGGGCCGGTTTTTAAGGTGTGGTGACTCACCACCCTTGTTAACATGCTAAGGAAATAAAGAATGACTAACTTAAGTACTATTTGCTTTTTAAGTACAAATATCTTCCAAAAAGCAAAACTTATCTCATTCTCTCATTTCCTTCTTCATTTCCCCACGTATCCAAGCTCTCTTCTACCTTCTTCTCTCTGTTCTCACGTTCATACAGCACCACCACCATGGAAGTCCACCTTTGAACCCTTGTAAAACATAGCTCACTTAACCAAATCAAAACAAACACCACCATTCTCTTCCTCTCATCAAGCTCTTCATTCCTATCTTCTCAAAATTTCAAGATCACCATTTCGGTGCCATGGAGTTCCACCATTGATGGAGCTTGAGCTTGTCTTTCCACATATTATTGATCTCCTTTGCTTCTAGGTAAGGAATCTCAAAGAAAAATCAAGTTTCCTCCATGTTTTGTCATTGACCAAAAATATTCATTGATGGAGCTCCTTGTGTTGCTTTGTTCTAGCTCCATTTGAATCTTTCAAGGACTAGGTGGAGTCCTCTCTTCATAGATATTCAAACACCCTTCAAAGATCAAGGTAAAACAACTACATTAATGTTTTGAAATAATGTAAACCTAGGGTTTACAATGAGATGAAGCATAAAGCTTATATACTCATTTCAATGTTGGTATATTGTTTAGTAGTTGACAAGGAAAGAAATGCCTTACCGGTTTTAAGAGGAAACCAGAAAGAAGTTTGTGTGGAAAAGAGGTAAACATACTATCTCAATGTGGTTTAATGCCTTAGGAGAAATGAGCTTATGATGCTTGTTAAAACTACCTAAAGAGCAAATGGTGAATGACTTAGTAAGGTGTTCTCAAGGAGACTAGTAAAGGAATATATGTCTTGGTGTGTGTAATTGCAGGTCAAAGGCTTATATATTGTGGAAATTCAGTGTTTAAGGTTTATGTTATTTAAGGGCCTAAGAGCCATGTTATTTAAGGGCCTAAGTGCCAAGCAATTTAAGTTATGCACTATATTGTGATGTAGTGCTAAATGTGTGAAGTTTGTGTATAAAAATGTGTTTGATGGATTTTAGGTGTTCTTGAATGAATTAAGGTAAAAACCTAAGTGTTTGGATGTGAGTATATACAAGAGAAGCTATGGCCAAATTTGGGAAAATGTGTAAGAAGATCTAAGTGTTTTAAATGGTTTTGATGAACTAGGAAGTGTTAAAGGTGAATAAATGTTTACTTGAGAAGAAAGCATGTATTAAGGTGATTTAGAGTGATGCAAGGATTTAGGCGTTATCTTGGAAGTTCTAGGAATTCAATATGTGTTTTTGAGAATGTATTAAAGTCTTGGAGAAGTTTGTTTAAGGTTTAGGTTATGTGATGTGCAAGGTGGAAATAATGTCTAGATAAGGTTTTGAGAAAGGAACTTTAAGGAGTTGTGAAAAAGAAGATTTGGTTAGTAAGAGAAGAGGCTTGGGAGATGATGTTATGATGGTGAGGAAACACTTTGGTATAGAGGTTATTATGGATGAAACACCACTTGAAAAACTAGGAGAAAACATTGTAAGTGTTAGAAATTTTGTGAAGATATAAGTAAAGGTTTAAGGAATTAGAAAAAGAGTTTTGTGAGTGTTTAAGGATATCTTAAGGTGTGTTTGAAGTGCTCAAATGAGGTTAGGATGTACTAGGTCATATGGGGTGAAGTTTGGAGTTGAATGTAAAAAGGAAAACAAGGGTTTGGGGCAGACCGGACTTGCGACCGGACTTGCAAGTTCGGTCGGGCCCAGTTTACCCTGCGAGAATTAGCTTCTGGAATGGACCGGACATAGGACCGGACTTGGCAAGTCCGGTCGGGCTAAATTTCCAAAGGGAAGAAACTCTCGGGAAAAGACCGAACATGCGACCGGACTTACAAGGTCGGTCGGAGTAGAAAATTTTGGCGGAAATATGTTCTGGAATCGACCGGACATGGACAAGTCCGGTCGGTAAGTCCGGTCGGACCAAAAACATGGGTTAAGGTTATGAAATGATATGTAATGATGGGGATTGATTAGTAATGATGTTATAAAGTTGTTAAGGACATGTTAGGTGAGTTTTAATGACAGTTAAGTGGGTGAAAAGTTGTATTGAAATGTAAAAGTAAAACAAGTTAAAAAGTGAAGTTATGTAACTAAGTTAACGGGGAAAAAGTTATAAGCATTAGACATTAAGTAATCATGCTACCCTGATGTTAATAAAAGTACATGTAATGTTATCAGTTGTTTAGAATTGCTCGAGGAACATAAGTGGACGTGGTAAAGTGGACTCCAGTGACAGGTATGGTTTTCTTGCAACCTGTGTCCTACCGGATTACACCGGCTTGTATGCCAATATGTTTTCTTGAGTGTTTGCCACCTTGTAAGATTAAAACATGTAATGAGTTTATGGTAATTCATTTATGTGGCGAATTTGGCCTCCGATACCATTTAACCTCAAGTATGTGTTAAACCTTAGCTAACCAAAACTAGGAACACATGAGTGATCGGTATTCGGAGTTGACGGCCCAAACCTTGGGAACGTGCTAACCACGGCTATGTGTGAGTTAGTTGGATATTGTTGTTGTATGCAAGTGTGTGAACCTCCCTTGTGTGCTTAACTCGGTTATGATACCGTATGGTGTGTGGATGTGGTAGGCTCCATAATGGATCTCTAATTACTTATTTATAAGTGTATATGTACTAATGGGGGGTGAGGAGTCCGGTTGTTCCGGCCACGCGTGTGATGGACGGGAGTCGATGTCATATCCGGTTCGGCTCTCTTGGTGTATGTATAGGTGGTATTCCAATTTGGTTTCTACCTTCCCTTAGCTTATCCAAAGCTAGTTACTGACTCACGTCGGGCCACAGGGGCATACGAATGTTATTTCGGTGTGCTTGGGATTACTATATCCGACACACCTTGGGTATAAGTTAACCGTTCTATATAACCGGACGGTAACGAGGTTGGTAACGAGCTTAACATGGGATTGGTAATAATCTCTAGGCTCACTATGTATACTAACTATGGTGGAAGGTTCCTTGTGAGAACCGATTTACGGTGTTATGTATTGGTGTTGTGCTATGCAAATTCCCTTGCTATGCTACGATAAGTATACGTTAGGTGTTTAAAATGATTGTGATGTTATCATGTGTACGTCGAAACAAAAAGGTTTTGTTATGTTTTGTTATGTGAGGAATGAGATATGTCGTAGGATATGGAGTGTGTGGATCATGGAAATGAATCCCAGTTTGTGACAAGAGGCGTTTAAGGATAACCCGATTAATGGGTACATGTCGTTCGTTAAGGAAGTAGCTCCGTTTTAGAGGAGAGCCACTCTAGGGTTTAAGGAATCATTGAATGGTTGGTTAAGTGTGGATGTGTTGGTTATAGGTTGAGCCCATTGAGGCGAAATGTTATGTGTTGTATGTTTATGGCTTGTATGCATGATTTAAATATAATCAACTGCATGCTAAGACGACAATTAGTTGTGCGTGGCCCGGTAGCATGTGGGCTGCGGGATTACCATACCAGCAAAGGTGCTGAGCCCCTGGGGGCCACCCTTTCTCTCCTTTTTTATTTCAGGTACAAGGAGCTGGAAGCCGTTCGAGAGTAGGACGGGGTAGATGTTTATACATGGGTAGCCATTTAAATGGCGTAAGCATTGTAAGCGTAGTAAGACCGAAATTGTTATCGGCATTAGTTTGTAAATACTCGGTACAGTGGGAATGTATGTATATAATAAATGTTGAAAATGGAATGAGGATTGTATTGTGTAGTTGCTCGGGAATCTAGTCCATCAGACCGATACAAATGTATATGTATTAGCCTTGTTAGCCACGTGGGTGGTTAACGGCGTGTAACACCATTGAATTAAGTAATGTGATGAGTTGAGATTTCCGCTGCAGTTTGATGTTAAGTGTGTTAATGTTGGATGGGGTGTTACAAAAAGTGGTATCAGAGCGAAGTATCGCTCTGATGACTGAATTACCGAGCTTAGGAAGTACCGAGTCAGAATTTTAGTACTTTGGGTTAAGGGTTGAGTGATAGCGTGAGAGATACGCTAGATAGGAATTACCAGTGTGTACTGGAAACCTACAATATCCATCCCACCCTCCACAATCCCTGTATATGACTTGGGGAAAGAACGCCAGAGAGATGGAAGTCCACTCTCATACTCGGGAATAACCGATCTGGCTGTTATTAAATACCTTTAGGGTACGGAGAACCTGTCATACGGTAGATCCCGAAAATTGGGAATCCCGGAGGCGGTCTCCACCTGAATGATGTTAACCGCATTAAATAGCGAAGAGTGAAGAATCTTGTGTATAAGAGAATAGAATTTCCGGCAACCTGGGTCGACATGCAAAGCAGTCGAGAGTAACCAGCTTGCAACGCACCAACCGTGCAACAGGCAAGAAATGGATTAATAAAACCCGAGACGAGTGTCTACGGAGCCACAGTTGATAAATAATACACCAACGGTATACCAACCGACAAGGGAACTACAACGTAGTGCCCAAATACGTGGAACGGGCTACGAAGAGGAAACAATACTAAGTAAAAGGGAACTCCAAGAATGGGAGACACCCCAGTTGATAATTATCATGTGAAGACAGTGAGAAGTCACCTAGAGGAGTTATTATCAAGGCAGTAAGATCAGTGAGGGCCAACAAGGCCACTGATGACAATATGGGTAAAAACAATACCACAACCGGTATGTGTTAAACCGATAGCCAGTTAGCATGGCGCACTTGCCGTGGCAAGTGCTGCTATAACAGGGCTGTTCGGGAAATTTATAATCACTACGAAGTACTTGGTGAAGTACCATGAAGTTAAGTGAGATCATTGTAACCATGGAAAGGCTTAACAGCCTGACCTTTGTAATTGGAAGTACACCAGTCAGCAAGAAGCTAGACTTGGCTAAGGTAAGAAGATGTTGTGAAACCATGAAAATTTTTCTTTCAACCCAGATTTATCCAAACTCTTTCTTTCAAAACCAAATTTTTCTTTCAAACCAACACTTCTTTCCAACCTTATTTTAAACCAAACCAGTAAGACCAAGGACAGTTGACAAGGATACAATAGTGGATAAACTTTCCCTCGATTAAGTTCGGGAAGCAAGGAATGAATATTGTCACCGGACAATATAAGGGAGTTGACAATAGAATACTTCACCTAGGCGTGTGACGGACACTACGAGTGTACCAACTGTGTTGTGGGACGACCGCACTCCGGTAGGAGCATGTGGGCCTGACAGACCTATTTATAGGTTAGTTGGGTAAGTAGCAATGTATCAATATGATACCCCATATATGTATACGAGTAGAGTCCAGAACACGGGAAGTAGTCGACTCCAATCTACGGTCAGCAGTAAAAGGCAAGTAAGACCTAAGGATTACCATGAATGGTTGGAGTAAAGGAACCCAGTTAAGTTAAAAAGGACTAAAGGAACTAGTGAGTTCATTTCAAGGAAATGTATAGAGTCAAGAAGTGCGAAGAGCACGGACTGTTATGTAAAGACATTACATATGTCTTAATAAGCCTGAGGGATAAAACATGATAGCTGGAACGAATACCCAGCTAAGAACATAGGAAGGTGTAGTTTACTGAATTTACCCATAGATGCAAGCCAAATGTAGTGGCAAACCTTAACAACACCCAGGAGCAATCCATGAGGGGTGATTGGATCAGACATTGTTAGATAGGGCAATGTAACAGAAACGCAAGAGTTGAAACAATTACTCGGATTAGACTCTGAAGGAAACCCACTTAACAGTAGGACCCTAAGTTGCCAAAGAGACAACTTGGGAGGAATCGTGGCAGTAAGGCTTATAGCCACAACAACCTGTGTTATGTAATGTGATCGGTTGCAGAAGTATATGTTACACAAGGAAATAGAGCGGAGAACGAACCACTGCTTTAAGAGTGGGGATACCTCTCGATATTGTGAAACCGCGAGAGCGGTAGTTGTGTGGACCAAGTTCAAGAAATATGTGGAGGATGGACCACGTTGTTATTACCCCAGGATGATTTGAATAAAATAATACAAAAAAGAAGTGCTCGTACCAGTTGTGTACACAGGAAGAGTAGTAAGTCTGATAGCAATCACCATAGGTGTGTGAAGCTAAATGTGTAGCGAACAACGCTCAAGAAACATAAAGGCTCAAGAAAAATAGTAGTATATTCAAAAATCAGCCAAATAAGTGGCCAGATAAACCCAGCGTAATAGCGGAAGCTAATATAATAGCGGATACAGTATAAGTTGATGCTATATAATGAAAGAGGATACGGTGTGCAATAAGCGACCGTTGTATAAGTATTGCTAAGTGATGGTATGACAAATAAGCAGAGTTGTGAGTTAACCCCAGTGGAGATACAACAGTAAGTGATAGCAAACGAACCGAGCAGTAAGCCGGTGGCAAGTGTTAGGTGATGAGGATTTCAGTGAAACACAGTGAAAATTCCTATCGCAATCGCATGAGAGATTTACTGTCAAGAGTTTACGCCTCTGCACTCTGTATGACTGAGTGTTTTGGTATTGCTCTTGCGAAGTAATGATCAAGTGAGATAGCTAGGAATCAGAGGCATGGTAATTGTAGAGGAATAATATTATAATGGCCGATGCATAGGTAATGCAAGGCCGCAGGAATGAAAGAATACATGTACAAAACCAAAGGTGGAGACATGATTAATAGTAAATAACTACAGTAACACTAAATACCAAATGTCGGTATGAGATATACCCCAGGTGTGGAAAAAAAAAACTGAGAGAGCACTACACATTAGGTAGTAGCTCAATCTCAACCGACAGTAAGTCGGTAGAAGCAAGTCAATCATTGTGAATTACATAGTAGTTTACGCGGTAAGCTATTGGAGAAGTGGATGGAAAATTGTGAAACTCACCGAATTCGCTCAGGGTAAGAGATACCATGCGTCGGTTGAGAAACCATTCTTCCCAAGATAAGGGTAATACATTGGAGATGTACAATACAGTAACAGTAACGAATGGGGCAAACTAGCTCTATAATTATCAGGGTTGCGCAACAGAGGCCAGTGAGCCCATGCGTCAGGTACCGGGTATACATTGTGAATATGAATGGATGGCTAGTTATCAATGCCTAAAAGCCTCACAGGCCAGGACCGAAACCGGTTATGAGTTACAACTCCAATGCGAATTCTTGGTTTAGGGACTAAACCGCCAATATGGTTAAAATCCTCTAATCAGAATCCATTGTGTAATAGACCGCGTGGAAGTCAAAACACTCCACGACGGCAGAACATTTTAAGCCAAGGTTTAGTGATTGATTACGTGGGCGTAATCCCTTTTAAGGGGGGTAGAGCGCAAAACCACTTAGTGTGTTTTACCGTACAAGTGTACGCGAACTAGGTGTGCATAGCACAAAATGATTTGTTATGATGGTTGGCGCGTGTGTTATATAAACATACGCATTTATTTGTGGGTAAATTGTGGTAATTGCGCACAGAAGAGGCGAATACCATTGTGGGAAGTGTGTTTATTTTGTTAACAGTGGTGTGTGAGAGTACAAGTGGAAGGGAGTAAAGAAACTCCCGGGGATCTAAAACCCCGATGTATTTTGATAAAAAAATATATGTGTATATACAGTGTTGTGATTTATGAAGGGATATGAGACCGACATAGAACCTAGTGAGAATTAAATTCCCTAGGTAACTTGAATTAAGTTGGATTTGGGTGATGATTGATAGTCGGAGTTCTATCCCTTGGAGATGTAATGATTATGACTAGAAGGATTGAAAGATAGAAAATGGAATATGCTTGAATTAGTTGTTGGTTGAAAAAGAAGTGGGAGGTGAAACTTGATTATCATGAGATCAAGGGAAGCCGAACACAAATTGGGGTGGAAGGATAGTTCAACACTGATGCTGATCACATCAGGGTTGGATGACTCTTGAAGCTCCCTGTAAGTGGTCACAAACAACCATGTTAAGAAAAATACAAGGAGCATAAATTGGACTTGGAGTTGCGTTGTGTTTTCAAAAAGGATTTTCAATGAGTATTTCCAAAACAGACGATTAATATCTTGAATAAAGGATTCTCTTATATACTTAACCTAGTAAAGAATATTTTCGTAGTACTTGCTCACGAGCTGAGGACGTATGAGCCTTTGTCTTCGGACCGGTGACATGAGAAGTATATATGTTAAAAAAATTAAGTGAATGTTTTGATCTCCCAAAGGAACGGGGACCAGAAGGTGTCCATCGCGACCGGGTTCTGCGGGATCACAGTGTATATGTACTCAACATGGGATTCGAACCCATGGAGAGATGGAAAAGGTATTTCTGTTTGATATACATGCTATGACATGTTGTTTGGTATGTGTGATAAAGGTTATTTTGACTTTGATCTCCTAAAGTGTATGCTATCAAGACCTATGAGTCTAAATGTGTTGTGTTACATAGACCTATGTGTCTAAATGTGGTTATGTCACCCAGACCTAAGAGTCTGAGGGATATTGTATAGGTGCAAGTGTGGTGAAGGTACCCGGATCATTAAGTCCGAGGTTACCATGTGAGTATGATATTTTATGTATAATGTGGATATGTTGCCCGGACCATAAAGTCCGAGGTTGGATGTAAAGGGTGGTTGGTAATGGAAGTATTATGGTTATAAGTAATTTCCGTATTCTAATCCAATGATGCGAGGAAATGTGAACTTCGAGGACGAAGTTCTTTTAAGGGGGGTAGATTGAAATACCCCAAACCTTGGTATGTTGTGTAAATGTTAAACTATGGTATTTAAAGGCTAAAAAGTGCCTTAGAAACATAAATGAACCATTTAAACCATGGTAAAACACAATAAAACACTAAGACACGGTTTGAGCAAAAACATGCTCTAAGCTTGGAATAAACTCGGCTAGGACCCAAAGAGCCTACCAAGACTTGATAATGTTTAATTATGGCTTTATAAGGCTAATTAAGTCCTTAGGAAACTTTGGTAGACAATGAAACCAAACAAAACACAAATAAATACCTTAAGGTCAATATGGGCTAAAATGTGCTCTAAGCTTGGGATAAATGTGTATAAGACCTAATGGTCATACATATGCCTTATTTATATGTTAATGAACATATTAAATCAATTACTAAAGAAAACCAAGCTTGAAAACAAGTTAAAACGCAAAATGTGCTTTAAGGAGTCTTAAAGCACATTTTTGAAAAATTGTCTTGTAAATGAGTTTTGAATGGCTAAATGTCCATCATTACTCTTTAATTAACATGTGTACTATATAGTATCACATTTGGAAGTCTATATCAATGGGAAATCAAAAATTTCACTTCTATGTGCCTTGTTTTTGTGAATAGTGATTTTTATAAGCTAGTTTGTAACATATGTTACTATAAGTGAGACAATTGATTAATAAAGTCTAAAATACCCCTAGGTACTATTGGGGGCCGGTTTTTAAGGTGTGGTGACTCACCACCCTTGTTAACATGCTAAGGAAATAAAGAATGACTAACTTAAGTACTATTTGCTTTTTAAGTACAAATATCTTCCAAAAAGCAAAACTTATCTCATTCTCTCATTTCCTTCTTCATTTCCCCACGTATCCAAGCTCTCTTCTACCTCTCTTCTCTCTGTTCTCACGTTCATACAGCACCACCACCATGGAAGTCCACCTTTGAACCCTTGTAAAACATAGCTCACTTAACCAAATCAAAAACAAACACCACCATTCTCTTCCTCTCATCAAGCTCTTCATTCCTATCTTCTCAAAATTTCAAGATCACCATTTCGGTGCCATGGAGTTCCACCATTGATGGAGCTTGAGCTTGTCTTTCCACATATTATTGATCTCCTTTGCTTCTAGGTAAGGAATCTCAAAGAAAAATCAAGTTTCCTCCATGTTTTGTCATTGACCAAAAATATTCATTGATGGAGCTCCTTGTGTTGCTTTGTTCTAGCTCCATTTGAATCTTTCAAGGACTAGGTGGAGTCCTCTCTTCATAGATATTCAAACACCCTTCAAAGATCAAGGTAAAACAACTACATTAATGTTTTGAAATAATGTAAACCTAGGGTTTACAATGAGATGAAGCATAAAGCTTATATACTCATTTCAATGTTGGTATATTGTTTAGTAGTTGACAAGGAAAGAAATGCCTTACCGGTTTTAAGAGGAAACCAGAAAGAAGTTTGTGAAAAGAGGTAAACATACTATCTCAATGTGGTTTAATGCCTTAGGAGAAATGAGCTTATGATGCTTGTTAAAACTACCTAAAGAGCAAATGGTGAATGACTTAGTAAGGTGTTCTCAAGGAGACTAGTAAAGGAATATATGTCTTGGTGTGTGTAATTGCAGGTCAAAGGCTTATATATTGTGGAAATTCAGTGTTTAAGGTTTATGTTATTTAAGGGCCTAAGAGCCATGTTATTTAAGGGCCTAAGTGCCAAGCAATTTAAGTTATGCACTATATTGTGATGTAGTGCTAAATGTGTGAAGTTTGTGTATAAAAATGTGTTTGATGGATTTTAGGTGTTCTTGAATGAATTAAGGTAAAAACCTAAGTGTTTGGATGTGAGTATATACAAGAGAAGCTATGGCCAAATTTGGGAAAATGTGTAAGAAGATCTAAGTGTTTTAAATGGTTTTGATGAACTAGGAAGTGTTAAAGGTGAATAAATGTTTACTTGAGAAGAAAGCATGTATTAAGGTGATTTAGAGTGATGCAAGGATTTAGGCGTTATCTTGGAAGTTCTAGGAATTCAATATGTGTTTTTGAGAATGTATTAAAGTCTTGGAGAAGTTTGTTTAAGGTTTAGGTTATGTGATGTGCAAGGTGGAAATAATGTCTAGATAAGGTTTTGAGAAAGGAACTTTAAGGAGTTGTGAAAAAGAAGATTTGGTTAGTAAGAGAAGAGGCTTGGGAGATGATGTTATGATGGTGAGGAAACACTTTGGTATAGAGGTTATTATGGATGAAACACCACTTGAAAAACTAGGAGAAAACATTGTAAGTGTTAGAAATTTTGTGAAGATATAAGTAAAGGTTTAAGGAATTAGAAAAAGAGTTTTGTGAGTGTTTAAGGATATCTTAAGGTGTGTTTGAAGTGCTCAAATGAGGTTAGGATGTACTAGGTCATATGGGGTGAAGTTTGGAGTTGAATGTAAAAAGGAAAACAAGGGTTTGGGGCAGACCGGACTTGCGACCGGACTTGCAAGTTCGGTCGGGCCCAGTTTACCCTGCGAGAATTAGCTTCTGGAATGGACCGGACATAGGACCGGACTTGGCAAGTCCGGTCGGGCTAAATTTCCAAAGGGAAGAAACTCTCGGGAAAAGACCGAACATGCGACCGGACTTACAAGGTCGGTCGGAGTAGAAAATTTTGGCGGAAATATGTTCTGGAATCGACCGGACATGGACAAGTCCGGTCGGTAAGTCCGGTCGGACCAAAAACATGGGTTAAGGTTATGAAATGATATGTAATGATGGGGATTGATTAGTAATGATGTTATAAAGTTGTTAAGGACATGTTAGGTGAGTTTTAATGACAGTTAAGTGGGTGAAAAGTTGTATTGAAATGTAAAAGTAAAACAAGTTAAAAAGTGAAGTTATGTAACTAAGTTAACGGGGAAAAAGTTATAAGCATTAGACATTAAGTAATCATGCTACCCGATGTTAATAAAAGTACATGTAATGTTATCAGTTGTTCGAGAATTGCTCGAGGAACATAAGTGGACGTGGTAAAGTGGACTCCGGTGACAGGTATGGTTTTCTTGCAACCTGTGTCCTACCGGATTACACCGGCTTGTATGCCAATATGTTTTCTTGAGTGTTTGCCACCTTGTAAGATTAAAACATGTAATGAGTTTATGGTAATTCATTTATGTGGCGAATTTGGCCTCCGATACCATTTAACCTCAAGTATGTGTTAAACCTTAGCTAACCAAAACTAGGAACACATGAGTGATCGGTATTCGGAGTTGACGGCCCAAACCTTGGGAACGTGCTAACCACGGCTATGTGTGAGTTAGTTGGATATGTTGTTGTATGCAAGTGTGTGAACCTCCCTTGTGTGCTTAACTCGGTTATGATACCGTATGGTGTGTGGATGTGGTAGGCTCCATAATGGATCTCTAATTACTTATTTATAAGTGTATATGTACTAATGGGGGGTGAGGAGTCCGGTTGTTCCGGCCACGCGTGTGATGGACGGGAGTCGATGTCATATCCGGTTCGGCTCTCTTGGTGTATGTATAGGTGGTATTCCAATTTGGTTTCTACCTTCCCTTAGCTTATCCAAAGCTAGTTACTGACTCACGTCGGGCCACAGGGGCATACGAATGTTATTTCGGTGTGCTTGGGATTACTATATCCGACACACCTTGGGTATAAGTTAACCGTTCTATATAACCGGACGGTAACGAGGTTGGTAACGAGCTTAACATGGGATTGGTAATAATCTCTAGGCTCACTATGTATACTAACTATGGTGGAAGGTTCCTTGTGAGAACCGATTTACGGTGTTATGTATTGGTGTTGTGCTATGCAAATTCCCTTGCTATGCTACGATAAGTATACGTTAGGTGTTTAAAATGATTTTGTTGTTATCACGTGTACGTCGAAACAAGAAAGGTTTGTTATGTTTTGTTATGTGAGGAATGAGATATGTCGTAGGATATGGAGTGTGTGGATCATGGAAATGAATCCCAGTTTGTGACAAGAGGCGTTTAAGGATAACCCGATTAATGGGTACATGTCGTTCGTTAAGGAAGTAGCTCCGTTTTAGAGGAGAGCCACTCTAGGGTTTAAGGAATCATTGAATGGTTGGTTAAGTGTGGATGTGTTGGTTATAGGTTGAGCCCATTGAGGCGAAATGTTATGTGTTGTATGTTTATGGCTTGTATGCATGATTTAAATATAATCAACTGCATGCTAAGACGACAATTAGTTGTGCGTGGCCCGGTAGCATGTGGGCTGCGGGATTACCATACCAGCAAAGGTGCTGAGCCCCTGGGGGCCACCCTTTCTCTCCTTTTTTATTTCAGGTACAAGGAGCTGGAAGCCGTTCGAGAGTAGGACGGGGTAGATGTTTACATGGGTAGCCATTTAAATGGCGTAAGCATTGTAAGCGTAGTAAGACCGAAATTGTTATCGGCATTAGTTTGTAAATACTCGGTACAGTGGGAATGTATGTATATAATAAATGTTGAAAATGGAATGAGGATTGTATTGTGTAGTTGCTCGGGAATCTAGTCCATCAGACCGATACAAATGTATATGTATTAGCCTTGTTAGCCACGTGGGTGGTTAACGGCGTGTAACACCATTGAATTAAGTAATGTGATGAGTTGAGATTTCCGCTGCAGTTTGATGTTAAGTGTGTTAATGTTGGATGGGGTGTTACAAAAAGTGGTATCAGAGCGAAGTATCGCTCTGATGACTGAATTACCGAGCTTAGGAAGTACCGAGTCAGAATTTTAGTACTTTGGGTTAAGGGTTGAGTGATAGCGTGAGAGATACGCTAGATAGGAATTACCAGTGTGTACTGGAAACCTACAATATCCATCCCACCCTCCACAATCCCTGTATATGACTTGGGGAAAGAACGCCAGAGAGATGGAAGTCCACTCTCATACTCGGGAATAACCGATCTGGCTGTTATTAAATACCTTTAGGGTACGGAGAACCTGTCATACGGTAGATCCCGAAAATTGGGAATCCCGGAGGCGGTCTCCACCTGAATGATGTTAACCGCATTAAATAGCGAAGAGTGAAGAATCTTGTGTATAAGAGAATAGAATTTCCGGCAACCTGGGTCGACATGCAAAGCAGTCGAGAGTAACCAGCTTGCAACGCACCAACCGTGCAACAGGCAAGAAATGGATTAATAAAACCCGAGACGAGTGTCTACGGAGCCACAGTTGATAAATAATACACCAACGGTATACCAACCGATAAGGGAACTACAACGTAGTGCCCAAATACGTGGAACGGGCTACGAAGAGGAAACAATACTAAGTAAAAGGGAACTCCAAGAATGGGAGACACCCCAGTTGATAATTATCATGTGAAGACAGTGAGAAGTCACCTAGAGGAGTTATTATCAAGGCAGTAAGATCAGTGAGGGCCAACAAGGCCACTGATGACAATATGGGTAAAAACAATACCACAACCGGTATGTGTTAAACCGATAGCCAGTTAGCATGGCGCACTTGCCGTGGCAAGTGCTGCTATAACAGGGCTGTTCGGGAAATTTATAATCACTACGAAGTACTTGGTGAAGTACCATGAAGTTAAGTGAGATCATTGTAACCATGGAAAGGCTTAACAGCCTGACCTTTGTAATTGGAAGTACACCAGTCAGCAAGAAGCTAGACTTGGCTAAGGTAAGAAGATGTTGTGAAACCATGAAAATTTTTCTTTCAACCCAGATTTATCCAAACTCTTTCTTTCAAAACCAAATTTTTCTTTCAAACCAACACTTCTTTCCAACCTTATTTTAAACCAAACCAGTAAGACCAAGGACAGTTGACAAGGATACAATAGTGGATAAACTTTCCCTCGATTAAGTTCGGGAAGCAAGGAATGAATATTGTCACCGGACAATATAAGGGAGTTGACAATAGAATACTTCACCTAGGCGTGTGACGGACACTACGAGTGTACCAACTGTGTTGTGGGACGACCGCACTCCGGTAGGAGCATGTGGGCCTGACAGACCTATTTATAGGTTAGTTGGGTAAGTAGCAATGTATCAATATGATACCCCATATATGTATACGAGTAGAGTCCAGAACACGGGAAGTAGTCGACTCCAATCTACGGTCAGCAGTAAAAGGCAAGTAAGACCTAAGGATTACCATGAATGGTTGGAGTAAAGGAACCCAGTTAAGTTAAAAAGGACTAAAGGAACTAGTGAGTTCATTTCAAGGAAATGTATAGAGTCAAGAAGTGCGAAGAGCACGGACTGTTATGTAAAGACATTACATATGTCCTTATAAGCCTGAGGGATAAAACATGATAGCTGGAACGAATACCCAGCTAAGAACATAGGAAGGTGTAGTTTACTGAATTTACCCATAGATGCAAGCCAAATGTAGTGGCAAACCTTAACAACACCCAGGAGCAATCCATGAGGGGTGATTGGATCAGACATTGTTAGATAGGGCAATGTAACAGAAACGCAAGAGTTGAAACAATTACTCGGATTAGACTCTGAAGGAAACCCACTTAACAGTAGGACCCTAAGTTGCCAAAGAGACAACTTGGGAGGAATCGTGGCAGTAAGGCTTATAGCCACAACAACCTGTGTTATGTAATGTGATCGGTTGCAGAAGTATATGTTACACAAGGAAATAGAGCGGAGAACGAACCACTGCTTTAAGAGTGGGGATACCTCTCGATATTGTGAAACCGCGAGAGCGGTAGTTGTGTGGACCAAGTTCAAGAAATATGTGGAGGATGGACCACGTTGTTATTACCCCAGGATGATTTGAATAAAATAATACAAAAAAGAAGTGCTCGTACCAGTTGTGTACACAGGAAGAGTAGTAAGTCTGATAGCAATCACCATAGGTGTGTGAAGCTAAATGTGTAGCGAACAACGCTCAAGAAACATAAAGGCTCAAGAAATAGTAGTATATTCAAAAATCAGCCAAATAAGTGGCCAGATAAACCCAGCGTAATAGCGGAAGCTAATATAATAGCGGATACAGTATAAGTTGATGCTATATAATGAAAGAGGATACGGTGTGCAATAAGCGACCGTTGTATAAGTATTGCTAAGTGATGGTATGACAAATAAGCAGAGTTGTGAGTTAACCCCAGTGGAGATACAACAGTAAGTGATAGCAAACGAACCGAGCAGTAAGCCGGTGGCAAGTGTTAGGTGATGAGGATTTCAGTGAAACACAGTGAAAATTCCTATCGCAATCGCATGAGAGATTTACTGTCAAGAGTTTACGCCTCTGCACTCTGTATGACTGAGTGTTTTGGTATTGCTCTTGCGCAGTAATGATCAAGTGAGATAGCTAGGAATCAGAGGCATGGTAATTGTAGAGGAATAATATTATAATGGCCGATGCATAGGTAATGCAAGGCCGCAGGAATGAAAGAATACATGTACAAAACCAAAGGTGGAGACATGATTAATAGTAAATAACTACAGTAACACTAAATACCAAATGTCGGTATGAGATATACCCCAGGTGTGGAAAAAAAAAACTGAGAGAGCACTACACATTAGGTAGTAGCTCAATCTCAACCGACAGTAAGTCGGTAGAAGCAAGTCAATCATTGTGAATTACATAGTAGTTTACGCGGTAAGCTATTGGAGAAGTGGATGGAAAATTGTGAAACTCACCGAATTCGCTCAGGGTAAGAGATACCATGCGTCGGTTGAGAAACCATTCTTCCCAAGATAAGGGTAATACATTGGAGATGTACAATACAGTAACAGTAACGAATGGGGCAAACTAGCTCTATAATTATCAGGGTTGCGCAACAGAGGCCAGTGAGCCCATGCGTCAGGTACCGGGTATACATTGTGAATATGAATGGATGGCTAGTTATCAATGCCTAAAAGCCTCACAGGCCAGGACCGAAACCGGTTATGAGTTACAACTCCAATGCGAATTCTTGGTTTAGGGACTAAACCGCCAATATGGTTAAAATCCTCTAATCAGAATCCATTGTGTAATAGACCGCGTGGAAGTCAAAACACTCCACGACGGCAGAACATTTTAAGCCAAGGTTTAGTGATTGATTACGTGGGCGTAATCCCTTTTAAGGGGGGTAGAGCGCAAAACCACTTAGTGTGTTTTACCGTACAAGTGTACGCGAACTAGGTGTGCATAGCACAAAATGATTTGTTATGATGGTTGGCGCGTGTGTTATATAAACATACGCATTTATTTGTGGGTAAATTGTGGTAATTGCGCACAGAAGAGGCGAATACCATTGTGGGAAGTGTGTTTATTTTGTTAACAGTGGTGTGTGAGAGTACAAGTGGAAGGGAGTAAAGAAACTCCCGGGGATCTAAAACCCCGATGTATTTTGATAAAAAAATATATGTGTATATATACAGTGTTGTGATTTATGAAGGGATATGAGACCGACATAGAACCTAGTGAGAATTAAATTCCCTAGGTAACTTGAATTAAGTTGGATTTGGGTGATGATTGATAGTCGGAGTTCTATCCCTTGGAGATGTAATGATTATGACTAGAAGGATTGAAAGATAGAAAATGGAATATGCTTGAATTAGTTGTTGGTTGAAAAAGAAGTGGGAGGTGAAACTTGATTATCATGAGATCAAGGGAAGCCGAACACAAATTGGGGTGGAAGGATAGTTCAACACTGATGCTGATCACATCAGGGTTGGATGACTCTTGAAGCTCCCTGTAAGTGGTCACAAACAACCATGTTAAGAAAAATACAAGGAGCATAAATTGGACTTGGAGTTGCGTTGTGTTTTCAAAAAGGATTTTCAATGAGTATTTCCAAAACAGACGATTAATATCTTGAATAAAGGATTCTCTTATATACTTAACCTAGTAAAGAATATTTTCGTAGTACTTGCTCACGAGCTGAGGACGTATGAGCCTTTGTCTTCGGACCGGTGACATGAGAAGTATATATGTTAAAAAAATTAAGTGAATGTTTTGATCTCCCAAAGGAACGGGGACCAGAAGGTGTCCATCGCGACCGGGTTCTGCGGGATCACAGTGTATATGTACTCAACGGGATTCGAACCCATGGAGAGATGGAAAAGGTATTTCTGTTTGATATACATGCTATGACATGTTGTTTGGTATGTGTGATAAAGGTTATTTTGACTTTGATCTCCTAAAGTGTATGCTATCAAGACCTATGAGTCTAAATGTGTTGTGTTACATAGACCTATGTGTCTAAATGTGGTTATGTCACCCAGACCTAAGAGTCTGAGGGATATTGTATAGGTGCAAGTGTGGTGAAGGTACCCGGATCATTAAGTCCGAGGTTACCATGTGAGTATGATATTTTATGTATAATGTGGATATGTTGCCCGGACCATAAAGTCCGAGGTTGGATGTAAAGGGTGGTTGGTAATGGAAGTATTATGGTTATAAGTAATTTCCGTATTCTAATCCAATGATGCGAGGAAATGTGAACTTCGAGGACGAAGTTCTTTTAAGGGGGGTAGATTGAAATACCCCAAACCTTGGTATGTTGTGTAAATGTTAAACTATGGTATTTAAAGGCTAAAAAGTGCCTTAGAAACATAAATGAACCATTTAAACCATGGTAAAACACAATAAACACTAAGACACGGTTTGAGCAAAAACATGCTCTAAGCTTGGAATAAACTCGGCTAGGACCCAAAGAGCCTACCAAGACTTGATAATGTTTAATTATGGCTTTATAAGGCTAATTAAGTCCTTAGGAAACTTTGGTAGACAATGAAACCAAACAAAACACAAATAAATACCTTAAGGTCAATATGGGCTAAAATGTGCTCTAAGCTTGGGATAAATGTGTATAAGACCTAATGGTCATACATATGCCTTATTTATATGTTAATGAACATATTAAATCAATTACTAAAGAAAACCAAGCTTGAAAACAAGTTAAAACGCAAAATGTGCTTTAAGGAGTCTTAAAGCACATTTTTGAAAAATTGTCTTGTAAATGAGTTTTGAATGGCTAAATGTCCATCATTACTCTTTAATTAACATGTGTACTATATAGTATCACATTTGGAAGTCTATATCAATGGGAAATCAAAAATTTCACTTCTATGTGCCTTGTTTTTGTGAATAGTGATTTTTATAAGCTAGTTTGTAACATATGTTACTATAAGTGAGACAATTGATTAATAAAGTCTAAAATACCCCTAGGTACTATTGGGGGCCGGTTTTTAAGGTGTGGTGACTCACCACCCTTGTTAACATGCTAAGGAAATAAAGAATGACTAACTTAAGTACTATTTGCTTTTTAAGTACAAATATCTTCCAAAAAGCAAAACTTATCTCATTCTCTCATTTCCTTCTTCATTTCCCCACGTATCCAAGCTCTCTTCTACCTCTCTTCTCTCTGTTCTCACGTTCATACAGCACCACCACCATGGAAGTCCACCTTTGAACCCTTGTAAAACATAGCTCACTTAACCAAATCAAAAACAAACACCACCATTCTCTTCCTCTCATCAAGCTCTTCATTCCTATCTTCTCAAAATTTCAAGATCACCATTTCGGTGCCATGGAGTTCCACCATTGATGGAGCTTGAGCTTGTCTTTCCACATATTATTGATCTCCTTTGCTTCTAGGTAAGGAATCTCAAAGAAAAATCAAGTTTCCTCCATGTTTTGTCATTGACCAAAAATATTCATTGATGGAGCTCCTTGTGTTGCTTTGTTCTAGCTCCATTTGAATCTTTCAAGGACTAGGTGGAGTCCTCTCTTCATAGATATTCAAACACCCTTCAAAGATCAAGGTAAAACAACTACATTAATGTTTTGAAATAATGTAAACCTAGGGTTTACAATGAGATGAAGCATAAAGCTTATATACTCATTTCAATGTTGGTATATTGTTTAGTAGTTGACAAGGAAAGAAATGCCTTACCGGTTTTAAGAGGAAACCAGAAAGAAGTTTTGTGGAAAAGAGGTAAACATACTATCTCAATGTGGTTTAATGCCTTAGGAGAAATGAGCTTATGATGCTTGTTAAAACTACCTAAAGAGCAAATGGTGAATGACTTAGTAAGGTGTTCTCAAGGAGACTAGTAAAGGAATATATGTCTTGGTGTGTGTAATTGCAGGTCAAAGGCTTATATATTGTGGAAATTCAGTGTTTAAGGTTTATGTTATTTAAGGGCCTAAGAGCCATGTTATTTAAGGGCCTAAGTGCCAAGCAATTTAAGTTATGCACTATATTGTGATGTAGTGCTAAATGTGTGAAGTTTGTGTATAAAAATGTGTTTGATGGATTTTAGGTGTTCTTGAATGAATTAAGGTAAAAACCTAAGTGTTTGGATGTGAGTATATACAAGAGAAGCTATGGCCAAATTTGGGAAAATGTGTAAGAAGATCTAAGTGTTTTAAATGGTTTTGATGAACTAGGAAGTGTTAAAGGTGAATAAATGTTTACTTGAGAAGAAAGCATGTATTAAGGTGATTTAGAGTGATGCAAGGATTTAGGCGTTATCTTGGAAGTTCTAGGAATTCAATATGTGTTTTTGAGAATGTATTAAAGTCTTGGAGAAGTTTGTTTAAGGTTTAGGTTATGTGATGTGCAAGGTGGAAATAATGTCTAGATAAGGTTTTGAGAAAGGAACTTTAAGGAGTTGTGAAAAAGAAGATTTGGTTAGTAAGAGAAGAGGCTTGGGAGATGATGTTATGATGGTGAGGAAACACTTTGGTATAGAGGTTATTATGGATGAAACACCACTTGAAAAACTAGGAGAAAACATTGTAAGTGTTAGAAATTTTGTGAAGATATAAGTAAAGGTTTAAGGAATTAGAAAAAGAGTTTTGTGAGTGTTTAAGGATATCTTAAGGTGTGTTTGAAGTGCTCAAATGAGGTTAGGATGTACTAGGTCATATGGGGTGAAGTTTGGAGTTGAATGTAAAAAGGAAAACAAGGGTTTGGGGCAGACCGGACTTGCGACCGGACTTGCAAGTTCGGTCGGGCCCAGTTTACCCTGCGAGAATTAGCTTCTGGAATGGACCGGACATAGGACGGACTTGGCAAGTCCGGTCGGGCTAAATTTCCAAAGGGAAGAAACTCTCGGGAAAAGACCGAACATGCGACCGGACTTACAAGGTCGGTCGGAGTAGAAAATTTTGGCGGAAATATGTTCTGGAATCGACCGGACATGGACAAGTCCGGTCGGTAAGTCCGGTCGGACCAAAAACATGGGTTAAGGTTATGAAATGATATGTAATGATGGGGATTGATTAGTAATGATGTTATAAAGTTGTTAAGGACATGTTAGGTGAGTTTTAATGACAGTTAAGTGGGTGAAAAGTTGTATTGAAATGTAAAAGTAAAACAAGTTAAAAAGTGAAGTTATGTAACTAAGTTAACGGGGAAAAAGTTATAAGCATTAGACATTAAGTAATCATGCTACCCGATGTTAATAAAAGTACATGTAATGTTATCAGTTGTTCGAGAATTGCTCGAGGAACATAAGTGGACGTGGTAAAGTGGACTCCGGTGACAGGTATGGTTTTCTTGCAACCTGTGTCCTACCGGATTACACCGGCTTGTATGCCAATATGTTTTCTTGAGTGTTTGCCACCTTGTAAGATTAAAACATGTAATGAGTTTATGGTAATTCATTTATGTGGCGAATTTGGCCTCCGATACCATTTAACCTCAAGTATGTGTTAAACCTTAGCTAACCAAAACTAGGAACACATGAGTGATCGGTATTCGGAGTTGACGGCCCAAACCTTGGGAACGTGCTAACCACGGCTATGTGTGAGTTAGTTGGATATTGTTGTTGTATGCAAGTGTGTGAACCTCCCTTGTGTGCTTAACTCGGTTATGATACCGTATGGTGTGTGGATGTGGTAGGCTCCATAATGGATCTCTAATTACTTATTTATAAGTGTATATGTACTAATGGGGGGTGAGGAGTCCGGTTGTTCCGGCCACGCGTGTGATGGACGGGAGTCGATGTCATATCCGGTTCGGCTCTCTTGGTGTATGTATAGGTGGTATTCCAATTTGGTTTCTACCTTCCCTTAGCTTATCCAAAGCTAGTTACTGACTCACGTCGGGCCACAGGGGCATACGAATGTTATTTCGGTGTGCTTGGGATTACTATATCCGACACACCTTGGGTATAAGTTAACCGTTCTATATAACCGGACGGTAACGAGGTTGGTAACGAGCTTAACATGGGATTGGTAATAATCTCTAGGCTCACTATGTATACTAACTATGGTGGAAGGTTCCTTGTGAGAACCGATTTACGGTGTTATGTATTGGTGTTGTGCTATGCAAATTCCCTTGCTATGCTACGATAAGTATACGTTAGGTGTTTAAAATGATTGTGATGTTATCATGTGTACGTCGAAACAAAAAGGTTTTGTTATGTTTTGTTATGTGAGGAATGAGATATGTCGTAGGATATGGAGTGTGGATCATGGAAATGAATCCCAGTTTGTGACAAGAGGCGTTTAAGGATAACCCGATTAATGGGTACATGTCGTTCGTTAAGGAAGTAGCTCCGTTTTAGAGGAGAGCCACTCTAGGGTTTAAGGAATCATTGAATGGTTGGTTAAGTGTGGATGTGTTGGTTATAGGTTGAGCCCATTGAGGCGAAATGTTATGTGTTGTATGTTTATGGCTTGTATGCATGATTTAAATATAATCAACTGCATGCTAAGACGACAATTAGTTGTGCGTGGCCCGGTAGCATGTGGGCTGCGGGATTACCATACCAGCAAAGGTGCTGAGCCCCTGGGGGCCACCCTTTCTCTCCTTTTTTATTTCAGGTACAAGGAGCTGGAAGCCGTTCGAGAGTAGGACGGGGTAGATGTTTATACATGGGTAGCCATTTAAATGGCGTAAGCATTGTAAGCGTAGTAAGACCGAAATTGTTATCGGCATTAGTTTGTAAATACTCGGTACAGTGGGAATGTATGTATATAATAAATGTTGAAAATGGAATGAGGATTGTATTGTGTAGTTGCTCGGGAATCTAGTCCATCAGACCGATACAAATGTATATGTATTAGCCTTGTTAGCCACGTGGGTGGTTAACGGCGTGTAACACCATTGAATTAAGTAATGTGATGAGTTGAGATTTCCGCTGCAGTTTGCTTGATGTTAGTGTGTTATGTTGGATGGGGTGTTACATTTTGAGAATGGTCAAACCAGCCCATGAAACCTATACCAATAATAGGTTATGGAAAACCATGAAGATCGATAAAAGAACGTCAAAAACGGATCATCGTAGCCAAATTTATGATAGAATGAAGTTTAGAGCCAAAATTTTGAAAACTGCCACGGTCAAGCTCACACGGGTTGCCTGTACTTGGCACGAAAATCGGCCAGAATTAACTGCCAGCAGCGTTTTTGCCCTAACTTTAGACACTTATATCTCACTCATCTTTACGAATTTTTCAATGTCCTCTTTTGCATTATCTTCTCCTTAATCTCTCTTTTCAACCATAACTAAACAACCTAACTCATTCTACATCGACGGGAAAATTGATCTAAGTTGCCTCCTTGCGAATTCGTAACCTAGAATTCCAATTTTTTACTGAAATCAGGTAAACTTCGTCTCGCCATAACTTTTCGTTTCTCAGCCAAAATTCGTGTTCTTTAGCTTTTTGAAGATCTCTAATCCTCTCAAACTTCATTTTACACCAAAGGCTGATTACAATAGGGGTGAAAGATAAAGACATCGAAAGGCCTCCCGAGTTCTGGAAACCCAAGCAATCCAAATTTCAGTTGAACAGGTAAACTTCATCCTATCATATCTTCTTCATCCGTGGGCGAAAATTCTTGTTCTATAGCTCGTTTTAAAGATCTCCGATTCCTCTACAATTCTTATGAAGAAACCTCAAGCCAGTCTAGATCGTTTGGGAGATATAAGCGTCTAAAGTTGCCTACCTGAAGTGCTCAAAAAATACTAATTTTTCCAGAAAACGAGTTCGAATTGCCTTACCGGCGCATCTCCGGTACGATTCCGACCAAATTAAACCGATAATGCTGTTCGTTTTTGCATTCCTACTCATACCCCTCTATCAATTTAACATATAACGCACTACATTGAGAGAATTTGTAGAAATTCGAAACTGAAACAACATGAACCCTAACTTCGAATTGCCAGAATCGTTTTCTCATTGTACTGCACGATAGGTCATGAAGTTGATACCATTAGATTCGTTTTTTATTTTCTAATCCAATGAAACAAGAATCATCGAATTTCGTTCTGTGAGTTGAGAGAAAAGATTGATTTAGTACTCGAGTCGAATCTGGAGTTGCTGAAGAACTCAGACGATGTCGGTCGTCCGATCGTAGTTAAAATAAACGGACGGCCGAGATTAAGACGTTTCAGTTTAAAAAGTTTAAGTTTTATATTAATTCCAGAATTAAACCCCAACTTGTTGGATTTCGTTAATGGGCTTCCCAAATGTATTTTGACTTGAAATTTTAACCATAGATTCCTTATAAAATCTAGTTTATTTTGATGTAAATTAATATGGTTTCGGAGTTTTTAAACGTAAGATATGATTTTTGCAAATTACGGGTATTATGGAATTATTAGGTTAAATAAAAAAAAGATATTTTTATGAAATAAAAATTTTATAGTATGTCTAAAATGTTATAGCTACTATATATTTAATTTGGGAATTTTTGGACAATGGTAAATGGGTTTAAAAATTGTGTTTATGAATTTTCATAAGAATAACTTATATATATGGTTTTTAATGCAACCAAAAATTAAAGTATAGTTGATTAATGAACTTTATAGGTTGGGGAAAATATAATAAGACTAAACTAACATTTAATACAGAATGTTAATAAATATTTTTTGGGTATAAACTTTTAAGTGAAGTAAATATATATATATACATATATATAAAAGAAATAAAATAGTAACTTAGGTTAAATCAAGGAACTAAATTAATCTACTTTATATTAATTATATAATATGGTAGTTAATATACTAAATTGAAACTAAGGAAAATACTTTATTTTTATAAACCACATATTGGATGTAGCTATGAGTAAAAGTTAATGTAAATAATTAGATGCAATAATACTACACAAAGAATGTCTTGAATAAATCTTAATATATATATACATAAAAAACTACATAAAAAGAAATAAAGTACCTTATAGAAAATATAATATGAAGGAATTAATGAGATAAACTAAACCTCTGCATAATACTAATAAAAGAATATTATATGAGGCAGTATTGGATTATGATTATTAAACTTAAAGAGTTATCTTTGAATTTCTAAGATTTATATAAACCGTATTAAAATACATGTATAGTATTAGTCAACGACCATGTAAATCTAAAATTGGGTTAAGTAATTAATAAGTTAAAACTTAGGAAAAATTGTGATTAGATTACATAAATTGTTACATAAATAGATCATTCCATAATTAATGATAAATAAATGTAATACTTTTACATCTAAATGTGAGGTGGAGTAAGTCTAGATTTAATCATTTCTTAAAATTTATGGTATTGAAATATAACTTAATGTTTTAAGTTAAATCATTAAAAGGATTATGATATAAAACTATATTAAACTATGGTTTGGAAATTTATCTAAATACTAATCCTTAAGTTTCTTGGCATTAGATGAGCCATATGAAATACATTTGTAACATTAATTACCAATACTTAGGATGTGAGTTTATAATTAAGTGATGTGTTTAGTAGTTGGAATTTATAAAAAGGTTTATAAATAGAAATTAGATACTTAAAACCTTTGAACCTTTAATTAGATGAAACTAAGTTAAATAAGATATTATATTGATATACATTACGGTAATGGGAAATATTGATATGTTATTTGAATATAAAATATGAGAATTTTCGGAATAGACGATCTTATTAAATAGTTGACAATTTCAATTATGAATGAGGATTTAATTCTTAGAAAAATTTTACCTTATGTTAAGATATAATGTTTATCCTAAAACATAATAAAGGGAAATAATTTATTACGTTATTCCTTTGAAACCTTAGGTTTTGTAAATAATTTAAAATGTATTTAAGACTTAAGTTTATTGAGGTTTAGTATAAAAGGATTATACATAGTCTATGGAGGGAATGTGTGTAAAAATAAAACATTTAGGAAATTAAATGTAAGCAAGGATACATAAAAGGTTATCTTAAAACACCTTATTATATAGTTAATGATAAAGTAAATAAGATATCTTGTGAATACTAAATGTAAGAGTTCGATAAGTCTAAGTTAATAATAATAGTTTTTCAATATGAAAGGTAATTCAACATCTTATGACAAGATTGTTAGACGGTTATAATAGAAAGTCATTCTGAACTAAGGATATGATAATTGAGTTTAGTGGCTCAATTAAGTTATAATAAAATGTATCTACAACACTATGATTCCAATATACAAGATGTAGATCTTAATTAAGTTAAGGGGAAACTTAATCATGATGGTTTATTTGGTAATATTGATAAAGTACATAATCATTACATTGTGAATTAACAGTATAGTATTCTGAGATGAATCCATCATAGGTCATAATACAATGTTTATTCTAAATTATGAATAAAAGTATTGAGCTTAAGATTATTATTGAAATTCTAAGATTGATTGAATAACATATAATGCACTTATGTTATACAGGTCTTTAATGTGAGAATTATGGTTAAGTATGGGTAAAGTGGATAAGAGTGGAACAATTAACAAGTGTTAATAAAATACATTCCTTGGTCTTACAACCTTGAGTTATACAACATTCTAAGACACGTCAAAGGTTATACCTAACATTTAAGTGAGGGCTTAAAAGACAATTGGGACTTAGAAATAAGAGTGGGGAGGTTATTTTAGCTTAACGTAGGCTACAAGTGATTGATGATAGACTACCTTTAATATTCTTCAGAGTAATGTTGATTGTTTGCGTAAGTTGACTAGAACTGCTACATCGTTATCCAGGTACGGTTTCTTGTACTCAAAGACTTTGCTAACGGACTTTATGGAATGTTTTGGAAAACGCTAACTGAGCTTGAATGGATTTCAAAGGAAACTGTTTGTGTGTGCTAACTCAGCTTGATGTGACTAACTGAGCCTTGAATGTGAAACTTACATGGTAATTGGTTCCTTCTATTTGGTTGTCTCACTAGACATTAAATGCCTAGGGTTTACGCTTCTGCACTCTGTATGACTGAGTGTTTTGGTATTGCTCTGGTGCAGTTAGTGTTCTAGTGGGAATATGGAAAAGGACAATCTTGGTAATTCTTCCTTTGACTCTGGATATTGTTTCATCCATGAGCTGAATCTTTTGTTGACGTGCGCGCGTCTTCAATGGTAACAGTGAGGGGCTGTATATCCCCTGTCCCAAAAGGGACGTAGTAAACAGTGAGGGGCTGTATATCCCCTGTCCCAAAAGGGACGTAGTAAACAGTGAGGGGCTGTATATCCCCTGTCCTAAAAGGACGTACTTGGCGGTGGGGGGCATCTCTCCCAATTGGTTTTATTCCACTCTTGAGTTGTTGGTTCTTGGATATCTATTTTTCCATTCCTAGTCCTTGTGACTACTTGGGTCTTTCTACTCCTAACTGGAATTGGTTCTAAGTTGAGCATTGGATGTTCACTAACTCGTGGTGTGGTTTTTGGATTGACTAACTTTACCTTTCTATTATTTATCTTTATCCTTAACTTGTTATCCTTGTCTTGGTGATTTTAAAGTGCCTTGTTTCCCTGTTTTACTTTCAAGAGTTTGATTTCAAGTTACTGTTTATTTTGAAGAGTTATGTTTTAAATATTGTTTTGGAGAATTATACCAGTTCCATTCCAGGGAACTGACTCACCCCTCCCGGGGTGGGCTGCGTGGTTTCATCTTGCAGGTACGAATTGTTTATACAGGTGGACACAAAGAGCATGAGTGATTGAGATGGGAATTAGGAATTGTGGAGAGTTATTTTGTTTACGTTGTTTTCTTGAGTTCAAACCGTAACTTAGATAATTGTAATGGTTGTAATTGGTGAGGTTGGTACCGGGTGTTTGGAACCCGATGGTCTGTATTCGCCTTAGTATTTTAATTCCGCTGTAAACACGTTAAATAGGGGCGTTACAGAAATTGGTATCAGAGCGTAGTTACGCTCTGAACCCGAGAAAACAAGCCGAGTGAAATACTTAGAATATAGGTGCACTTAAAACTGGGGAATTGGGGTAGAATTGGGAAGTGAGGACTCCAGTAAGGCACGACTCCTAACCCTTCTTGGAATTGTGGATGATTCCTTTACACACTTTTCTTTTATGAATGTCTGTTGAGTGTGGTGTGCTATTATACCATTCAAACATTAAACTACAGTAAAAATATAGGTTTGGAACATCGTATATTGAGTACGATAAGATTTTGGTTGGGATAACTCATATATTAAGCTACTTTTCAAAAGCATACCTATAAAGAATACATTGCTAAGAATACAATTCCTTGAGATACTTTTGGTTGAAAATAGAATACAGATAGAGCTTAGAATAACTAAGTCAGTATTGATATTATGTGTTAAGTACTTCAAAACCTTTAAAGTTTGAAAACAAATCTCAAGAACTACTTGGTACAAATTGTTGCCTAAAGGTAATGTTAGGATAAATCTTAAGTCTAGAAAATTATTAAGCTAACAAACACTAGTAGCATACATCCAAACCCTTAAACCACACTAAAACTCTACGTTAACTTTAGAAAGAAAACACCTAAACCTAACACCCTACGGGAAGTTCCTGGTGCGACAACTCCTAGGCCGAAAGTAGTGGGGGTGCACACCCACTTCTGGAAGTTTAGGGGCTAGACAAGCCTTGTCATTTAACTGTAAATAATCTTCTACGCAAGTGATGGATTGTGTTGAACTTGAGGACGATTGGTGGTAAGACATTACCATCATGAAATCTTGATCTAGGCATATTTCATTACTAGCCACAATGAACAATTCAAAATTTATATCTTAAGATCCAGTATTAAAATTCATACATGTAAAGGGTTTATTGAGTTAAAACTTTGGTGAAAAATACCTATATATGGAGGAAGGGGATTTAAATTTGGGTACTCCAAGGTACAACATCTTCCCCTTGTGAATATAAAAACCATTAAAGGAAGTTACTTAAAGACTGAGTGAAGAAAAGAATAATACTAAACTAAATATCATTGATTCTTAAATACTTAGAATATTGAGCATCTAGTGGAAAATTGAGAGTTACTTAAAGATTGGGAATTCATGTTTATTTGGAAGTCTAACGTTATACCTATATAAAATTTTAGAATTCGCACTAAGAGTGATATTAAGGAAATGAAATACCCCAAACCTTAATATATTGTTTAAACACTTAAATATGGTGTATTAAGACTAAAAAGAGTCTTAGAAACATTAGTAACAAATTTAAACAAAAGAAAACACAAAATGTGCTTTAAAGTCAATAAGAGCCAAAATGTGCTCTAAGCTTGGGATAAACTGGTTAAGACCTAATGAACTTACCAAGACCTCATTTATACATTAATGAACATATTAAACCAATTACCAAAGAAAACCAAGCTTGAAAACAAGTTTAAACACAAAATGTGCTTTAAGGAGTCTTAAAGCACATTTTTGAAAAATTGTCTTGTAAATGAGTTTTGAGTGGCTAGATGTCCATCATTACTCTTAAATATATATGTTACTATATAATATCACATTTGGATGTCTATATCAATAGGAAATCAAAATTTTCACTTCTATGTGCCTTGTTTTCATGAATAGTGATTTTTATAAGCTATTTTGTAACATATGTTTGTATAAGTAATTAAATTGACAAATAAAGACTATAATACCCTCATGCTACTATTTGGGGCCGGTTTTTAAGGTTGGTGACACACCACCTTTGTTAGCTTGTTAAGAAAATAAATAAGACTACTTAAGTACCTTTTTACTTTATAAAGTATAAATATCTTCAAAAGCAAATTCTATCTCATTCTCTCATTTCTTTCCTTCATTTCCCACGGTCCCAAACATCTTCTTCAACCTTTCTTCTTCATTCTCTCACGGTTTGCAATAGTACTCATCACCATTTCCATCTTTGATCTCTTGTAAAATCTAGCTCACTTGTCCAAATCAAAAACAAACACCACCAATCTCTTCCTCTCATCAAGCTCTTCATTTCTATCTTCTCAAAACTTCAAGACCACCATTTCGGTGCCAAGGAGTTCCACCATTGAAGGAGCTTGAGCTTGTATTTTTACATATTGTTACTCTCCTTTACTTCTAGGTAAGGAATCTCAAATAAAAACTCCATTTCCTTCATGTTTTTGTGGTAACCAAAATACATATTGAAGGAGCTCTTTGTGTGACCTTGTTCTAGCTTCATTCCAACTCTTCATGGACTAGGTGGAGTCCTCTCTTGCTAGATATTCAAACTCTCTTCAAAGAGCAAGGTAAAACAACTACATTAATGTTTTTGAAACAATGTAAAATTAGGGTTTACAATGAGATGGAGCTTATAGCTTGAATACTCATTATAATGTTTGTATATTGTTTAGAACTTGTCAAAGAATCAAATACCCTACCAGTTGTTAAAGGAAACAGAAAGAAGTTGTTTGGAAAAGAGGTAAATCTACTAACCAAATGTTGTTTAATGCCTTAGGAGAAATGAGCTTAAAATGCTTGTTAAAACTACCTAAAGAGCAAATGGTGAATGACTTAGTAAAGTGTTCCCAAGAGCTTAGTAAAAGGCATATGTGTTGTTGAGTGTATTTGCAGGTTAAAGGCAAATATATTGTGGAAATTCAGTGTTTATGATTTATGCATCTTAAGGGCCTAAGAGCCATGTCATTTAAGGGCCTAAGTGCCATGCAATTTAAATTATGCACTATATTGTGATGTAGTGCTTTGTGAGTGGAGTTTGTGTATAATAAGTGCTTGATGGATTTTTAGTGTTCTTGGTTGTTTGTTGGTAAAAACAATGTGTTTTGGTTTAGTAATGTTCTAGGAGAACCTATGTCGAAATTTGGGAAATATGAGAAGTTCTATGCGTATAAAATGAGTTTGATAAGTTAAGAAGTGTTTAGGTTGGTTAAGTGTTGTTCTTGGGTAAGAAACATGCATTAAGGTGATTTAGGATGTCACAAGGACTTAGGCATGATCTTGAGGATTTAGTATGTACCAAAGTCATTTTGGACTTAGATAAAGACTTAGGCAAACTTGGTAAAAAAGGAGAAATGTAACTTGGAAAAGAATTTCAAGAAGGACATAAGGAGTTAGTTGTGATAACTGATCTTGGGAAGAGATGTTAAAATGAGGAGAAAACATTTTGGGATAGTAGTTACCATAGGTGAGAAACACCATCTAGGAACCTAGTATAAAATAACATAAGTGTTAAGGAATTTTACAAGGAAATAAGTAAAGGCTTAAGGAATTAGAAAATGAGTTTCATGGATGTTGTATGTGGATATAAGGGTACCAAATGTTGTTAGGAATCATAAAGAGGCTTTAGGAGAAGTTTGGTGAAGATTTGACAAAATTTGGGTAAGTTTAGAGGACGTCCGACCCAGGGGTCCGACCCAGTTGTGGGTCGGACAGCCTCTGTTAGACGTTAGGAATGTGTTCTGTAATGGTCCGACCCAAAAGGGTGGGTCGGACATGGGTCGGACGGTCATATTTCAAAGGAGGGAAAATGTTTCTGGAATGGTCCGACCCAGTCGAATGAGTCGGACGTGGGTCGGACGGGCATGTTTGTAAGGCGGTGAAAGGTTCTGTAATGGTCCGACCCAGAAGGGTGGGTCGGACATGGGTCGGACATGTATGTTCTGAAGTCGATGAAGTTCTCTGTAATGGTCCGACCCAGTCGAGTGAGTCGGACGTGGGTCGGACATGTCTCTGGAATGGTCCGACCCAGAAGGTTGGGTCGGACATGGGTCGGACATAGTAAGGTTCTTCAGACCCGAAAACCACTGGAAGGGTCCGACCCAGTTGTGGGTCGGACGGTGGGTCGGACATACCAAAACTTGTAAAAAAAAAAACAGAAAAGAATGTGACTTATATAGTTAACCCTAGGGTGTATAATGAAGGTAACCTAGGGTAAGTTAGACATTAAAACATGTCATACAATCAAGTTAAATACTTAGTAAATTTGGAGGTTAAGTAAGTTAATTAACCGACATTCTTGAATCATGTATAGGAGTGACCTACGGTGGAAACAAATCAAGGCAAGGACCAAGGTATGGTTTTCTTGCAGTCTGTTGTCTACCGGTTTACACCGGCTTGTGTGTTGTATGTTTTCTGTGTGTTTACAACGTTATAAGATTTAAACATGTAATGAGTTAACAGTTGTTCATATTATTGTGATGTGATGTTGTGACTCATTTCCCTTGTGCGTGTCTAACATGACTTACCAGCTATTGTGTATTGATTGTTAAGTTCCACTATGAACTTCTAACAAGTGTTAACTGGGAAGTGAGGAATCCGGTTGTCTGGTCATGCATGTAAGTTAAGAGTAGATATCTGAATCAGATTCGACTCTTATGTTGTTAAGATTGTTCTCCTTAATTTGGCGTTCGATCTCCCGCTAGCTTCTTCCAAAGCTTACCTATTCTAACTTATGATCGGTTTAGTGGGAACATGTGCTTGTGTGGTGTGTTCGGGTCACTAAATCCGAACCATCTGTGACTTAAGTTACTCGTTCGTCTAACAGAACGGTAATGAGTGTGTTTAACGAGCTTAACATGAGAGTGAATCACTCTCTAGGCTCTTGTGTTATTTGACCCTTGTAGTTTGTTATCGTGGAGTGAAAATCCACTGTGTATGTGTTGTGCTGTGCACCATTGATGCTCAGCCATATGTTATGTTATGTTATGTATATAAATGAATGCCATGTTATCATGACAATTGGTTGCGCGTATCCCGGTAGCCGATGGGCTGCGCGTTAGCCATACCAGCCAAGGGTTGCTGACCCCCCCTCGGGGGATCCATATTTCTTATACTGCAGGATGAGGATCGAGGAAGCGGAGTGGCTTTAGATCCTAGGATGCAGGTTTACTTTTGTATATTTTTGGATGTTGGCCCGGGATGCGCCTGTGCTCCTGTGGCATTATATACATTTGGTTGTTGCAGTTTACAGTGATGTTATACAGTGAAGGATATGTAAACACTCGGTATTGTATATAATGTATATATGGTTTAGTTTTATGCTCGGGAGTCTGATCATCAGACCGGTACACTTGTATTTATTCTGCCTTGTCAACCACGTGGGTGGTTGACGGCGTTGTAGCACCGAAGCGTTAGTTACTGTTTAGTTATTTATTTCCGCTGCGATTTCATTTAGTGTCATGTGCGTAATAGGGGTGTTACAAAAAGTGGTATCAGAGCGAAGTATCGCTTTGATGACTAGAATACCGAGCTTAGGAATATACCGAGTTAGGAAACCTAACTACAGTTACTTCAGTGAACATTATGGAAAGGTTAACCACTAACTAAGTGTGGAGATACCTTATTGTCGGGAAGCGTTACAACCGTTGGACCGATAAGTGTGAAAGCATATTGCTAATGAATATTACACTGCATTCACCGGCCTTATCCACCTGTTACCGGACCTGGGATACTCGAACCGGGTGCTGGTAAACCGTTTTTACAACGGTCTCAGCCACCGTCTTCGCTATGGGATGGGGCCAGCTGAGTATACTACCTTGCAGGTAATTTAAATAAAGAGTAATGTGAATATGTGTAGTCTACAAGTGAGTATTAATGTGAGTTTGTGAGTATGTATTGCGGGGCATGACTGACCATCCTAAATTCAGGAGTGCTATCATGCCGCTGCTAAGGTGGAGATCACCGTCCGTCTGAGGGACGAGGAGAATGCGCACAAGCGCAAGGCCACGAGCGAGGGCCAGAGTTTGCAGGGGTACGGGGGAGGAAGAGAAGAAGAAGAAACCTTATCCCCAGCCCCAGAAGAGTCAGCACCAGGGTGACAAGGGCCAAGCCCAAACCACCACAGCTGAGGAGCCACTGAAGCTCACATATGCTTATGCGGCGAAGCCCCTACGCTCTTACCCACCTAAGGGTAATTATTTAAACTTGTGTGATAAGTTGTAGTATATGTTGATAAGTTGTGAGACAAGTACTGAGTGTGTATTGTGTTAGCAGCTAGCACGGGCTCTGGACCGGAGCGCCACTATTACTGTAAGTGGTGCAATGGAGACCACCCCGGCAAGGACTGCAAAGGAAATGAGGTGCAGTGTCGCTACTGCGAGAAGTGGGGTCACCGTGACCATGAGTGTTACCGGAACCCCAACAGCAGAGTCAACAAGTCCAAGGGGCAGTGGAAGGGTAAGGCCACAGCAGCTATTGATGGCCCGAAGACGGCTAACCAGCCACCCACTGATCAGAGGCATACTGATTCCCAGAAGGGGAAGGGGTCGGGACCTAGCAAGGCCACCCTGAATGTGGTGGACCGGTCTGAGGCGCCAGGGCCCTCTTCTAGACCAGGTACCGCCTAAACTGTTGAATGTAATAAGTGATTGCATACCGCATTTCATGCTTGTGTGTATTAGTGAGTCCAAGTGTATTATCATGTGAGTAAAGAGTTAAAGTATAGTGTGGAAGACACCTAATTAGATAATTCTACTTAAAGGAACCTTCAATATATGTTATCCAATCCCACCCACACCAAACCCTGAAGAAACCACCATCAACATCACCGACTTTCCAATGGAGCAATGTCAGGTTATCCAGCCAGGTATGATACTTTTAAATGGATACCTGACACCGGAAGCACAAATCCATGTCATCAGACGATGCGACGAACTTGGAGCTAAACCTGGAGGTTTCTACACACCTGAATATCCGAACGGATCAAGAATGCAATTGAAGATGATGTGCATGGGTAAGGACTGGAACCCTTACACCAAGTCATATCAAGAAGTGCGAGCTGAAGATGGAGCAACAGTACCAAGTATACCTGAGGAGTTCCGTGCGGTCGTTAACCACGCCGTGCGAATTGCTCAACAAGTTGAAACGGATTCAATTCCAAATGTGGAAGCGGATTTGTGTATTGTGAACTTCTACCAGAAAGGTGGACGATTAGGTTTACACCAAGATAAGGACGAGTCACCCGAGTCTCTAAGTAAGGGAGTACCCGTGGTGTCTTGGTCCATTGGTGATACCGCAGTGTTTGTGTATGGCGAGCAGAAGCGTGCTGATCTCGCAAGAAAGTTAGTACTAAAGTCAGGAGATGTGTTAATCATGGGTGGGCAGTCAAGAATGCTATACCATGGCATCAGGAAGATCAAACTGAATACCGCACCGTCGGCAGTGATCAATGCCACACACATGAAACCCGGACGTTTGAATTTGACCTTCAGACAATTCTAAAGCCTTGTATACTTTTGTAATGTGTTAAGCCAGTATATGTTAAGGGAGTTACGTATGTCTTAAGTTGTATCAACCATGTAAACCAACAATTTGTAAAGAGGAAGTGTAATGAATAAAGTGGAGTTATTGAAGTATATCAACCGTGTTGTTGCCCAGTACTTATTAGTTTGCCAATGAATTAGGCTGTGCACTCGGAACGGGAGGTACACTGAATGTCTGCAATGAAGCAGAAGCCGGCAAGAGCGGCACAATCCTCACCGGTACCTTTCCAGTGAATGGCGTGGATGCATCGATCTTGTTCGACTCTGGAGCCTCACACACATTTATTTCGCTGTCTTTCGCGAAGAGGGGGTTAGATGGAGATGAGATGCCAGACTTCTTGGTCACTCTCCCATCGAAAGAGCGGATCAGGTGTACCCGCTACCACTGAGATGTTGTTGTACGAATCAGGGGTGAAGAGTTTCCGATCGACTTGATAGAGTTTGACGGACTAGGCTTTGATGTGATTGTCGGGATGAACTGGTTGGAGCGGTACAAGGGTAGAATCCTGTGTGCCGAGCATCGACTGCTTCTTCGGAGTCCATCTGGGGTTACCATATCATACCGCCAGAGGCCCAGGGAGCCTTCGACTCAGATCATCACCGCCATGGCCATGTATCGTGAGTTACGATGAGGGAGTGATGTATACCTCTGCTATGTCCAGGACATAGAGAGAGACCCTGAGTTTAGCCCAGATGTGCCGGTAGTGTCGGAGTTTCCTGATGTATTTCCTAAGGAACTGCCGGGCATGCCGCCAGCACGAGAGGTTGAGTTTGAGATTGATCTAGTTCCGGGCACTGGACCCATTGCGAAAGCACCTTATCGTATGGCTCCAGCAGAGATGACAGAGCTCAAGGAGCAGCTGAGAGACCTACTCGACAAGGGCTTTATCCGCCCTAGTGTTTCACCATGGGGAGCGCCGGTTCTCTTCGTGAAGAAGAAGGACGGTAGCCTCCGCTTGTGTATTGATTATCGAGAGCTGAATGCTGTTACGGTGAAGAACCGTTACCCTTTACCACGCATCGACGATCTATTTGATCAGCTGAGGGGTGCATCAGTATTCTCCAAAATAGACTTACGTTCCGGATACCATCAGATTGCCATCCGTGACAGTGATATTGAAAAGACAGCTTTCAGAACGAGGTATGGGCACTATGAGTTCACAGTTATGTCGTTTGGCTTATCAAATGCACCAGCTAAGTTCATGGACTTAATGAACCGTTTGTTCCAAGATCAGTTGGACAAGTCAGTGGTAGTCTTCATCGATGATATCCTTGTGTATTCTAAATCAAAAGGTGAGCACGAAAGCCACCTGAGAAATGTGTTACAAACATTGAGGAAGAATCAGTTGTATGCAAAGTTTTCGAAATGTGAATTTTGGTTGAACCAAGCATCCTTCCTTGGACATGTGATTTCTGAGGCCGGGATCGCTGTTGATCCGGCAAAGATAGATGCAGTGCGCACCTGGCCTAGGCCGAAGACAGTCACTGATATCAGGAGCTTCCTCGGTCTGGCAGGTTATTATAGGAGGTTTGTGAAGGACTTCTCCAGTGTCTCAAAGCCGATGACTTCCTTAATGAAGAAGGATGCACCATTCGAGTGGACAGTCGACTGTGAGAGTTCTTTCGCGAGTCTCAAGGATGCTCTGACATCTGCACCAGTCCTGACTATACCAGACGGTCCAGATGGTTTTGAGGTCTACTGCGACGCATCAGGCAGAGGTATGGGTTGTGTATTGATGCGGGGGAGTCGCATAGCCGTCAAAGAAGCATGAAGAGAACTACCCTACCCACGACTTAGAATTGGGTGCCATTGTCTTCGCATTGAAGATATGGCGACATTATTTGTATGGGGTAAGTGTGATAATCTATTCGGACCACAAAAGCTTAAAGTACTTGTTCACTCAGAAAGAGTTGAACATGAGGAAAAGAAGGTGGGTTGAATTTCTGAATGACTACGATATTAATCTGCAATATAAAGAGGGTAAGGCAAATGTGGTAGCTGACGCACTGAGTTGCCGAGCACACTCTCTCCATTTGCTAGTCTCTCATACTGGCTTGGTTGAAGAGGTGCGGAGTGCTCAGATGACGGATCAGTATATGCTGGAGATCCGGCAGAAGCTTATTGACGGCACATTCGAGGGTCAGAAGTACGACTTCAGACTCCACGATGATGACCTGATTAGGCAGAATGGCCGATTGTGTATACCTAGGAGTAGCGCGGAGTTGAAGGAGCGCATATTGAGTGAATCCCATTGTTCTACTACTTCGATTCACCCTGGAGCTTCAAAGATGTATAAGAGTATGAAAAGGTATTTTTGGTGGAACTGGAATAGAAAGATGTAAGTGATTATGTGTTGAGGTGTCTCACTTGCCAGAAGGTCAAGTTTGAGCACCGACGGCCTGGTGGTATGGTACAGCCAATGCCAGTGCCTGAGTGGAAGTTCCATGATATCTCCATGGACTTTGTAGTAGGGCTTCCGCCTACAGGGGAGGTTGAATATGATATGGGTTGTAGTTGACCGACTGACCAAGGTGGCCCGATTCATACCGATGAAGGACACTTGGAAAGTGGCAAGATTGGCAGAACTCTTTGATAAAGAAATTGTAAGACATCATGGTGTACCGAAAACGATTGTATCCGACAGAGATACCAGATTCTTATCCAGATATTGGAAGTCTACACGAGAGGCATTGGGTACTGAACTGAAATTGAGTACAGCGTTTCACCCATAGACCGATGGTCAGAGTGAGCGCACCATTCAAACACTTGAGGATATGCTACGTGCTTGTGCACTTGACTTTTAGACCAGCTGGATTGATAAGTTACATCTGATCGAGTTTAGTTACAACAACAGTTATCATGCTTCGATCAAGATGTCTCCCTTCCAGGCCTTGTACGGTAGACCATGCCGCACGCCATTATGCTGGGATGAGTCGAGTGAGACGGTATAAGGACCAGAGTATCTTGAACAAGTTCAGGCAGAAGTTCGCCAGATCCGGGCTAACATGAAGCCAGCTCAGGATAGACAGAAGTCGTATGCAGATGTACGCAGACGTGACCTGGAGTTGGCCGTGGGCGATCAGGTATTTTTGAGAGTACCCCCATGAAGGGAGTATTTCGTTTTGGCCAGAAGGGCAAGTTGAGCCCAAAGTATGTGGGGCCTTTGTTGTGACGGAGCGGATCGGCCGGTAGCCTATAGACTAGACCTACCCGCCGAGCTGGGCAAGGTACATGATGTATTTCATGTGTCCCAGTTGAAGAAGTATATGTCTCATCCGTCTCATGTGCTTCAGCTGAAAGGCTAACCTTAGAGCCGACCATGCGATCAGTGGAGACTCCGGTACGGATTCTGGATGCTAAGACTCGAGACACTCGCCATAAGTCTGGAGACTGGTGAAAGTTCTTTGGTCTAACCAGGACGTTGAGGAGGCCACTTGGGAGCTGGAAGATAAGATGAAGGCGAAGTACCCGTCATTGGTTTACTTCTTAGTCCTTATGTGTATAGGGTACGGGGCGTACCCCTTTTAAGGGGGGTAGAGCCGTTTCGGTTATGTGTGTACGACGGTATTTGAATACATCGTCTATGTTATGTGTTATGTTACAGACCGTTGTGTCTGAATGATGTGGATAAGTGTATGGACCTTGTGTCCAATGTTATGTACCCGATGTTATGTTGTATGGACCTGGTGTCCAATGTTATGTAAGTGGTTGTTAATGATGTATGGAAGTATTGTTTATAAGTGTTCCCGTGTTCTAATATTTAGGATATGTGGAAGTATGAACTTTGAGGGCAAAGTTCTTTTAAGGGGGGTAGATTGAAATACCTCAAACCTTAATATATTGTTTAAACACTTAAATAAGGGTGTATTAAGACTAAAAAGAGTCTTAGAAACATTAGTAAACAAATTTAAACAAAAGAAAACACAAAATGTGCTTTAAAGTCAATAAGAGCCAAAATGTGCTCTAAGCTTGGGATAAACTTGGTTAAGACCTAATGAACTTACCAAGACCTCATTTATACATTAATGAACATATTAAACCAATTACCAAAGAAAACCAAGCTTGAAACAAGTTTAAACACAAAATGTGCTTTAAGGAGTCTTAAAGCACATTTTTGAAAAATTGTCTTGTAAATGAGTTTGAGTGGCTAGATGTCCATCATTACTCTTAAATATATATGTGTACTATATATATCACATTTGGATCTATATCAATGGGAAATCAAAAATTTCACTTCTATGTGCCTTGTTTTCATGAATAGTGATTTTTATAAGCTTTGTAACATATGTTTGTATAAGTAATTAATTGACAAATAAAGACTATAATGCCCTCATGCTACTATTTGGGGCCGGTTTTTAAGGTTGGTGACACACCACCTTTGTTAGCTTGTTAAGAAAATAAATAAGACACTTAAGTACCTTTTTACTTTAAAGTATAAATATCTTCAAAAGCAAATTTCTATCTCATTCTCTCATTCTTTCCTTCATTCCCACGGTCCCAAACATCTTCTTCAACCTCTCTTCTTCATTCTCTCACGGTTTGCAATAGTACTCATCACCATTTCCATCTTTGATCTCTTGTAAAATCTAGCTCACTTGTCCAAATCAAAAACAAACACCACCAATCTCTTCCTCTCATCAAGCTCTTCATTTCTATCTTCTCAAAACTTCAAGACCACCATTTCGGTGCCAAGGAGTTCCACCATTGAAGGAGCTTGAGCTTGTATTTTTACATATTGTTACTCTCCTTTACTTCTAGGTAAGGAATCTCAAATAAAAACTCCATTTCCTTCATGTTTTTGTGGTAACCGAAAATACATATTGAAGGAGCTCTTTGTGTGACCTTGTTCTAGCTTCATTCCAACTCTTCATGGACTAGGTGGAGTCCTCTCTTGCTAGATATTCAAACTCTCTTCAAAGAGCAAGGTAAAACAACTACATTAATGTTTTTGAAACAATGTAAAATTAGGGTTACAATGAGATGGAGCTTATAGCTTGAATACTCATTATAATGTTTGTATATTGTTTAGAACTTGTCAAAGAATCAAATACCCTACCGTTTTTAAAGGAAACAAGAAAGAAGTTGTTTGGAAAAGAGGTAAATCTACTAACCAAATGTTGTTTAATGCCTTAGGAGAAATGAGCTTATAATGCTTGTTAAAACTACCTAAAGAGCAAATGGTGAATGACTTAGTAAAGTGTTCCCAAGAGCTTAGTAAAAGGCATATGTGTTGTTGAGTGTATTTGCAGGTTAAAGGCAAATATATTGTGGAAATTCAGTGTTTATGATTTATGCATCTTAAGGGCCTAAGAGCCATGTCATTTAAGGGCCTAAGTGCCATGCAATTTAAATTATGCACTATATTGTGATGTAGTGCTTTGTGAGTGGAGTTTGTGTATAATAAGTGCTTGATGGATTTTTAGTGTTCTTGGTTGTTTGTTGGTAAAAACAATGTGTTTTGGTTTAGTAATGTTCTAGGAGAACCTATGTCGAAATTTGGGAAATAAATGAGAAGTTCTATGCGTATAAAATGAGTTTGATAAGTTAAGAAGTGTTTAGGTTGGTTAAGTGTTGTTCTTGGGTAAGAAACATGCATTAAGGTGATTTAGGATGTCACAAGGACTTAGGCATGATCTTGAGGATTTAGTATGTACCAAAGTCATTTTGGACTTAGATAAAGACTTAGGCAAACTTTGGTAAAATAAGGAGAAAGTGTAAACTTGGAAAAGAATTTCAAGAAGGACATAAGGAGTTAGTTGTGATAAATGATGCTTGGGAGATGATGTTAAAATGAGGAGAAAACATTTTGGGATAGTAGTTACCATAGGTGAGAAACACCATCTAGGAACCTAGTATAAAATAACATAAGTGTTAAGGAATTTTACAAGGAAATAAGTAAAGGCTTAAGGAATTAGAAAATGAGTTTCATGGATGTTGTATGTGGATATAAGGGTACCAAATGTTGTTAGGAATCATAAAGAGGCTTTAGGAGAAGTTTGGTGAAGATTTGACAAAATTTGGGTAAGTTTAGAGGACGTCCGACCCAGGGGTCCGACCCAGTTGTGGGTCGGACAGCCTCTGTTAGACGTTAGGAATGTGTTCTGTAATGGTCCGACCCAAAGGGTGGGTCGGACATGGGTCGGACGGTCATATTTCAAAGGAGGGAAAATGTTTCTGGAATGGTCCGACCCAGTCGAATGAGTCGGACGTGGGTCGGACGGGCATGTTTGTAAGGCGGTGAAAGGTTCTGTAATGGTCCGACCCAGAAGGGTGGGTCGGACATGTATGTTCTGAAGTCGATGAAGTTCTCTGTAATGGTCCGACCCAGTCGAGTGAGTCGGACGTGGGTCGGACATGTCTCTGGAATGGTCCGACCCAGAAGGTTGGGTCGGACATGGGTCGGACATAGTAAGGTTCTTCAGACCCGAAAACCACTGGAAGGGTCCGACCCAGTTGTGGGTCGGACGGTGGGTCGGACATACCAAAACTTGTAAAAAAAAAACAGAAAAGAATGTGACTTATATAGTTAACCCTAGGGTGTATAATGAAGGTAACCTAGGGTAAGTTAGACATTAAAACATGTCATACAATCAAGTTAAATACTTAGTAAATTTGGAGGTTAAGTAAGTTAATTAACCGACATTCTTGAATCATGTATAGGAGTGACCTACGGTGGAAACAAATCAAGGCAAGGACCAAGGTATGGTTTTCTTGCAGTCTGTTGTCTACCGGTTTACACCGGCTTGTGTGTTGTATGTTTTCTGTGTTTTACAACGTTATACGATTTAAACATTTAATGAGTTTACAGTTGTTCATATTATTGTGATGTGATGTTGTGACTCATTTCCCTTGTGCGTGTCTAACATGACTTACCAGCTATTGTGTATTGATTGTTAAGTTCCACTATGAACTTCTAACAAGTGTTAACTGGGAAGTGAGGAATCCGGTTGTCCGGTCATGCATGTAAGTTAAGAGTAGATATCTGAATCAGATTCGACTCTTATGTTGTTAAGATTGTTCTCCTTAATTTGGCGTTCGATCTCCCGCTAGCTTCTTCCAAAGCTTACCTATTCTGACTTATGATCGGTTTAGTGGGAACATGGCTTGTGTGGTGTGTTCGGGTCACTAAATTCGAAATCTGTGACTTAAGTTACTCGTTCGTCTAACAGAACGGTAATGAGTGTGTTTAACGAGCTTGACATGAGAGTGAATCACTCTCTAGGCTCTTGTGTTATTGACCCTTGTGGTTTGTTATCGTGGAGTGAAAATCCACTGTGTATGTGTTGTTGTGCTGTGCACCATTGATGCTCAGCCATATGTTATGTTATGTTATGTATATAAATGAATGCCATGTTATCATGACAATTGGTTGCGCGTATCCCGGTAGCCGATGGGCTGCGCGTTAGCCATACCAGCCAAGGGTTGCTGACCCCCCCCTCGGGGGATCCATATTTCTTATACTACAGGATGAGGATCGAGGAAGCGGAGTGGCTTTAGATCCTAGGATGCAGGTTTACTTTTGTATATTTTTGGATGTTGGCCCGGGATGCGCCTGTGCTCCTGTGGCGTTATATACATTTGGTTGTTGCAGTTTACAGTGATGTTATACAGTGAAGGATATGTAAACACTCGGTATTGTATATGATGTATATATGGTTTAGTTTTATGCTCGGGAGTCTGATCATCAGACCGGTACACTTGTATTTATTCTGCCTTGTCAACCACGTGGGTGGTTGACGGCGTTGTAGCACCGAAGCGTTAGTTACTGTTTAGTTATTTATTTCCGCTGCGATTTCATTTAGTGTCATGTGCGTAATAGGGGTGTTACAGGAAAAGCCACCATTATCTAAGAGAGTACTAAGATTTAATGATCAGAGGAATACTTACATAGAACAAACCTTAAGAAAAATAATTATGAAGAGTGAGTGAGTTTTCACTAGACTAACTCATTTGACTTGAAAATTTATATATAGAGTTCCTACCTTGAGAAATCAATTTTAAGATAAAGAAATCAGCTTTTGGAGCTACACTTTAATTAATAAGAACTTTCTAAAAATCAACCTCGTGGGAAATTATAGAAGTATATATGTAACACCCCTACTACGCACATAACTATACTTGGAATCACAGCGGAAAATATACAACTAAACGGTAACTAAACGATTGGTGCTACAATGCCGTCAACCACCCACGTGGCTAACAAGGCTGAATAAATACAATTGTACCGGTCTGATGATCAGACTCCCGAGCATAGCACTAATAACCATATATATACATCAATATAATACCGAGTATTTACACAATCCTTTCACCGTATACCGTCACTGTAACCATCATAACAAGTATATAATACGCCACGGGAGCACAGGCGCAACCCGGGCAACATCCAAAAGTACTCCAAAAGTAAACTACTCTCTAGGATCTAGAGCCACTCTGCTTCTTCGATCCTCATCCTGCAATAAAAATATGGAGCCCCCAAGGGGGTCAGCACCTTTGCTGGTATGGCTAACGCGCAGCCCATCGACTACCGGGATACGCGCAACCAATTGTCATGATGACATGGTATTTATTTTAAAACACACAACACATACATATAACATAACACAGGTATTGTACACAACACACACATCACAAACATACAATTCCTTTTAGGAAGAGAACCAACACAGTTAGTCCCCATTGAGAGCTTAGAGAATGTTGCCACGCTCATACTTAGCTCGTTACATAACTCGTTACCGTCCGGTTAGATTGAACGGTTAACTTAACACAAGGTGCCTCGGATATAGTGATCCAAGCACACCGAAACAAAACACATAGTATGCCCCTGTGGCCCGACGTGAGTCAGTAAAATAGCCTTGGTTAAGCTAAAGGGAAGGTTAGAAACCAAATTGGAAACTTAACCATAACATACAGAGAGAATCGAACCGGTTATGACATCGACTCCCATACTCACACGCGTGGCCGGAACAGACCGGACTCCTCACTTCCCCCGTTAGCCCTTGTTAGTAGTTCATCATTGAACACAACAAACACTTCACAATCATAGGTCAAGTCTTGTTAGACACACACAAGGGAAGAGAGAGTCATACTCAACAACATATGATATTTAACAACGGTAAACTCTTTACATGGTTTAATCTTACAAAGTCATAAACACACAGAAAAACAAACAACACACAAGCCGGTGTAAACCGGTAGGCAACAGACTGCAAGAAAACCATACCTTGGTCCTTGCCTCGACTGATTTCCACCTTGAGAGAATCCTAAACACATTAGTAATGTCGGTTAATTATTTATTTAACTTCAAACTTACTAAGTATTTACATGATTGTATGACAAGTTTTAGTGTCTATTCTACCCTAGGTTATCTTCATTATACACCCTAGGGTTAACTACATAAGTCACATTCTTTTCTGTTTTTTTTTTTTACAAGTTTAGGTCCGACCGACCTTGCCGACCGAACTTGTCCAAGTTCGGTCGATTCCAGAACACATTTCCGTCAAAATTTTCTACTCCGACCGAACTTACAAAGTCCGGTCCTATGTTCGGTCTTTTCCCGAGAGTTTCTCCCCTTTGTAAATTTAGCCCGACCGAACTTACCAAGTCCGGTCCCATGTTCGGTCGGTTCCAGTAACTCAATCCGTACACTAAATACAAGCCCGACCGACCTTGCAAGTCCGGTCCCCAAGGTCGGTCTTTTCCAGAAGCCAATTCTCGCAGGGTAAACTGGGCTCGACCGAACTTGCAAGTTCGGTCGCAAGTTCGGTCTGCCCCAGACCTTTGTTTTCCTTTTCACATTCAACTCCAAACTTCACCCCATACAACCTAGTACCCCCTAATCTCATTTGGGCACTTCAAACACACCTTAAGACATCCTTAAACACTCATAAAACTCATTATCTAATTCCTTAAGCCTTTACCCATTTCTTCACAAAATTCTAAACACTTACAATGTTTTCTCCTAGTTTTTCAAGTGGTGTTTCATACCTATGATAACTACTATCCCAAAATGCTTTCTCCTTACTTTAACATCATCTCCCAAGCATCATCTCTCACAACTAACTCCTTAAATCCATCTTGACAATTCTTTTCCAAGTTTACACTTTCTCCTTATTACCAAAGTTTGCCTAAGTATTTACCTAAGTCCCAAAGTGGCTTTGGTACTTACTAAAAACCTCAAGATCATGCCTAAGTCTTTATTACACTCTAGAGCACTTCCTAGTTCCTCACAATACCTTTAAAACATCATGAACTCCTTATACATTTCCTAAATTTCGACATAAGTTCTCCTAGTATTTTGTTACACCATAGCACATTGTTTTCATCATTAACATCCTAGAACACTAAGAACACCAAGAACACTTTCTTACACAACTTCACCAAATTCACACTACATCACAATATAGTGCATAATTTAAATTGCATGGCACTTAGGCCCTTAAAATGCATGGCTCTTAGGCCCTTAAAGTGCTTAAATCATAAACACTGAATTTCCACAATATATTTGCCTTTAACCTGCGATTACATACAACAAGACATATGTTATTTTACTAGTCTCTTTGAGAACATTTACTAGGTCATTTACCATTTGCTCTTTAGGTAGTTTTAATAAGCAATTATAGCTCATTTCTCCTAAGGCATTAAACAACATTAGGTTAGTAGATTTACCTCTTTTTCCAACACACTTCCTTCTTATTTCCTTACAAAGCCGTATGGTATTTTGATTCTTTGACAAGTTCTAAAAAACATACAAACATTATAATGGGTATTCAAGCTATAAGCTTCATCTCATTGTAAACCCTAATTTGACATTGTTTCAAAAACATTAATGTAGTTGTTTTACCTTGATCTTTGAAGAGAGTTTGAATATATAACAAGAGGGGACTCCACCTAGTCCATGAAGAGTTGAAATGAAGCTAGAACAAAGTCACACAAAGAGCTATATCAATGTGTATTTTCGGTTAAGGTAAGAACATGGAGGAAACATGATTTTTCTTTGAGATTCCTTACCTAGAAGCAAAGGAGAGTAATAATATGTCAAAACACAAGCTCAAGCTCCTTCAATGGTGGAACACCTTGGCACCGAAATGGAGCTCTTGGAGTTTTGAGAAGATAGGAATGAAGAGCTTGATGAGAGGAAGAGATTGGTGGTCTTTGTTTTTGATTTGGACAAGTGAGCAAGATTTAACAAGTGGTCAAAGTTGGAGTTTCCATGGTGATAGTGGTATTACCGTGAGAGAACAAAGAAGAAGGAAGAAGAGAGGGGTGGGAAACCGTGTGAATGAAGGAAAGAAATGAGAGTGAAGATAGGATTTGCTTTAAGGAGATATTTATGCTTATAAAGTAAAAAGGTAAGTTAATTAGTTTTCTTTACTTACTTATTATTATCAACTAAGGAGTGGTGAGTCACACACTTAGAAAACCGGCCCCCTTTATTAGTGTGAGGGTGTTTTAGTCTTTGTTTGTCAATTTAATTATATACAACATATTATAAACTAGCTTATAAAAAGTACTATTCACCTAAACAAGGCACTTAGAAGTGAAATTTTTGATTTCCCATTAATATAGCCACCCAAATGTGATTACTATATAGTACATATATATTAAGAGTAATGAGGACATTTAGCCATTCAAAACTCATTTACAAGACAATTTTTCAAAAAATGTTTGAGACTTCTTAAGCACATTTTGTGTTTTAACTTGTTTTCAAGCTTGGTTTTCTTGGTAATTGGTTTAATAAGTTCATTAGTATATAAATGAGGTCTTGGTAAGCTCATTAGGTCTTAACCAAGTTATCCCAAGCTTAGAGCACATTTTAGCTCTTATTGACTTTAAAGCACATTGTGTTTCCTTTTGTTTTAAATTTGTTTACTAAGGTTTCTAAGACTCTTTTTAGTCTTATTACACCTATTTAGGTGTTTAAACAACATAACTAGGTTTGGGGTATTTCAATATAATAAGTAAATTTTATGAAGTAAATACTTAATGACCGTCTAAAATACTATGGTTGATTATAAAAAAAAACAATTTGAAACTGAAAAAGTCACAGAATATATATATATATTTTATAAAGGAACCTCATGAAAACTAATTAAATGGTATGTAATATGAATTTTTAACGTATGGTTGGCTAATAAACCTTTGAATATAATTTTAAAGATATCTACGATTATTATATGATATGGAATTATTTTAAATTACTCAAATATGTTACACCTGTTGTAGCTTGATTAATATAATTGATATGTTAAAAACATAAATGGCATATTACGTACCTTAGGTTATAAATTCAGTACAAGGTTTCATGAAAAATTTAGTTGCATTGAATTTTTTTTTATATACGGTATGATACCTACTTTGAATTTTCAAGCCATGACAACTAAGAGACTTTAGGTTTATAAATGCTTCTAGAGATAACATTTGAATAATCACGTTACATTATAATGGAATTTTTTCTCTATGATTAATACTTTCCAAATCACATAATTTAAGATTTTGATACTATTACATTCAATACCAAAATAAATAAAGAGTGAACTAAAATGTTATTATAGTAAATATAAATATAACCTATGTTCTTTTCAAAAACTTAACCTACTATATGAATGATGAATTCTAAACTTTGTTTTTGCATAGAGAGGCAAAGTGAGTAGGAAAAAGTGTGGGAACACTAAAAGATTTAATTACAATCAACCAGAATACAACGCGTGGAGTGTGCACAAATAATGAACAAAAGTAAAAATTCAAACTTCACGTAATGTATTAAATAAGAAAATTATGAGTAAACAAACAGTAAAGTTTTAAATGAGGAGTGCTAAACCAAAAGGTTATGTCAATAAACGACCATGATTGAAATAAATACTATGTTGACTATAGTCAATTTAACTGTAAAGTATATTTAACAAGAGTGACCAACCTGAATTTTGGGATGATGGTTAGACCATGTGTACGAAATGCAGACACATAACAATAAGTAATACATACATATACAAGTTCATGTCTAAAATCAACAATGCAATTAAAGTCACAACAAAGCTTGATAATAAGGTGTTGAATTCCTGGAATTGGGTGCTTGAAATAAACATAAAGTAATTAACGAAAATAGAAACTAAATGGTTGGAAGTTTAGTATGGTCCATGCATATTTTTGTGATTGGTTTTTGAAACAACCTTGTTGGATAATGTATCCTGAGTGGTGGTTAATGACATTTACATCTTGCATCAACTGGATGCTAATTATGAGCTATTTTGGTTTGGTTAATGGTTGATCTTGAGTGGAATGGATCCTTATTTAAGGATGGGGAATGATGGAATGGAAATTATGATTGAAATTGTTATTGGATGAGTACCCTTGAGTGGTTTGATTATTTGATATGCATTTTAGAGAAGGTAATATAACTTGGTGCTTAGGTTACCCGCACACCTAAAAGGGTGTGAGTAGTTGGTAGATAATCTTAAACTTCGGGACGAAGTTTCTTTTAAGGGGGATCTACTGAAATACCCCTAAATTAATCTAAATTAATTTAGGCGATTTCTTTTATTCAAACCTGTGGAATTTGGAAATGGAAATGTATGAAATAAAGGATTGGTATGGAAGTTGCAAATGGGAATGTTTATATGTTTATTGGAAATCCGGCCAGCACACCTGAAGCGGTGTGAGTAACTATTAGATAACTCTAAACTTTGGGTCGAAGTTTTTTTTAAGGGGGGTCTACTGAAATACCCCTAAATTAATTTAGATTAATTTAGGGGATTTCTTTTATTAAAACCCTTAATAATATTATTAAACATCAAATTATTATATGGTATTATTTGAAAATTATTTAGGGGACTTCTTATATTAAATTCTGAATAATAATACAATTTAAATTAATTTATTATATGGTATTATGAATTTAATAACAAGATTTATAAGTCAATAAATCTTGGAAAAATTCCTAGACACTCCAGTTATATTATCAAGATTTTAGAAATATTTGGAGCATTGATTTGGGGCATAAAAGTCAATATAAAATTCCAGAAACCCTAAAGCTTCTGAAGCCTTGCTAGGGTTGACTTTTTGAGAATGGTCAAACCAGCCCATGAAACCTATACCAATAAATAGGTTATGGAAAACCATGAAGATCGATAAAAAGAACGTCAAAAACGGATCATCGTAGCCAAAGTTATGATAGAATGAAGTTTAGAGCCAAAATTTTGAAAACTGCCACGTGTCAAGCTCACACGGGTTGCCTGTACTTGGCACGAAAATCGGCCAGAATCTTAACTGCCAGCAGCGTTTTTGCCCTAACTTTAGACACTTATATCTCACTCATCTTTACGAATTTTTCAATGCCGTCTTTTGCATTCTCTTCTCCTTAATCCCCTCTTTTCAACCATAACTCATAAACAACCTAACTCATTCTACATCGACGGGAAAATCGATTTAAAGTTGCCTCCTTGCGAATTCGTAACCCAGAATTCCAGTTTTTTTTACTGAAATCAGGTAAACTTCGTCTCGCCATAACTTCTTTGTTTCTCAGCCAAAATTCGTGTTCTTTAGCTTATTTTGAAGATCTCTAATCCCTCTAAAACTTTCCGTTTTACACCAACGGCGGATTTTCAATAGGGTGAAAGATAAAGGCATCGAAAGTTGCCTCCCCAAGTTCTGGAAACCCAGAAATCCAGAAATTTCAGTTGAACAGGTAAACTTCGTCCTATCATATCTTCTTCATCTGTGGGCGAAAATTCTTGTTCTATATCTAGTTTTAAAGATCTCTGATTCCTCTACAATTCTTATGAAGAAACCTCAAGCCAGTTCTCGATCGTTTGGGAGCTATAAGTGTCTAAAGTTGCCTACCTGAAGAGCACAAATAATACTAATTTTTCCCGAAAACGGGTTCGAATTGCCTTGCCGGCGCATCTCCGGTACGATTCCGACCAAATTAAACCGATAATGCTGTTCGTTTTTGCATTCCTATTCATACCATTCTATCAATTTAACATATAACGCACTACATTGAGAGAATTTGTAGAAATTCGAAACTGAAACAACATGAACCCTAACTTCAAATTGCCAGAATCGTTTTCTCGTTGTACTGCACGATAGGTCATGAAATTGATACCATTAGATTCATTTTTTAATTTCTAATCCAATAAAACAAGAATCATCGAATTTCGTTCTGTGAGTTGAGAGAAAAAATTGATTTAGTACTCGAGTCGAATCTGGAGTTGCTGAAGAACTCAGACGATGTCGGTCGTCCGATCGTAGTTAAAATAAACGGACGGCCGAGATTAAGACGTTTCAGTTTAAAAAGTTTAAGTTTTTATATTAATTCCAGAATTAAACCCTAATTTGTTGGATTTAATTAATGGGCTCCCCGAATGTATTTTGACTTGAAATTTTAACCATAGATTCCTTATAAAATCTAGTTTATTTTTATGTAAATTAATATGGTTTTGGAGTTTTTAAAAGTAAGATATGATTTTTGAAAATTACGGGTATTATGGAATTATTAGGTTAAATAAAAAAGATATTTTTATGAAATAAAAATTTTATAATATGTCTAAAATGTTATAGCTACTATATATTTAATTTGGGAATTTTTGGACAATGGTAAATGGGTTTAAAAATTGTGTTTATGAATTTTTCATAAGAATAACTTATAGTATATGGTTTTTAATGTAACCAAAAATTAAAGTATAGTTGATTAATGAACTTTATAGGTTGGGGAAAATATAATAAGACTAAACTAACATTTAATACAGAATGTTAATAAATATTTTTTGGTATAAACTTTTAAGTGAAGTATATATATATATACATACATATATAATAAAAGAAATAAAATAGTAACTTAGGTTAAATCAAGGAACTAAATTAATCTACATTTATATTAATTATATAATATGGTAGTTAATATACTAAATTGAAACTAAGGAAAATACTTTATTTTTATAAACCATATATTGGATGTAGCTATGTGAAAAAGTTAATGTAAATAATTAGATGCAATAAAACTACACAAAGAATGTCTTGAATAAATCCTAATATATATACATTAAAAAACTACATAAATAAAAGAAATAAAGTACCTTATAGAAAATATAATATGCAGGAATTAATGAGATAAACTAAACCTCTGCATAATACTAATAAAAGAATATTATATGAGGCGGTATTGGATTATGATTATTAAACTTAAAGAGTTATCTTTGAATTTCTAAGATTTATATAAACCGTATTAAAATACATGTATAGTATTAGTCAACGACCATAATGTAAATCTAAAATTGGGTTAAGTAATTAATAAGTTAAAACTTAGGAAAAATTGTGATTAGATTACATAAATTGTTACACAAATAGATCTTATTCCATAATTAATGATAAATAAATGTAATACTTTTACATCTAAATGTGAGGTGGATTAGTAAGTCTAGATTTAATCAATTCTTAAAATTTATGGTATTGAAATATAACTTAATGTTTTAAGATAAATCATTTAAAGGATTATGATATAAAACTATATTAAACTATGGTTTGGAAATTTATCTAAATACTAATCCTTAAGTTTCTTGGCATTAGATGAGCCATATGAAATACATTTGTAACATTAATTACCAATACTTAGGATGTGAGTTTATAATTAAGTGATGTGTTTAGTAGTTGGAATTCATAAAAAGGTTTATAAATAGAAATTAGATACTTAAAACCTTTGAACCTTTAATTAGATGAAACTAAGTTACATAAGATATTATATTGATATACTTTACGGTAATGGGAAATATTGATATGTTATTTGAATATAAAATATGAGAATTTTCAGAATAGACGATCTTATTAAATAGTTGACAATTTCAATTATGAATGAGGATTTAATTCTTAGATAAATTTTACCTTATGTTAAGATATAATGTTTATACTAAAACATAATAAAGGGAAATAATTTATTATGTTATTCCTTTGAAACCTTAGGTTTTTGTAAATAATTTAAAACGTATTTAAGACTTAAGTTTATTGAGGTTTAGGATAAAAGGATTATACATAGAGTATGGAGGGAATGTGTGTAAAAATAAAACATTTAGGAAATTAAATGTAAGCAAGGATACATAAAAGGTTATCTTAAAACACCTTATTATATAGTTAATGATAAAGTAAATAAGATATCTTGTGAATACTAAATGTAAGAGTTCGATAAGTCTAAGTTAATAATAATATAGTTATTTCAATATGAAAGGTAATTCAACATCTTATGACAAGATTGTTAGACGGTTATAATAGAAAGTCATTCTGAACTAAGGATATGATAATTGAGTTTAGTGGCTCAATTAAGTTATAATAAAATGTATCTACAACACTATGATTCCAATATACAAGATGTAGATCTTAATTAAGTTAAGGGAAAACTTAATCATGATGGTTTATTTGGTAATATTGATAAAGTACATAATCATTACATTGTGAATTAACAGTATAGTATTCTGAGATGAATCCATCATAGGTCATAATACAATGTTTATTCTAAATTATGAATAAAAGTATTGAGCTTAAGAGTATTATTGAAATTCTAAGATTGATTGAATAACATATAATGCACTTATGTTATACAGGTCTTTAATGTGAGAATTATGGGTAAAGTGGATAAGAGTGGAACAATTAACAAGTGTTAATAAAATACATTCCTTGGTCTTACAACCTTGAGTTATACAACATTCTAAGACACGTCAAAGGTTATACCTAACATTTAAGTGAGGGCTTAAAAGACAATTGGGACTTAGAAATAAGAGTGGGAGGTTATTTTAGCTTAACGTAGGCTACAAGTGATTGATGATAGACTACCTTTAATATTCTTCAGAGTACTGTTGATTGTTTGCACAAGTTGACTAGAACTGCTACATCGTTATCCAGGTACGATTTCTCGTACTCAAAGACTTTGCTAACGGACTTTATGGAATGTTTTGGAAAACGCTAACTGAGCTTGAATGGATTTCAAAGGAACTGTTTGTGTGTGCTAACTCAGATTGATGTGACTATCTGAGCCTTGAATGTGAAACTTAAATGGTTATTGGTTCCTTCTATTTGGTTGTCTCACTAGACATTAAATGCCTAGGGTTTACGCTTCTGCACTCTGTAGGACTGAGTGTTTTGGTATTGCTCTGGTGCAGTTAGTGTTCTAGTGGGAATATGGAAAAGGACAATCTTGGCAATTCTTCCTTTGACTCTGGATATTGTTTCATCCATGAGCTGAATCTTTTGTTGTGACGTGCGCGCGTCTTCAATGGTAACAGTGAGGGGCTGTATATCCCCTTTCCCAAAAGGGACGTAGTAAACAGTGAGGGGCTGTATATCCCCTGTCCCAAAAGGGACGTAGTAAACAGTGAGTGGCTGTATATCCCCTGTCCTAAAAGGACGTACTTGGCGGTGGGGGCCATCTCTTCCAATTGGTTTTATTCCACTCTTGAGTTGTTGGTTCTTGGATATCTATCTTTCCATTCCTAGTCCTTGGGACTACTTTGGTCTTTCTACTCCTAACTGGAATTGGTTCTAACTTGAGCATTGGATGTTCACTAACTCATGGTGTGGTTTTTGGATTGACTAACTTTACCTTTCTATTATTTATCTTTATCCTTAACTTGTTATCCTTGTCTTAGTGATTTTAAAGTGCCTTGTTTCCCTCTTTTACTTTCAAGAGTTTGATTTCAAGTTACTGTTTATTTTGAAGAGTTATGTTTTAAATATTGTTTTGGAGAATTGTACCAGTTCCATTGCAGGGAACTGACTCACCCCTCCCGGGGTGGGCTGCTTGGTTTCATCTTGCAGGTATGAATTGTTTATACAGGTGGCCACGAAGAGCATGAGTGATTGGGATGGGAATTAGGAATTGTGGAGAGTTATTTTGTTTACGTTATTTTCTTGAGTTCAGACCGTAACTTAGATAATTGTAATGGTTGTAATTGGTGAGGTTGGTACCGGGTGTTTGGAACCCGATGGTCTGTATTCGCCTTAGTATTTTAATTCCGCTGTAAACACGTTAAATAGGGGCGTTACAAAGGGGGGCAGGTTTTTTTAGTGTGACTCAACACTCTTTCCAGCCAAGTGGGTCTCCCCTTTTCTAAGGAGCAAAAAACAATTTACCTACCTTACTTATTTATCCTCACTTTACCACTTTAAAGTACAAGGTAGGCTCTCTCTCCTCTCATTTCTTTCCCTCCCAGCCGGCTACCTTTATTTTCTTCTTCTCCCTCATGTAAAGCTCCAGCTCCCATGGCAGCTTAAATTTCTTTTGCTTGCCCAAGCCACTACAAGGCTCCAAATAAAAAACAAAATACATATTCTTGCGAGTTGATTCAAGGGCATTCTTTTGTATCTTTTAAAATCTCCAAAGCTTGAAGTTGACTTCCATGGGTGAAGCTCCATTTCAAGAGGAATCTAGATTTTCTTAAGCTAAACCATCTCCATTGTTGGTTTAAGGTAAGAAATACCAGAAAACTCTTGATTTCTAGTTTTTCCTTCTTCCTCTTCCATGACCGGTTGCACCCCTTCATAGTGCCTTCTTCTTCTCTTTGATTTAGGCTTGATTTAAGCTCCAAAAACTGTCGTGGAACCTTGTTTCTTTGTTGACCAAAAATCCATGCTAGGATTTCAAAGGTAATGCCCTAACTTTAGTTCTCTAAACACTTCCTCTTGTATTCTAAACAACAGCCTCCGAGGGGGTCAACACCTTTGCTGGTACGATTCTCTTATAGCCCCCAAGCTAACGGGGCTACGATGACTAATTGTCGATAGCATGGAGTTTATTAGATACACAACATAATAAGTAGTGCAATAAACAACAAGCCACATTTGAACATTAATAGTTCACACACATTGAACGGCTTAAAAGCGTTCCCTTAATAAGTGAGTTAATTGTTTAACTCCTTAAGTTAGACTTCTCTTAATCTTATTCCATCCTTACTTTACCTCAACCTTAATTCTTACCTCAGTCTCAATATACAAACCGTTTTTAATTAGAAATGGTTGCATCTCAACTCAATGTTTATTTCTGTCGGGTCAAAAGCAACCCTAGCCTATGAGCTATTTACTCCATTGGTTGAATAAACATCTTATCTTAAAATTAAGATTTAGGTGATCCTACTGCACCATCTTAATTTGCCTTATACCTTGGACTGAAATCCAAGGTAGCTGAGTCGACTCTCGACCCTAGGCGACATGTCCGAAGACAAGTCCTTAAGCGGAAGTCGGATCTGATTCAGATACCGACCCCCTTTCCTTAACAGCATGACCGGAGTCAGTCCCGGATTCCTCACTCCCCCCAAGTTTCAGTTAGTAGAAAGTCTCAAAGATGAAGTGTTAGTTAAACCTTTCCCGGGTATTAACCAACCAATATAAAAGAGGGTGTTCTTAACTCATACCATAATTACTAAACATTGTTAGTAAGTAATAACAAATACAATAAACCGGTTGCATGCTTTATCTTGTTTATTCAAAACACATAAACAAATAGCACACAAGCCGAGGGACACCTCGTTAGCAAGCAGGTTACAAAAAAACCATACCGTACACCGTCGATTTGTGTAGGTTGTCTAATCTCCTTTCGAATCCCAATTCTCAAGTCCTAAAACATTGATCCAATTTAGGTTATTAATTTCTTCCATGTTACTTAACTTACTTAACCCCTAATGATCCCCATTTAACACCTCTTAAGTCCTTACAAACTTAACCTTATACATTAAAAACCTTAAGTCCTTATATGCTTGTTTATCTAATCATCATTGCCCTCTTAATAGCTTACTACTAATGCCCCTTATCATCCTTAAATTTTAATTTTTTTTACATGTTCTGCACTGGACCGCCCCTCTAGGGAGGTCCCAGGGGCAGTCCCAACAGAGGCCATTTCACTGCAGAATTCAACTGGACCTCCCCTTAGGGGCGGTCCCTAGGGGTGGTCCACAACAGACCCCATTTTTCAAAGTGCTTTTCTTCTCATTTTGAACTCCAAATTCACCCCAATCTTTTCTTAATCATTCCACATGTTTCCCCACATGTTTTAACTTCATTTAAACACCTTAATACCTTCTTAAATCATCCAACAACTTCCTTAAACATTTACTCAAATTCTTAACACTTAGAACTTAATTCCTTACACTTCCAACTTGTGTTTTTACATAAGACCCCAACTAACCAAAGTGTTTTTCTCCATACCAATTGACCACTCCTTAAGCATCATCATACATCACAATTTCCTTTACTCAAACTTCTCAAAGCTATATAATCTAGCACATGCTTACATCCTTACAAGTCATTATACCTTATTTTTTCTTCAAACTTTGCACAAGTTTCCTAACTTCCTTAATCATGGTTTTGGTGCCTTAAACTCACCATTGTAACCCCTAGTTCCCCCTAGACATCTCTAGGTCATCCTAGTGCTGAAGAACTCCATAGTTTATCCATTTCACCAAAACAACCCTTAATGTTTACTAGAACTCCCTTAGTCATAAAATCTCCTTAGAACACCTTAAACACTTAGTTTCTTCTCCAAATTTTGACATGGCTTCCTTAGTATATTAATACACCTAAACATTTAGTTTTTCATCCTTAATACAACCAAGAACACACAAATCCTTAGTACATAATCTTAGCACACAATCTTAGCACACAAATTACACCCAAACTTACTACATCATAATATAGTGTATAAACTTAAATTGCTTGGCACTTAGGCCCTTAAATGAATTGGCTCTTAGGCCCTTAAATGCATAAATCTTAAACACTAAATTTCCACAATATATAGCCTTTGACCTGCAAATACATACAAAAATGCTCCCATTGCAATAATAGTGTTCTCATAATTCACCTTGTGTTTGTTTAAGTATCTCATTTCCCATTTGCTCTTTAGTCACAAGTTCTCAATATAACCATGTTCTTTCTCCTAAGTTTTATAACCCTTGAATAATGTAAACTCTAACCTAAACTTATCATGTATCTAAATCCCATCCCGTAAACAATAAAACACCTTACGGTAAGCAATTTACCTTGTTTTTCTCAAGTTCCTCTTAACTTTCTCCTTAGGCTTTTCGTGGATAAATCTCGGCCACCAACTTAATTTCCCTTGCTAATGGTCTAACCAATACACAATGACTCTAATGAGTGCTAAAGAATACACCAACCTTAAGGAATCATTCCTAGGTTAAAAATGTGTTTTAAGGTATTAAAATGAATGTTTACCTTGGAAGTCTTAAGGTAAGCTTGGATATGGATCAAGAAGGACCTCCTCTAGTCATTGTAGAATAAAAACAAGCTAGAACAAGGGATAAAACAAGTTCCCATGAGAAGATGATTTTCGGTCATGAAGGAAAAATGATGGAAAAATGATTTTTCTTGCATTTTCCTTACCTTGAATGAATGGAGAAGCTAATGAACTCTTCAAGCTGATTTTTCCACCTCTAATGGTGATTTCCCATGGCACCAAAATGAAGCTTTTCCACTTTTGAAAAGGTAGGAAGAAAGGGCTTGGTCTAACTAAGAGTTATCTAAGCTTTTCTTTGGATTTGGAGCTAAAATGAAGATTTGGGGGCCAAAGCAAGACGGAGCAAGGATGGCTGGTTCTTACGTGAAATGGAGAAGGGAGGAAGATGGTGAAACCGGTGGGAAAGGAAGAAATGAAGAGGAAGAGGTAAGAGGTGAGTATAAGATAACATATTTTCCTTTAAAAAGCAAATAGTGAACTTACTACTTTCCCTCTTATTTTCTTAAGTTGGAGTGAGCCTCAATTTTTAAACCCTACCCTATGTTGATTAAAGTTGATTGGGATCTAGTCGGGTTTTAGGTCCACTTATAACCTAAGATTAATAACTATGTCATATAACATTAATTATTAAAACCTAAGCTAGCTCACTGGAACCTATTATGAGTCGCCACCTAATTTTAACTTGGATCAAATTAGGAAAGGAGAGTTCGGGTTCGGGGGCTTGATATTCGACTTATTTAGGGTTTAATTACTTTCATTACCCCTAGAAGTCGTTTTTCCTCTACTTAATTAATTACGGCTTATTACGAGTTGTTTTTAACCTAAGTGCGCGCTTCTGATTTTTTTTTTGTATTTTTAACATTTTTTGACAGAAAATTAAAGTGGAAATTAAAAATACCTAAACTAGGGTTTCGGAGGCAGAATTAGGTCAAATTTTGTTTACGTCCGTAGCCACGGACCCCAGGTCCGAGACCATGGACCCTAGTTAACCTAATTATACGGAAAAGTCGAATTTAAGAAAAAACGAAAATTTGAAAAGTCCGGGGCCACGGACAAGCTGTCCGTGGGCCCGGACATTATTTAGAAAAACCTAAATTTTGAAATTTTAAAATCCCGCCGCCGTCCGTGGGCCCGGACCATAGGTTCGAGGTCCCGGACCACCCACGGACAGGGGTTTTCAGGCGGTTCCCGATGGTGTTTTTAGCTCAAAATTTATGTGCTTGTAGTCTGAAAGATGCACAAGACTTTAGTGCTTAAAAGTCTTCAATTTGAAATTGAATTTAATGCGAAACTTAACGAACAAGTAATTGGACAGAAGCTTAAACAAACAGCAACTCAGAAGCTATGAAAGGTTAGTTTACGCTCAAAATTTAACAGAAGAACAATGAAGTCGTAGTGAATCAAAAGAAGGAGGTCTCAACCTATTTTACCTTCTGTGTCACTGAGATTCTTCACGTCGGGAATCTTTCGGTGCTCCGTTGAAGCCGTTTCCGAATTGGATTCGAACTGAGCTTCTGACCTTTGAGAATTGGTGATGTTCTTCACGTTTTGGTGGTGGTTTGAAGGTGTTTTGATGATTGTGGATGTGATGGAAATTGAAAAATGTGTTTCGGTGTTGATTTTGGTGAGATTTCGGTATTGTTTTGGTGCTTGAAGGTGAAAAAACGTCGGAGGCTGGCTATGGAGAAGAGTTTTGACTGCCTAGGGTTCTGAGTGCTTGTGAGATTGTCCTTTTATCAAAAGATCTATCCATTTATATAGACTTTCTAAAAGATAAAGAAAATCTAGTAAAAGTAAGATTTTTTGGCATTTTAATTAAGTGACTTTCCAAAGGAATTTTGCTGTGAAATTTTAGCCACGTGTCAAGGATGGCAATTATGATTTTTTTGAAGTGGAATCAAATTTTTTAAATGTTGAAATATTTTTAAATTCAATTTCTCGTCAGATTCAATCGCAAATTGCTAGAAAATTATTGGACATTCAAAAAATCAAAATTCCAATGCCATTATGCTTAAATTGTCATCCCCTATCATGGGTTAAAATTTCAAAACATTTCAAGTTGATTTGAGCATCTTTTGGAGGAGAGAGAAAGCCTATAGGAGGTCTTGGGAGCCTTAAAAATTACGAAAACGCCCCTGACGATGACGAAACTGCTTCCCATGTCCCGGAATGCACCGATCGAGCCGGAATCTCTCATTACTTGATTGAAGTGCCTCTCACAACACCAAAGCCTTACAGGCCCTAACAAGGGGGTCAAAATTTTGGGTATAACAGATTGCCCCCCATCAACTAGACTCTGTAATGAATATGAGAAGTCTGGTTGATGCTTGAGTGATGCCCCAAAATTTTGGATCATGAACAGACCCTGCGTGCCGTTGGAGACTAACAAGCCGCGTCGAGCTATTCTAAGGTGCTGACTACCTATAAGTAAAGTGAAATGGAGTAATGTCAAGCGATTCTAAGGCGCTGACAACCTAAAAAGTGAAATTGAGATAATGTCTAACGATTCTAAGGTGTTGACAACCTAAAAAGTGAAAATGTGATAATGTCAAGTGATTCTAAGGCATTAACAACCTAAAAAGTGAAAACTGGGTGGTATGCAAATGCAAGGATGTTGAAATGCTAATGATGCTGATGATGCTGATGATGTTGATGATGCTCGGATGCTTCTGGGGACCGAAACCCGTGCCAATGCTCCTGGCTGGACCCAATGTGGACTTATTGCCATCGCCCCCAAGCCGGTGTGCAGGGATAACTCCTGGTAAAAGCCCTGGGGACTTATTGCCTTCGCCCACCATTCGTTGATCCCAAAGTAAGCTGACATAACATAGGAGGATTTATTGCCATCACCTTGCCAACTTTTCTGTCACCAGGTTGTGAGCCTCGGTTTTTAAACCCTACCCTATGTTGATTAAGTTGATTGGGATCTAGTCGGGTTTTTGGTCCACTTATAACCTAAGATTAACAACTATGTCATATAACATTAATTATTAAAACCTAAGCTAGCTAACTGGAACCTATTATGAGTCGCCACCTAATTTTAACCTAGATCAAATTAGGAAAGGAGAGTTCGGGTTCAGGGGCTTGGTATACGACTTATTTAGGGTTCAATTACTTTCATTACCCCTAGAAGTTGTTTTTCCTCTACTTAGTTTAATTACGGCTTATTACGAGTCGTTTTAACCTAAGTGCGTGAGCTTTTGTTTTTTTTGTGTTATTTAGCATTTTTTGACAGAAAATGAAAGTGGAAACTGAAAATACCTAAACTAGGGTTTCGTCGGAATTAGGTCAAATTTTGTTTACGTCCGTAGCCACGGACCCCAGGTCCGAGACCACGGACCTCAGTTAACCTAATTATACAAAAAAGTCAAATTTGAGAAAAAACAAAATTTTGAAAAGTCCGGGGCCACGGACAAGCAGTCCGTGGGCCTGGACATTATTTAAAAAAACCTAAATTTTGAAATTTTAAAATCTCGCCGCCGTCCGTGGGTGTCTGTGGCCACAGACAACCTGTCCATGGTCCCGGACCATAGGTCCGAGGTCCCGGACCACCCATGGACAGGGGTTTTCAGGCAGTTCCTGAAGGTGTTTTGAAATGGGTATGTAGCCTGAAAGATTATAAACACGTTAGTAATTGAAAGAACTCAATTTGAAATCAAAATTAACACGAAACTTAGCAAACAAGTAACAAGGCAGTAGCTAAAACAAATAGTAATACAGAAGCCAAAAAGAGTTAGTTTGAACCCAAATTTTGAGGCAAGACTGATAAAGTCGTAGGGAGTTAGGAAGGTGGAATTTCTACCTGTTTTACCTTCGGATTTACAATGATTCTTTACACCGGGATTCGTCAAGTGCCCCGTTTGATGACAGACCCGAAACATTTTCGAACCAAGCTTCTGGTTATTGGTTGTTCTTGCTGTTCTTCACGTTTTTGTGGTGTTTATGTAGGGTGTTTGATGATTATTAGTGCTTTGGGGATTGGAAAACAAGTTTAAATGGTGATTTCGGGGGATTTTCTGTATGATTCGGGTGGCCGGGTGTTGAAAAACGTGAGAAAGAGAGAGAGAGAGAGAGAGAGAGAGAGGGTAGGCTGTGCTTTCTGACTTTCTAGGGTTCTTGAGCTTATGAGATTCTGATTTTATCAAAAGATCTATCCCTTTATATAGACTTTCTTAAAGATAAAGAAAATCTAGTAAAAGCAAGATTTTTTGGCATTTTAATTAAGTGACTTCCCAAATGAATTTTGCTGTGAAATTTTGACCACGTGTCAAGGATGGAAATTATGATTTTTCTGAAGTGGAATCGATTTTTTAAATGTTGGAATAGTTTTAAATTCCATTTCTCGTTAGATTCAATCAGAAATTGCTAGAAAATTATTGGAAATTCAAAAAATCAAAATTCCAACGCCATTATGCTTAAAATGTCATCATCTATCATGGGTTTAAATTTTCAAAGCATTTTGAATTGATTTGACCCTTCTTTGGAGGAGAGAGAAAGCCTATAGGGGGCTTAGGAGCCTCGAAAAATTACAAAAATGCCCCAGGAGATAACTGAGATGTCCCTAGTACTCTGAAATGTTCTGATCGAACTGGGAAGCCTCGCTTCTTGACCAAACTAGCCTATTAGTACAGACTCTCTTCCAGGGGGGTTGAAATTATGGGTATAACAGTCTGCCCCCCGTCAACTAGACTTTGTAATGGAAATGAAAAGTCTAGTGGATGCTTGAGTGATACCCCAAAATTTTTGGATCTTAAAAGGCCCTATATGCAGATTGTGTCGAGCTATTCTAAGGCGCTGACTACCTATGAGTAAAGTGGAAGGATGTCGAGCGATTCTAAGGCGTCGACCACCTAAAGGTAAAAATGATGTAATGTCAGACTATTCTAAGGCGCCAAATACCTATAAGGATGATATGATGTCAAGCTATTCTAAGGCATTGACTACCTATGATGAATGAAATGATGTCAAGCTATTCTAAGGCGTTGACTACCTATAATGAATGAAATGATGTCATGCTATTTTAAGGCGTTGACTACCTATAATGAATGAAATGATGTTAAGCTATTCTAAGGCGTTGACTACTTATAAGACGAAGTAATGTCAAGCGATTCTAAGGCGTTGACTACCTATAATGAGTGAAATGTGCTTAATGCGATGATGATATGACCTAGGTTCATCTAGGGACCGAAACTTATTCCAAAGTGTGTGTAAAAGGTTAAGGACTGAGAGTGCCAAACGTGGCAGGTGCTAAAAAAGTGGGTAAGACTTATGACGAGCTTGAGGGTGAGTTCTTCTACTCAGGCGAGAACTTGTATCTCTAAAGAATCTGCATCTTCGTGGTGAGAATCTGTATCTCTGAAGAATCTGTATCTTCAGGTGAGAATCTGTATCTCTGAAGAATCTATATCTTCGGGTGAGAATATGTATCTCTGAAGAATCTGTATCTTTGGGTGAGAATCTGTATCTCTGAAGAATCAGTATCTTCGGGTGAGAGTCTGTATCTCTGAAGAATCTGTATCTTCGGGTGAGAATCTGTATCTCTGAAGAATCTGCAACTTCGTGGTGAGAATCTGTATCTCTGAAAAATCTGTATCTTCGGGTGAGAATCTGTATCTCTGAAGAATCTGTATCTTCCGGTGAGAATCTGTATCTCTGAAGAATCTGTGTCTTCGGGTGAGAATCTATATCTCTGAAGAATCTGTATCTTCGGGTGAGAATCTGTATCTCTGAAGAATCTGTATCTTCGGGTGAGAATCTATATCTCTGGTCTATGATGAGGAGTCTCGTACGGATGGATGCAAGGTAAATTTTATGCAAATGGTCATGATGAAAGTTGATTATGAAAGTGCCAAACGTGGCAATGATGATATGCATGTCAAAATACAATCATAGCGTATGTAGGTCCAAAACAAGAAATCGTTGGAAAATGTGCCAAACATGGCAATGTTAAGGATAAAAAATTGTCCAAAGCAAGACATTGCTAGAAAGTGTGCCAAATGTGGCCATGATGAGGTTTATGAAACCGAAGTGTTTGAAGGAAAGTTGTTCAAGACAAGAAATTGTTGAAAGAGGTGCCAAACGTGGCAGTGTTTGAAGGAAATTCTGTTTACTGAAAAGGAAAGTGAAATTATCATTTCTGGACTATAGACTTCAGACTTGTAATTTATCTCCTAGGAGATGAACATGCCATCGGTGGGGTATGGTGTATGATGTGAAGGTAAGGGCTTATGTGGGCCTGTGTAGTGGTGGTGCGGAAGTGAGAGCTTATTTGGGCCTGTGTGGTGTATGATATGAAAGTAAGGGCTTATGCGAGCCTATGTGATGTATGATGTGAAAGGTAAGGGCTTATGCAGGCCGGTGGTGTATGATGGTGGTGGTGATGTTTGAGCTTTGGGTTCCAATTGGTGTTGTCATAGCAATTGTTGGAACCAACAATTGCCCCTAGTATTTTTCCCTTAAGACAATCTGAGCTAGAGTTCATCGATCGGAACGATCGATTGCCCCCAGTATTTTATTTGATTAAACATGCGAACAAGTCTCGTCCTCACAGGGTCAAGGCTTATGTTTTTATGTGGTGCTTCCTAACCTACACTCGGCGTGTTTGGTGCTTGCACTTGCTCCTCACCTGCGGTCAAAACTTCTAGACCATTGAATTCAATATTTGATGGATTTACGCATTTGATCTGTTACTTTCACGTGATTGGACACACAACTATCAAGTCAGAAGTCTTTAAAGCTTATAACGTGGCCATGAGGTGATGAAAGACAACGGGACCATGGAGGGATATTTTAGGTATGTGGAGCTAAAGGGGTGACCAAAGCTGCACCTTGTGTCTTCTCTCAGAACCATCTTCCTTGTCTTGAAGTCATCTAGCTGCTTCGTGTTGACGTTACTTTCGAGCTTCTGGACTTGGACTTTTGAAGTCATCCTTTACACCATTTCTCCTTTCATCATTTGGATTTCTTCGAGGCACTTCGGGCTTGCCTTTTGTTTTATCCTTTCTTGACTTTACCTTCGGGGTTCTTGTGTTTCCCGGTTTTGGGCATCGAGAACTGTTTTGATGTGAGCTCTTTAGATCCTGTGTCACTCTGGGACCATTTACGGATCACTTCGTCATGCTGATAGCGGCGTTGCTTCTTTGAACTGATGAAGATGTTACCTGAGACTCGGGCTCCTCGCTTCCTTTGGTCACCGGGTCGGACATTCATCATTGGCTGGGTTATTTTGTAGAGTTCATAATATGGAAAAGGGATATATGGAAGGCTCAATGGGGGTGCCTAGGGTTTAGAGACAGGGTTTACAAGCTTTTGGCTATGTGGTGCTGCACCTAGGTGCTTCGTCATTCCTGATAGTTGTGTATCCGTTCTTTGTTACTTTTCACAGGTCTAAGCGTAAATTTACAAATTATCTCCTTCGGTCGGAGTTATGCCGTTTACCTTACCTTTGAATGTGGTCTCACCGGAGTCGTGTAAAAATGACACGCTCATTCACTCATGGTTTTTCCGCTCAAGTCACTCTCGTGAATTCTCACTCTGAGACTTGTTCACACCATTAAACAAAAGAAATAATCGTGGTTAGTCTTTAAACTCAGATTGCCCCCAGTATTAGTCCAGGGTTTATGACAACAATTCGACAAATGTAGACCTTGAACCGTTATGTGGTTTGTTTGGATGTTATGGGGTGAGTTGTGGCATTTGGTTGGACATGTTCTCTAACACCCCTCTCCATAAACACGTAATAATCCCTCACGTAGCAATAAATAAAACGTCTTACAGCGGAAGAATAAATAACAACATCAATACGCACTCGGGTGTCACCTGCCATTACTCGCCCATGCGAGTAATGAAGCAGAACTATATCCAACAACCAACATAAACAACACTACTAAACCACTGTGATAACGATATAAATCCTATACATCATACTAAGTCCATAATCATAACCGTTGACAAGTGAGCGTCTACCCAATCCCGAATATATACAACCGTACCATAATACAAACCACAGACCGATATTGTTATACAGATAAATTCCATGTGCGGCAATTAAAGTAAATCCTAACTACCCTGATCCCACACTTTGGCTTCGACGATGATCAGCAACCTGCACAGTGAGTGTAGTCTCAGCGATAAACGCTGAGTATGCCGGGCCTGGACCCTATTGGTCACTTAGTCATTTTAACCATCTTATTATTAGATTGGTTTCATGCTTTACCATTTTACAGATATAATCAATACTGTAACAAACATGCATAAATACATAACCATTCACCCAATCCAAACATTCATTGCATATCACAAACAACAGTTGTATAAACGAACGTATCGAATTATAGTACTGTATAATCGCCGTAGCGAACGTCTTCCTTAATTAATTTAATTTGGCCTTCAAGGCCCCATCCATCCAAACCATGTTTAATTAATTACCAGTTGGGCGTCATGTTGGGACAACTCGATAACCTTACCAATGGACAGTAGTCCTCCCGTACATACAATGGTGCTCATTTTGCCAGAGGTCCGGAGGCCCCTGGTCGTTCACTTTGCCTCATAAGGCGTCCATATAAAGGCCATAGCCATGTACCAACAGTAGGTACTACCTGACCCACGATCCAATTAGGGCTCGTTGGGTAATTTCCTAGAGCGGAACCCGATCGGGTACCCCTCAGTGATCACAAATGCGCAACCCGGTAGTTCGTAAACTACTAGGTCCTCCCCTCATCTCATACCAATTCTCTCATATGATTAAGATAAACTCTTAGTTTTATGGAGAATACAATTTATTAATTAGCTGCCCAATGGGTCTCACACATAACTAGAAGTAATCTAGGTTATATTCATGTTCAAGATCCATGCTCTAGAGACCGACAATGTCGTGTCTCGTACCTAAGTGTTTTACTTAGGTTACCATATACTTAATATTAATACTAAGGGTATTATATTAAGTAATCGTCATGTCATCACATTAAACACATATGTATGTTTATATAAGTCGATCTATAGTCGAGTAGTGTTAGTCCTGTAGGACGCTCGTGCATAAATAATTAATGCAGTAACACACATAATCACATACACGTACCCACACACATAACATACAAGTTATATATCAACCAAATCCGAGCCCGAGGAATTCCTCAGGACAACCCGGATCAAACCCCTTTACATACCGTACACCTCAGACCTAGGATGCGCAGTGTAGTCCACTAAGCTCGTCAGACGCCTTTGTCTGAAGTACGATCTAAACTGTAATAAAACTATAAGTCTGTCTCCATGACCAACTAGATCCGGTATTTCCGAATAACAGGTAACCCCGACAGTTCATCCCCGGATTTCAACCATTAATTGTTACAGGTTCCTCTAAACCAGTCAGCTTGTTACTTAGACTCGTAGGTCGTAATATTTCGACTGTTGAGTTTAATTCATTATATTCCTTTGATCTTGTCCATTATTGAACTTAGGTATATAACCTATTGTTGCATGCATACATGCATGATTTATTATATGGTATTATTTTCCCACCATCCATTATAATACATTGTATTATAATCCATTTATCTTTTAGTAAACTATATTTGAATTCAAAAACTTATAACTTACAGTTTATAACTGTTTACATATAATAACCACCACCATTATATTATATGGTTTCCAACCATAATATATATCCATCCTTATATACATTATTCTCGCATATGTATATATTTACCAATGTAGGTAAGTTTCATGAGTAGTAAAACTCTTATATTATATGTTATATTTTTATCATCTTATATGAGAAGATCATTCCCATTAATTGTATTATATTATACAGCTTACATTAACATCCTTATCCTAATATTATGTAACATTTTATGTTGTATATATACAACCTCTAAGGTTTATTCAATATATACCTTAGTTTATAAATCTTATTTATTTATAGTTTGTCACATTATTTAATGTGAATATCCTTACTTATATTAATTCCATCTAAATCCCATTAATACCATATAATTGTTATTACATTTATAACATTATAGACCATAGTCTAAAATTCATTTTCCAACCTTAATATATTCGGTACAGCACTATACTTGTTTAAATTCCATTTTGACCACATAACATTATGTAATGTTATACCATATACTAATATCATATAATATGATATTTTTATTTCTTATAACTTATAACCTATAGTTTTTATACAAAACTATTTTTCATGCCGAAATGGGCACATCCATTTAATCTAATATTATTATCTTACCATATCTTTATCTTTATTACAAAATCACCCCATTATTTATACCATGTTATACATACCATATAATATAACATCTTTAACGTATAAAAGGTATAACCTATAGTTATTTTATTTAAAATAACCGAACAGACCCCTAGATCTGTTTTAATTTATTTTTCAACCCACCAACTTTCTATAATTATAATTTGGCCCACTTTATAACATATAGTTTTATAATATCATTAAAACTATATATTATACACTTATTTTATTAAATACTCCTATATAATTCCAAAAATCACCAAACTTCACCCAAAGGGTTATAAATATTATTCCTAACCCCTAAACTCTCGGTTATTACATTTCCACCCCACTTAGTTATCCAAAGTGTAACAATGACATAATGACTATATATTATACATATATAGTTTATTTTAATTCAAAAATCAACACAATAAATTCTTAAAAATTCCTAATAGCCCATGGGTGTTTATAATACCATTTTACACCCTTAAGTTTCAGTAATAACATATATACCTTATATGTTATAAAAATTTTACATGCAATTAAATACATAACTTATTATATAACCATAAAAAAATTATTTAACTTATCTAATTTGGTCAAAACCTACCATATGGTCAAGGTTGACCTCCTTAATAATGCCTTGACCATTACCTTCCCTTATTTACGGTTTATACCCATAATTTTCCAGAAATTACCATTTAACCCCAAAACTGAAATACCCGAAACCTTGATATGGTGTTTAGGTGATAAACTAAGGTATAATAAGGCTAAATAATGCCTTATAAACTCTAGGAAGCGATTTAAACCAAAAGAAAACATAAGAAAACACCATAAGAGCAATTTGAGCAAAAATGTGCTCCAAGCTTGGAGTATCTTGGGTTAGTACCCAAATATCATTCTTAGACCTTAGGAACATCCTAATGGTCATGTTAAGTCAATTACCAAAGAAAACCAAGCTTGGAAACAAGTTAAAACACAAATTGTGCTTTACGGACTCTTAAAGCACATTTTTGAAAAATTGTCTTAGAAAGGGGTTTTAAGTGGCTAAATGCCCATGATTACTCCTTAATCAACTTGTGTACTACTTAGTATCACATTAGGAAGTCTAAATCAATGGGAAATCAAAAATGTCACAAATATGTGCATTAGTTTGTGAATAGTAACCAAATAGTGTGTAGTTTAGTCTTCAGTTAACTAAGTCTAATTAAATGGTCAAACAAGACCATGACTAGCCTTAATTAAAGGGGGTGGCCGGTTTTTAAGGTGATGATTCACCACATGATCAAATAACAAAAGAGAAGAAGAGATAAAGTAAGGTTACTATTTGCTTATGAATAAATATCTCTTATTTATTTACCTCTCTCCTCCTTTCTTCATTCTTCATCTTCTTCACCGATTTTGGCTGCTCTCTCTCTTCTCCATTCACGTAAAACTCAGCCTCCATGCTAGCTCCACCTTGTTTTGACCATTGCTCACTCATCTTAGCTTCAAAACCAAAACAAAATACATATTCTTCTTAGTTAGCTCAAGCTCTCTCTTTCTATCTTTCCAAAACTTCAAGAGCTTCATTTTGGTGCCAAGCCAAACCACCATTAGAGGAGGAAATATAAGTTTGAGGAGTTCATTGGCTTCTCCATTCTCTTAAGGTAAAGAATATGTAAGAAAAACTAGGTTTCCACCATTTCTTCCCCTTGTCCGAAAATTTATACTCATGGGGCTCCATTTTTATGCCTTGTTCTAGCTTGTTTCTATTCTTCAAGGGATAGAGGAGGCCCTTCTTGATTCATATCCAAGCTTGGCTTGAGAATCCAAGGTAAAACATTTAATTCAATAACTTAAAACACATTTTTAACCTAGGGTTTGTTCCTTACGGTTAATGTATTATCTAGCACTCATTAGAGTCATTGGATATTGGTTAGAGCATTGGCAAGGAGAATTGTGTGGTGACCGAGATTGAGCAAGGGAAAAACCTAAGGAGAAAAGTTTGAGAGCATGTAGAAGAACAAGGTAAATTGCTTACCTTAAGGTGTTTTAATGCATTAAGGGATGGGATTGAGATAGGTGATAAGTTTAGCTTAGAGTTTATAATGGGAAAGGGTTATAAAACTTAGGAAAAAAGAACATTATTATATTGAGAACTTGTGACTAAGGAGCAAATGGGAAATGAGATAGTTAAACAATGTTGAGATGAATTACAAGAGTATTATATTTCAATGGGAGCCTTGTTGTGTGTATTTGCAAGTCAAAGGCTAATATATGTGGAAATTCAGTGGTTAAGCTTATTGTCATTTAAGGGCATAAGTGCCAAGCATTTTAAGTTATTGCACTATATGATGATGTTGTGTAGTTTTGGTGTAAATTGAGTGTTAAGAAAGTGTGGGAAGGATTTGGGTGATAAAGATTGTTAAATGGTGAAAACCTAAGTGCTTGGGTGTAGTAATATACTAGGGAAGCCATGTCAAAATTTAGTGCAGAGACATGATGTTTAAGATAATCTAAGAAGATTTTATGACTAAGGAAGTGCTAGGAATATTAGGAGTTGTTTTGATGAGAAGGGAATGAGTTTAAGATGTTCTAGTGAACTAGGATGACTTAGGTATGTCTAGGAGGAACTAGGGGTTACAATGGTGAATTTTAGGCTCCAAGACCATGATAAAAGAAGTTAGGAAACTTGTGCAAGTTTGATGGGGATAAGGTGTAAAACTTTGAAATGGTTTAGGTGAGAACTAGAATTTAGGATCTAAGAAAGGTAAATGAAAAGTGGTGTTATGGTGTTCAGGTTCTTAAGGAAGGGGCATTTGGTTAGTGGAAATTCTAGGTGAATTGCATGTTAGAAATGTAGGAAAATAAGTGCTAAGTGTTGGGAATTTTTGTAAGAATTGAGTAAATGTTTAAAGAGATTTTTGGAGGTTGTTTTAATGAGTTTGGTGGATGTTATAAGGTGGGTTTAATGTGCCAAGATGGTGTTAGACCTATTAGAACACTTATGGAAGAGTGTGGAATTGAAAGAGCAATTTAGGAGAAAAATCTGTAGTGGGCCGACCCAGGGGCCGACCCAGTTCTGGGTCGGTCAGACCATGTTAAGCCAGCCAGAAAGTTTCTAGAACGGACCGACCCAGAGGGTTTTGGGTCGGTCGGACTGGTCCTGGGTCGGTCGGGCAGCATTTTAACAAACGAAAAGTTTCTGGAACGGACCGACCCAGAGGGTTTTTGGGTCGGTGGGGCTGGCCTTGGGTCGATCGGGAGAATTTAAGAAGACGGGAAAATTTCTGTAATGGTCCGACCCATAAGGCTTGGGTCGGTCGTGGGTCGGTCTAAGGGAATTGTTCGAACCAGAAAGATACTGGAACAGACCGACCCAGGGGTTGGGTCGGTCTGTGGTTCGGTCGACCCTTAAGACTTAAAAAAAAAAATTTAAGGATGCTTAATGGTATTAATGGTACACCATTAAGATAGCAATGATGATTAGAAACCTAAAGACCTAGGGGATTAAGTAAGGTAAAGACTTTAATGTTTAAAGCTAAGTTTGTATGATTAAGTATAAAACTTAAGAAGTGTTAGGTGGGGATCAGTAAGGGTTAAGTAAGTTGAGCACGTTGAGAAATGTGTAAGTAATTAATAATCTAAGTTGGATGGATATTTTAGGATTTGAAAGTTTGGAACCGGAGGAGAATTAAACAACGGGGACAATCGACGGTGAACGGTACAGTTTTCTTGTGACCTGCTTGCTAACGAGGTGTCCCTCGGCTTGTGTGCAATTTGTTTTTGTGTGCCGACTAAACAAGATAAAGCATGCAACCGGTTATATATATTGTGCTTATTGTGTGCGTGTTGATTTACACTAACACACAAGACTTAAGGTTAGTTACTAACAAAGTTTAGTACGATTTGGAATGAGATGAGGAATTATAATGGTTAACAGTTGGTTAATACCCGTGAAGGTTTAACTAACACTTGGTTTATAAGATTTTCACTAACTGGAACTTAAGGGGGGGGGGAGTGAGGAATCCGGGACTGACACCGGTCATGCATGTTAAGGAAAGGGGGTCGGTATCTGAATCAGATCCGACTTCCGCTTGAGGACTTGTCTTCGGACTTGTTGCCTAGAGTCGGATGCCGTCTCAGCCACCTTGGGCCCACAGTTCAAGGTGGGTGGCAGTTTAAGATGGTGCGGTAGAATCACCTAAATCCTAAGTTTAAGATAAGATACAACCATTCCTATTTTAAGAACGGTTTGTATACTGAGACTAAAATTGAGATAAGTTAAGGTGGACAGAGGTTAAGTGGATGTTGGACTTGAGGAGTTAAATGATTAACTCGAATACTAAGTGGACGCTTCTAAGTCGTTCTTGAGTGTGAACTGTGTTGTTCATTTGTGGATTATTGTGTTATTGCAACTGTTGATATGTTATGCATCAAATCAATTTCCATGCTATCGACAATTAGTCGTCGTAGCCCCGTTAGCTTGGGGGCCATGAGAGGACGTACCAGCATTCGTGCTGACCCCCTTTGGGGGCTGTTTTTTTATTTTGCAGGTAAACGCCCCATGAAGAATTATCTTGAGAGTAGGGGTGGTTAGACTTAGGTGGGTTTATTTTGAGTACGGGTTGCGCCTATGCACCCATCTGTCGGTATTTGAATTTGAGAAATGTTATGTAGTTTTTGGAGATACTTGTAACTCGGTTGGTGTATATATTTTGGATTGTTGGTTGTAAGTGTTTAAGGAATGGTGTTTCTTGTTGTTCAGACCGTGGCAAGATCCTAGCGTTAGTTTATTTCCACTGCGACGTTATAATTATGTTGTTAAGACTGCGATAACCGCGAATGGCTTAGGACGGGGTGTTACAAAAAGTGGTATCAGAGCGTAGTTACGCTCTGATCAAGAAATACCGGGCATAAGTGACCACCGAGTTAGGATACGAGTTAAAATATAAGTAATGGGTTAAGGGCGTGAGTTGTTAGAGTGAGTAGAGGCAGACGACCACTATTAAGTGTGGATCGTCTTTACCGTCTACGGACGTTATAAATCCTTGAACCGAAATTGTTGTGGATACGAATCTAATGTGAGTTGCACTTATTCAGATGTCAGGAAGGAGAGGAGGCCGAGGCCGTGGTCGAGGCGACGAGACTGAGATACCGGAAGGGCAGACGATCACAGAGATCGTGGCTGCCGCATTGGGGAACATGGGCTATCAGCCTGGTGCACCCCCACCTCCATCGCCACAGCCCCGGGTACCGAACTGGGTGAAGAGTCTGGCTGACCTTTGACCCGCACACTTTAAGGGGGAGACTGATCCCGCCAAGCTTGAGGCGTACATCTCCGAGATGGAGACTGCCTTCGAGACCCTTGATGTCCCTGCTGGGATCAAGGTGCGTCTGGCTGCATTCAACCTGAAGGGGGCAGGGGGCGATTGGTGGAAGCTGGTGAGGGCCGAGCACGTGGCCAATCCAAAGTTCGGTTGGGAGCAGTACACCGCACTACTACGAGCAAAGTACTATCCTGCCCATGTCCAGACGAAGAAGCGCCTACAGTTGGATGCGCTTAAGCAAACGGACAAGATGACGGTGGACGAGTATTACTCAGAGTTCACCGCCTTGCTTCGTCTTCTGCCGGGTCTTGGGTATTCAGACCAGATACTGGTGGACCGCTTCTATAGCGGGCTTAGCCATCGACTCCGCTACGGCATGGGGCCGACGAGCTATACTACCTTGTAGGTAATGAAAATGGTTGAGATATGAGTAAGTAAATGAGTAAGGTTTGGACTTGAAAAATAAGGGGAAACTAATACTTTGGAAAGCAGGAGTGCTATCATGCCGCTGTTAAGGTTGAGATAACCGTCCAGCTAAGGGACGAGGACAATGCAAGAGGAAGAGTGTCGGGAAGAGCACAGAGAATCAAGGGCAAGGTGGGTACAAGAAACAGAAGTACCAGCCTCAAGCCCAGAAAAGTCAGAACCAGAAAGGGAAGGAGGAAAAGGAGAAGGCTACAGAAGAGCCACTGAAGTTGACATATGCATATGCTGCTAAGCCCCTGCGCTCGAGGGCACCAAAGGGTAAGGAAATGAAAATTGAGTGAATTAAGCACCGTTTAGCAACCGTTAAGATACATGTACTGATATCTAATGTAACCAGGATCTGAGACTAGTAAGGGAGTCGGTGGTGGCTAACAACGATGCTACATCTGTGAGTGGTGTCACAAGGACCACCCCGGGCTCGATTGCAAGGGAAACAAGGTTGAGTGCAACTTTTGTGGGGTGTATGGACATCGAGCATACGAATGTTTCCGGAACCCCGAGAGCAGAGCCTACAGGCCCGAGATGAAGGGCAAGGGCAGGACCGATCAGGGAGCTGGACCTGACGGTCAGAAGGCAACTCAGCCATCGGTGAATAAGAACCCACAGGTAGTCCAGAAGTCGGGACCCACACTACACATGGTGGACCGGGACGATGAGCCTGAACCCTCATCGAGGCCAGGTACCGCTATAAGCCATTTAGAAATAAAATTGCCTGCTTATCGCATTTCATGCATGCTTGGTGAGTAATTAAGTTAAGAGAGAATAAGATAAGATTAGAATTTAAGTAAAACATGATCTATTACCACCTTAGGAAACTTCAACATTTGTTACCCCATACCTTCAACATCTAATCCGGAAGACATCGACATCGAGACCCGAGACTTTCCAACCGAACAATGTCAGGTTATCCGCTCAGGTATGATTTTGTTAAGGGGATACCTGACACCCGAAGTACAAATAGCCATCATCTGGAGATGCAGTCAGTTGGGAATGGGACCGGGAGGTTTCTATACACCGGAGTACCCAGGAGGAGCAAGGATGAAGCTAAAGATGATGAGCTTAGGCAATGATTGAAATCCTTATGCCAAGACGTACCAAACCACAAGAGCACAAGATGGAGTCTCACCACCGGACATACCCAAAGAGTTTCATCCTGTAATTAGGCAAGCGGTGAAGATCGCTTAGCAGTTGGAAGCTGACCCGATCCCAGACATAAAAGTGGAGCTTTGCATTGTTAATTTCTACGAGGAAAACGGGAGACTTGGACTACATCAGGACAAGGACGAGACAACGGAGTCTCTTGAAAGAGGGATACCCGTAGTGTCTTGGTCCATTGGAGATGACGCTGAATTTTTGTATGGTGAGCAGAAGCGTGCGGACCGTGCTAGTAAGTTAATACTTAAGTCAGGGGATGTACTAGTTATGGGAGGAGAATCAAGGATGTTATACCATGGGATTAAGAGAATCAAACTGAATACAGCACCATCAGTAGTGATTAATGCGACGCATATGAGACCAGGACGGTTAAACCTAACCTTTAGGAAATATTAGCCATGTAATGTTTTTAGTATGAGATAAGGAATGAGATGTAAGGAAGAAGCACATGATGTAAAAGGGATGGTTATTAATAAAATAACAGCGTTGTTCATATTAATTGTTACGACTCCTGTTATACCATCATTACTCATGAAAGCTTGTGAACACAATTAGGTTATGGACTCGGTACGGAAGGTGCGCTAAGCATACTTACAGAGGCACGGCCGACGTAAGCGGTACTATCCTCACCGGCACCTTTCCGATTAATGGGATTGAGGCACCAGTTCTCTTCGACTCAGGGGCCTCGCATACCTTTATCTCGACATCTTTTGCGAGAAGGTTGGGGCTAGACGCTGATGAGCTACCCGACTTCACGGTTACGCTCCCGTCTAAGGAGAAGGTTCGTTGCACTCGCTACTACCGAGGAGCCATTGTCAGAATTAAGGGGGAAGATTTTTCAGTCAGTTGTATTGAGTTTAAGGAGTTGGGATTTGATGTGATTTTCGAGATGAATTGGTTGGAGCGGCACAAGGGTCGTATCCTCTGCGCCGAGCATCGACTGCTGCTCAGGAGTCCATCTGGGGTAACCATATCATACCGCCAGAGGCCCAGAGAGCCTTCGACCAAGATCATATCCGTAATGGCGATGTATAAGGAGTTGAGGAGGAAGGAAAAAGTGTACCTCTGCTATGTCCAGGACATAGAGAGACCCCGAGTTCGACCCCGACTTACCGGTAGTGTCGGAGTTGCCCGATATCTTTCCACGGGAACTGCCCGGCATGCCACTGAATATGCCGTGCATCTGGTGTCCAGCAGGACATCCGGCGCAATCATGTTGGTTGGTTAAGTTCGTGTCTGAAGTTGCATTGCGTGATCATGTTGTTACTTAGGGTGGTTTTGTCCTAAACCTCGCATTTAGATAGGTTCTAGTTAATTATTGTGTCATTTACATTTCCCCCCTTGTTATTATAGAATAGGCTTTTGCCAGGATTAGGACTAGTTTTCTATAAGTCCCTTGGGTTCGATACTCTCGGTCGTAATATATTTACACTATACTCTGACCAGGTTTTATTTTGCTACCCGTAGTAGAGTTGTAGGATTAGTTTAATATTTTATTCTTTTTATGTATATAGTTTATCCTAACAATTTCTCTGTTACCAAAATCTTAATGAACGCTTGAATTTGTATTGAAATAATCATATTGTTTACATAGAAGGAATTCATCCCTAGCCAAAGCCTAACAAGGATTCCTACTTCACCATCCACTCAAATAGAGAAGGAATACATGAGGGAGAAGGAGATTGGTTATAGCCTTAACCCGAAAAGGAAATCTTCTCTTCTTCTTGTGGATGGATCCGTAGAAAATCCTTGGACACCAACACTTCGAATGAGGCGGAAATGAAGCGTGGAATGAAGTGTAATATAATGTTGGAATGTGTTAATTGATGTAGACTCTCGGCCTATTTATAGTGCTTTAAAATGTCGTTTACCGGGCGTCGTGCCGGATCACCAGTAGCCAACACACGTGGAAAATGCGCCCAACTGTTAACGGTCGAAACCGTCAATTCCGCGCAAAACAGTACATATGTCGGGTAGGATATACCTGGCATCACACCCGACAGCGGTTGGAAATCACGTGGAGCACATGTGCTGTTGTATGGTCAACCGAAGCGACTCTATACTCATGCCGGATAGAATTTACCCGGCATCGCATCCGGCAAGGCCTCTTTTCTGTTCTGTGCTCATGCCGTGTAGAACCAACCCGGCATCGAATCCGGCATCAATGGAATTTCTGCCTAGAGATGCGTTCCTTGTATCTAAAACACATAAAACATAAGACTGTACAAATAATATACTTTAACTCATAATCTATCATAAATAACACATATATAACTTTATTTAGATAATTATAATACTAAATCTAGCACATAAAATATGATAAGTCTGCGGCTTATCAGCCACCCACTCGGGAGGTAGAGTTCACCATCGAGCTGCTACCTGGAACCGGACCGATAGCCAAGGCACCGTACCGTATGGGTCTGACAGAGATGAATGAGTTAAAAGAGCAGTTGAAAGACTTGTTGCACAAGGGATTTATAAGACCAAGTGTATCACCATGGGGAGCACCAGTTCTCTTCGTGAAGAAGAAAGATGGTAGTCTCCGCCTCTGCATCGAGTACAGAGAGTTGAACGCAGTGACCGTGAAGAATAAGTATCCACTACCCCGCATTGATGATCTGTTCGATCAGTTGAAGGGGGCATCTATGTTTTCCAAGATTGATCTCAGATCGGGGTATCATCAGATAGCCATTAAGGAGGGAGATATTGAGAATACAACATTCCGGACACGATACGACCACTATGAATTTACAGTGATGCCGTTCGGTTTGTCGAACGCACCGGCGAAGTTTATGGATCTGATGAACTTGTTGTTTCGGGAGCAGCTGGACAAGTCGGTTGTGGTGTTCATTGACGACATTCTGATATATTCGAAATCAAGGGCTGAGCATGAGGAACATCTGAGGAGAGTACTAGAGATACTGAGGGAGAACCAGTTATATGCTAAAATCTCAAAATGCGAGTTTTGGCTTGACCAAGTCTCATTCTTGGGTCATATTATCTCAGATGCTGGGATCTCAGTGGATCCAGGAAAGATTGATGCCGTACGTACTTGGCCAAGACCGAAGACTGTTACAGACATCCGGAGCTTTCTCGGTCTGGCAGGTTACTACCGGAGGTTTGTCAAGGATTTCAGCAAGGTCGCGAAGCCGATGACCAGTCTGATGAAGAAGGATGCACCGTTCATTTGGACGGATGACAGTGAGATCTCATTTCAGAGTTTGAAGGACTCACTGACCACTGCACCAGTTCTGACTATTCCAAACGGTACGGAGGGCTTTGAGGTTTACTGTGACGCATCCAGTAGAGGGCTGGGTTGCATGCTCATGCAACATGGCAAGGTGGTGGCATATGCCTCACGCCAGTTGAAGAAACATGAGGAGAACTACCCCACACATGACTTAGAGTTGGGAGTTGTAGTCTTCGCTTTGAAGATATGGCGCCACTATTTGTACGGGGTCAGTGTGACGATCTACACCGATCACAAGAGCTTGAAATATATATTCACTCAGAAGGAGTTAAATCTCAGACAGAGGAGGTGGTTAGAGTTTTTAAAGGACTATGACATTGACCTCCAATACAAAGAAGGGAAGGCCAATGTTGTAGCGGATGCCCTGAGCCGTCGAGCACACTCACTCCATTCGCTAGTCTCTTTCTCCAGTTTGGTTGATGAGGTGCGAGAGGCTCAGAGGACAGATGAGTATATGAGGGAGGTCAGACAGAAGCTGACAGATGGTACCTTTGAGAGTCAGAAATATGACTTCAGACTTCATGATGATGATCTGATCAGACTAAAGGGCCGGTTATGCATACAACGGGGCAACACGGATCTGAAAGACCGTATACTTATGGAATCACACTGCTCTTCAGTTTCCATCCATCCGGGAGCCTCTAAGATGTATAAAGACATGAAGAGATACTTCTAGTGGTCGGGAATGAAGACGGATGTTACCGAGTTCGTCTTGAGGTGTCTCACGTGCCAGAAGGTGAAATTCGAGCACCGACGACCTGGCGGAATGGTACAGTCGATGCTAGTTCCGGAGTGGAAGTTTCATGATATCTCCATGGACTTCGTAGTTGGACTCCCACCTGCTAGGGGAGGTCTCAACATGATATGGGTGGTGGTGGATCGCCTTACCAAAGTAGCCCGATTCATACCGATGAAGGATACTTGGAAGGTAACAAAATTAGCTGAGTTATTTGAGAAAGAAATTATGAGACACCACGGGATACCGAAGACCATAGTGTCTGATAGAGATACCAGATTCCTTTCGAGGTACTGGAGAGCTACCAGAGAAGCGTTGGGTACAGAACTGAAGTTGAGTACTGCATTCCATCCTCAGACAGATGGTCAGACTGAGCGCACAATTCAGACACTCGAGGACATGCTGAGAGCATGTGCCTTAGACTTCCAGGGCAGTTGGATCGACAAGTTGCATCTGATCGAGTTTTCTTACAACAACAGCTATCATGCTTCGATCAAGATGGCACCTTTTCAAGCGTTGTACGGTAGACCGTGTCGTACACCGCTCTGCTGGGATGAGTCGAGTGAGACGGTCATTATAGGACCAGAGTATTTAGAACAAGTAAAGGCTGAAGTTCAGCCAATCAGGGAGAATATGAAAGCTGCTTAGGATAGGCAGAAGTTGTATGCTGACGTTCGACGACGAGACCTAGAGTTCGCAGTGGGCGACTGGGTATTTCTGCGGGTATCACCGATGAAAGGTGTGTTTAGATTTGGTCAGAAGGGCAAACTTAGCCCGAAATTTGTGGGACCTTATGAGATTACAGAGAGGGTGGGCCCAGTTGCTTACAGGTTGAATCTACCTGCTGAGCTGGGTAAAGTGCATGATGTCTTCCATGTTTCGCAGCTTAAGAAATACATGCACCACCCCCCATGTGTTAGAGCCTGAGAGGTTGACGTTAGAACCAAATATGAGATCAGTAGAGATTCCTCAGAGAATATTGGATAGTAAGACTAGAGACACTCGCCATAGGTCAGTACGACTGGTGAAGGTTCTCTGGTCGAACCAGGATGTCGAAGAGGCCACGTGGGAATTAGAGGATAAGATGAGATCGAAGTACCCTTCGTTGTTTACCGACTAAATGTCTGTATAGGGTACGGGGCGTACCCCTTTTAAGGGGGGTAGAGTTTCCTCGCTTTTGAGTTAGTAAACGAACATGTTTATCGTTTGCTTGTTGTGTAAGATGTGATTTTGTGTAAGTTGTTACACTTTGGTGGTAAGTTTGAGATATGTATAATACTTATGCCTTGTATTTGTGGTGGACCTTTGAGTCTTGAGATGTGTGAATGTGAATATAAAACGTGATGTTAAGATTAAGGGAATTGAGTACCGTGAAAGATTAAGTACACATGTGAACTTTGGGGACAAAGTTCTTTTAAGGGGGGTAGATTGAAATACCCCAAACCTTGATATGGTGTTTAGGTGATAAACTAAGGTATAAGAAGGCTAAATAATGCCTTAGATACTCTAGGAAGCGATTTAAACCAAATAAAACATAAGGAAACACCATAAGAGTAATTTGAGCAAAAAATGTGCTCTAAGCTTGGAGTAACTTGGGTTAGTACCCAAATATCATTTTTAGACCTTAGGAACATCCTAATGGTCATGTTAAGTCAATTACCAAAGAAAACCAATCTTGGAAACAAGTTAAAACACAAATTGTGCTTTAAGGACTCTTAAAGCACATTTTTGAAAAATTGTCTTAGAAAGGGGTTTTAAGTGGCTAAATGCCCATGATTACTCCTTAATCAACTTGTGTACTACTTATTATCACATTAGGAAGTCGAAATCAATCGGAAATCAAAATTTTCACAAATATGTGCATTAGTTTGTGAATAGTAACCAAATAGTGCCTAGTTTAGTCTTTAGTTAACTAAGTCTAATTAAATGGTCAAACAAGACCATGACTAGCCTTAATTAAAGGGGGTGGCCGGTTTTTAAGGTGATGATTCACCACATGATCAAATAACAAAAGACAAGAAGAGATAAAGTATGGTTACTATTTGCTTTTGAATAAATATCTCTTATTTACTTACCTCTCTCCTCCTTTCTTCATTCTTCATCTTCTTCAACGATTTTGGCTGCTCTCTCTCTTCTCCATTCACGTAAAACTCAGCCTCCATGCTAGCTCCACCTTGCTTTGACCATAGCTCACTCATCTTAGCTCCAAAACCAAAACAAAATACATATTCTTCTTAGTTAGCTCAAGCTCTCTCTTTCTATCTTTCCAAAACTTCAAGAGCTTCATTTTGGTGCCAAGCCAAACCGCCATTAGAGGAGGAAATATAAGTTTGAGGAGTTCATTGGCTTCTCCATTCTCTTAAGGTAAAGAATATGTAAGAAAATCTAGGTTTCCACCATTTCTTCCCCTTGTCCGAAAATTTATACTCATGGGGCTCCATTTTTATGCCTTGTTCTAGCTTGTTTCTATTCTCCAAGGGATAGAGGAGGTCCTTCTTGATTCATATCCAAGCTTGTCTTGAGAATCTAAGGTAAAACATTTAATTCAATACCTTAAAACACATTTTTAACCTAGGGTTTGTTCCTTAAGGTTAATGTATTATCTAGCACTCATTAGAGTCATTGGATATTGGTTAGAACATTGGCAAGGAGAATTGTTTGGTGACCGAGATTCAGCAAGGGAAAAACCTAAGGAGACAAGTTTGAGAGCTTGTAGAAGAACAAGGTAAATTGCTTACCTTAAGGTGTTTTAATGCATTAAGGGATGGGATTGAGATAGGTGATAAGTTTAGCTTAGAGTTTATAATGGGAAAGGGTTATAAAACTTAGGAAAAAAGAACATTATTATATTGAGAACTTGTGACTAAGGAGCAAATGGGTAATGAGATAGTTAAACAATGTTGAGATGAATTACAAGAGCATTATATTTCAATGGGAGCCTTATTGTGTGTATTTGCAGGTCAAAGGCTAATATATGTGGAAATTCAGTGGTTAAGCTTATTGTCATTTAAGGGCCTAAGTGCCAAGCATTTTAAGTTATTGCACTATATGATGATATGGTGTAGTTTTAGTGTAAATTGAGTGTTAAGAAAGTGTGGGAAGGATTTGGGTGATAAAGATTGTTAAATGGTGAAAACCTAAGTGCTTGGGTGTAGTAATATACTAGGGAAGCCATGTCAAAATTTAGTGCAGAAACATGATGTTTAAGATAATCTAAGAAGATTTTATGACTAAGGAAGTGCTAGGAATTTTAGGAGTTGTTTTGATGAGAAGGGAATGAGTTTAAGATGTTCTAGTGAACTAGGATGACTTAGGTATGTCTAGGAGGAACTAGGGGTTACAATGGTGAATTTTAGGCACCAAGACCATGATAAAAGAAGTTAGGAAACTTGTGCAAGTTTGATGGGGATAAGGTGTAAAACTTTGAAATGGTTTAGGTGAGAACTAGAGTTTAGGATCTAAGAAAACTTTGGTAAATGAAATAAGGGTGGAAAGTGGTGTATATGGTGTGGTCAGGTTCTTAAGGAAGGGGCATTTGGTTAGTGGAAATTCTAGGTGAATTGCATGCTAGAAATGTAGGAAAATAAGAGCTAAGTGTTGGGAATTTTTGTAAGAATTGAGTAAATGTTTAAGGAGATTTTTGGAGGTTGTTTTAATGAGTTTGGTGGATGTTATAAGGTGGGTTTAATGTGCCAAGATGGTGTTAGACCTATTAGAACACTTATGGAAGAGTGTGGATTTGAAAGAGCAATTTAGGTAAAAAATTTGTAGTGGGCCGACCCAGGGGCCGACCCAGTTCTGGGTCGGTCGGACCATGTTAAGCCAGCCAGAAAGTTTCTAGAACGGACCGACCTAGAGGGTTTTGGGTCGGTCGGACTGGTCATGGGTCAGTCGGGTAACATTTTAACAAACGAAAAGTTTCTGGAACGGACCGACCCAGAGGATTTTTGGGTCGGTCGGGCTGGCCTTGGGTAGATCGGGAGAATTTTAGAAGATGGGAAAATTTCTGTAATGGACCGCCCATAAGGCTTGGGTTGGTCGTGGGTCGGTCTAAGCGAATTGTTCGAACCAGAAAGATACTGGAACAGACCGACCCAGGGGTTGGGTCGGTGGGTGGGTCGGTCGACCCTTAAGACTTTAAAAAAAAAGAAATTTTAAGGATGCTTAATGGTATTAATGGTACACCATTATGATAGCAATGATGATTAGAAACCTAAAGACCTAGGGGATTAAGTAAGGTAAAGACTTTAATGTTTAAAGCTAAGTTTGTATGATTAAGTATAAAACTTAAGAAGTGTTAGGTGGGGATCAGTAAGGGTTAAGTAAGTTGAGCACGTTGAGAAATGTGTAAGTAATTAATAATCTAAGTTGGATGGATATTTTAGGATTTGAAAGTTTGGAACCGGAGGAGAATTAAACAACAGGGACAATCGACGGTGAACGGTACAATTTTCTTGTGACTTGCTTGATAACGAGGTGTCCCTCGGCTTGTGTGCTATTTGTTTTTGTGTGCCGACTAAACAAGATAAAGCATGCAAACAGTTATATATATTGTGCTTATTGTGTGCATGTTGATTTACACTAACACACAAGACTTGAGGTTAGTTACTAACAAAGTTTAGTATGATTTGGAATGAGATGAGGAATTATAATGGTTAACAGTTGGTTAATACCCGTGAAGGTTTAACTAACGCTTGGTTTATAAGATTTTCACTAACTGGAACTTAAGGGGGGGAGTGAGGAATCTGGGACTTACTCCGGTCATGCATGTTAAGGAAAGGGGGTCGGAATCTGAATCAGATTCGACTTCCGCTTGATGACTTGTCTTCGGACTTGTTGCCTAGAGTCGGTGAAATACCCCAAACTTAGATATGGTGTTTAAGTGATAAACTATGATATAAGGAGGCAAAATAATGCCTTAGAAACATTAAGAAACCATTTTAACCAAAGAAAACATAAGGAAACACCAAAAGACCAGTTTAAGCAAAAACGTGCTCTACGCTTGGAGAGACTTGGGTGAGTACCCAAATATTGTTCTAAGACCTTAGTAATATCCTAATGGTCATTTTAAATCAATTAACAAAGAAAACCAAGCTTGAAAACAAGTTAAAACACAAAATGTGCTTTAAGGAGTCTTAAAGCACATTTTTGAAAAATTGTCTTGTAAATGGGTTTTTAATGGCTAAATGTCCATCATTACTCCTTAATTAACATGTGTACTACTTAGTATCACATTAGGAGGTCTAAATCAATGGGAAATCAAAAATTTCTCAACTATGTGCCTTATTTTGTGAATAGTAATTAAATTAAGCTAGTTTATAACATAAGTCAATATAAGTGAGCTAATTGGTCAACAAAGACTAAATTACCCCTTGCTACTTAATGGGGGCCGGTTTCTAAGGAGATGACTCACCATGTGAGTAAGCTAGGTTATTAGTAAATAAGAGAGAAATGTACTAGTCACTATTTGCTTTTGTAAAGCAACATAAATATCTCCCCTTTAATCACCTCTCTCCTCACCTCTTCATTCTCACTTGTTCCCATGGTTTTGAGCTGCTCCTCTCTTCTTCTCCAACGTGAAGAACAACCTCCATGCTAGCTTCAACTTCCCTTGCACACATCTTGCTCATTTTAGCTCCAAAACCAAAACAAATTACATATTCTTCTTAGTTAGCTCAAGCTCTATCTTTATATCTTTTCAAAACTTCAAGAGCTTTGATTTGATGCCAAGCCAAAGCACCATTAGAGGAGGAAACTCAAGCTTGGAGACTCCATTGGCTTCTCCTTTCTCTTAAGGTAAAGAAAGTGTAAGAAAATCTAGGTTTCCATCACTTTTTCTTCATGACCGAAAATACATGTTCATGAGGCGTCATTTTAATGCCTTGTTCTAGCTTGTTTTCTACTCTTCAAAGGATAGAGGAGGTCCTTCTTGCTTCATATCCAAGCTTGTCTTGAGAAACCAAGGTAAAACAATCACCTTAATACCTTAAAGCACATTTTTAACCTAGGGTTTGTTCCTTAGGGTTAATGCATTATCAAGTACTCATTGGAGTCATTGGATATTGGTTAGAACATTGGCAAGGAGAGTTTAAGTGGTGACCGAGATTGAGCAAGGAGAAACCTAAGGAAGAAAGTTTGTAAAGCTTGAAAAAGAACAAGGTAAATTACTTACCTTAAGGTGTTTTGTTGTTTAAGGGAATGGGATTTAGATGTGTGATGAGTTTAGTGTAGAGTTTACATTAGAAAAGGGCTATATATAACCTAGGAGAAACAACGATTATGTTTGAGAACTTGTGACTAAGGAGCCAATGAGAAAAGAGATAGTCAGCAATGTTGAGATGAATTACAAGAAGCATTTTATTTCAATGGGAGCCTTGTTGTGTGTATTCGCAGGTTAAAGGCAAATATATGTGGAAATTAAGTGGTTAAGATTATTGTCATTTAGGGGCCTAAGTGCCAAGCATTTTAAGTTTATACACTATATGATGATGTGGTGTAGTTCTAGTGTAAATTGTGTGTTAAGGTGTTGTGATGAGAATTTGAGTGATCTTGGTTGTTTGATGGTGAAAAATCAAGTGTTTGGATGTAACTATATACTAGAGAACCCATGGCAAAATTTAGAGGAGAACCTAAGTGTTTAAGATGTTCTAAGGAGATTTCATGACTAAGGAAGTACTAGGAAGTTCTAGAGGTTGTCTTGATGAAAAAGGGGTGAGATTAAGGTGTTTAAATGACTTATAATGACTTAGGCATCACTATGAAGGATTTAGGAATCAAAAGAATGTACTTGGGTATTTAGGACTTAGGTAAATGTTGGTAAACAACTAGGAAGGAAATAATGTTTTGAAGGATGGAAGCATAAGCTTATGAAGGAACCTTAAGTAAATGCATAAAAGAAGTTAGGAAACTTTAGTAAGTTTGATGTGAATGAGTGTAAAACTTTGAGATGATTTAGGTAGAAACTAGAGTTAGAATTTAAGGAAGGCTTGGAAAATGTAATAGGGGTGGAAAGTGGTGTATATGGTGTGGTCAAGTTCTTAAGGAGGGAACTTTTGGCTAGTAGAAGTTCTAGGTGAAAGGGATGTTGAAATGTAGGAAAGAAATAAGTGTTAAGTGTTGGTTGTTGTTGTAAGAATTGAGTAAAGGATTGGAATGATCTTTGGAGGTTGTTTTAATGAGTTTGGAGGATGGTTTAAGATGAGTTTAAGGGTCTAAATGATGTTAGAACACATTAGGATGCTTGGGGAAAAATTTGGAATTGAAAGAACAACTTAAGAGGAAAATCTGTAGTGGTCCGACCCAGTTCTGGGTCGGACGGACCTCTGTTAAGCCACCGAATAATGTTCTGGAATGGTTCGACCCAGGGGACTTGGGTCGGACATGGGTCGGACGGAAGAGTTTTAAAAGACGGGAGAATTTTTGGAATGGTCCGACCCAGTTGGTTGGGTCGGACATGGGTCAGACAAGTGGAGTTTTTCAAACCCGAAAGTCACTCGAAGGGTCCGACCCAGTTGGTGGGTCGGATGGTGGGTCGGACGACCCTTAACACTTAAAAAAAATTGTGAATTCTAAGGATGATAATTGGTAATAAGGTATGCCATTGGTAGGGTAGTAATGATTAGGACCCTAAGAACTTAAGGGATTAAATTAAGTTAAGTAAAAACCTTAATGTTTAAAGTTAAGTTCATAAGGTTAAGTGGCAAGGATTTAAGAGGGTATCGAATGGGAATCTTTAGGGACTAAGTGAGTTAAGCAAGGTGCAAATAACTAATGGCCTAAAAATGAATCAATGTTTTAGGTTTGTGAATTAGGACCCCGGAGAAGGTTAAACAAACGACAGACGACGGTGAACGGTACAATCTTTCTTGTGACCTGCTTGCTAACGAGGTGTCCCTCGGCTTGTGTGCTATCTGTTTACTTGCTATGACTAAGACAAGATAAAGCATGCAACCGGTTATATTTGTTCTCGTTGTGTATGTGTTTTCTTTACACTAACCCACGAGACCTGAGATTGTTACTAACCAAGTTTAGTATTTACTGAGTTAAGGATAAGAATTAAGTATTGGTGACGGTTGGTTAATGCCCGTTAAGGTTTAACTAACCCATGATGTGTAAGATTTCTACTGACTGGAACTTGAGTGAGGAAACCCGGGAATGACTCCGGTCATGCATGCTAAGGAAAGGGGGATGGTATCTGAATCAGGTCCGCCCTCCACTTAAGGACTTGTCTTCGGACTTGTAGCCTAGGGCCGGTTGCCGGCTCAGCTACGCTAGACTCCCGTCCAGGGTAGGTGGCATTAAGATGGTGCGGTAGGATCACCTAAATCCTAGGTTTGAGATTAAGCTACAACCATTCCCTTCCAGGAACGGTTTGTATACTGAGAATATGTTAAGGTTAAGATTGAGGTAAGATAAGGAATTGAGGTTAAGGAAATCAGGACTAAGGAGGGGGTTACTAACCCGTTTGATAAGGGAACGCTTGTGTCGTTCATTATGTGTGAACTATGTATGTTCATCTGTGGATTGTTGTTTATTGCACTTCATATCATGCTTGTGTACTTAATCAATTTCCATGCTATCGACAATTAGTCGTCGTAGCCCCGTTAGCTTGGGGGCCATGAGAGGGAGTACCAGCATTCGTGCTGACCCCCTTTGGGGGCTGTTTTTACACTTGCAGGTAAGAGGCCCATGAAGTCGCACCATGAGAGTAGGAGCAGTTAGACTTAGGATGGGTTGTTCATTTTGAGTACGGGTTGCGCTTGTGCACCCGTCTGTTTATATTGAAACTGATGTAAGTTTGTGATTATGGCTTAGTTACTTATACTCGGTTGGTTGCTGGTATTTTGGTTGGTGGTGTTAGGTCGGTTGTTTATTTGGGATAAGTATTGTAATCGATAAGGCCGGTATGTTCTGACGATCAGACCGTGGTAAGGTCCAGGTGTTTGTTATTTCCGCTGCGACGAATTCGATTAAGTGTTCAGTTTTGCGATAACCACGATTGGCTTTGGATGGGGTGTTACAAAAAGTGGTATCAGAGCGTAGTTACGCTTTGATCAAGAAATACCGGACATGAGAAACCACCGAGTTAGGATATAAGTTAAGGAATAAGTGGTGGGTTAAGGGTGTGAGAGGTTAGAGTGAGTAGAGTCAGATGACCACTAATAGGTGTGGATCGTCTTTACCATCTACGGACGTTATAAATTCGTTAACCGAAACAGTGGTGGATGCGAATCTAATGTGAGTTATGCTTGTTCAGATGGCAAGACGTCCTAGAGGAGGCCGAGGTCGTGGCCAGGGCGATGATGCTTCAGAGATACCGGGAGGGCAGACGATCGCCGAGATCGTGGCTGCCGCATTAGGGCACATGGGCTATCAGCTTGGTGTGGGTGCACCACCTCCACCGCCACAACCTCGGGAACCGAATTGGGTGAAGAGCCTTGCAAATCTTCGACCCGCACACTTCAAGGGGGAGACCGATCCCGCAAAGCTTGAGGCGTATATCTCCGAGCTGGAGACCGCCTTTGAGACCCTTGACGTCCCTGCTGGGATCAAGGTGCGTCTGGCTGCTTTCTATCTGAAGGGGGCGGCAGGCGATTGGTGGAAGCTGGTGAGGGCCGAGCATGTGGCCAATCCAGAGTTCGGCTGGGAGCAGTACACCGCCTTGCTACGAGCAAAGTACTACCCCGCCCATGTCCAGACGAAGAAGCGCTTGCAGTTGGATGCGCTTAAGCAGACCGACAAGATGACGGTGGACGAGTATTACTCAGAGTTCACCGCCTTGCTCCGTCTTGTGCCAGGTCTTGGGTATTCAGACCAGATCCTGGTGGACCGCTTCTATGGCGGGCTTAGCCATCGACTCCGCTACGGCATGGGGCCGACGAGTTACACTACCTTGCAGGTAATACGAATGATTGAGATTTGAGTAAGTAAATGAGAAGATTTAGATTATGAGAAATAAGAGTGACTAATACTGTGAAAAGCAGAAGTGCTATCATGCCGCTGCTAAGGTTGAGATAACCATCCAGCTGAGGGATGAGGAGAACGCTAAGAGAAAGAGTGGCGGTAATAGCACGGAGAGCCAAGGGCAAGGTGGGTACAAGAAACAGAAGTACCAGCCTCAGGCCCAGAAAAATCAGAACCAGAAGGGGAAGGAGGAAAAGGAGAAGGCTCTGGAAGAGCCATTGAAGTTGACGTATGCTTAAGCAGCTACACCCCTGCGCTCTAGGGCGCCAAAGGGCAAGGGATTGGTATTGAGTGAGTTAAGAAACAATTAGGAACCGTTTGAGATATTAGTATTGATATTATGAATGATTAGGATCTAAGACTGAGAAGGGAGCCGGTGGTGGCTACCAGCGATGCTACATTTGTCGGTGGTGTCACAAGGACCACCCCGGGCTCGATTGCAAGGGAAATAAGGTGGAGTGCAACTATTGTGGGGTATACGGACACCGAGCATATGAGTGCTTCCGGAACCCCGCTAGCAGAGACTATAGGCCCGATACTAGGGGCAAGGGCAAGACCGATCAGGGAGCTGGATCTGACGGTCAGAGGAAGGTGCAGCAAGCTACAGACAAGAACCCACGGGTGACCCAGAAGTCGGGACCCACACTACACTTGGTGGACCGGGACGATGAGCCTGAACCCTCATCGAGGCCAGGTACCGCTAAAACCACTTAGTAATAAAATTACCTGCTTACCGCATTATCATGCATGTTTGGTGAATAATTGAGTTAAGTAAGAATGAGATGAGATTAGAACATAAGTAAGATATGACCTACTACCACTTTAGGAAGCTTCAACATCTGCTATCCAATACCATCTACACCTAACCCGGAGCTCACCGACATCGAAACCATAGACTTTCCAACCGAACAATGTCAGGTTATCCGCCCAGGTATGATTTTATTAAGGGGATACCTGACACCCGAAGCGCAAATACCCATCATCAGGAAATGCAGTCAATTAGGAATGGGACCGGGAGGTTTTTACACACCGGAGTACCCAGGGGGAGCAAGGATGAAATTAAAAATGATGAGCTTAGGCAAGGATTGGAATCTGTATGCCAAGAACTACCAAACCACGAGGATGCAAGATGGAGTCTCACCACCGGGGATACCCGAAGAGTTCCATCCAGTTATTACACAAGTCGTGGAAATCGCTCAGCAGTTGGAAGCTGAACCGATTCCAGACATTCAAGCAGACATTTGCATTGTGAACTTCTACGAGAAGGATGGGCGACTTGGACTACACCAGGATAAGGACGAAACAACGGAGTCTCTCGAAAGGTGGATACCCGTAGTGTCTTGGTCCATTGGGGATGATGCAGAGTTTTTATACGGCGAGCAGAAGCATGCGGACCGTGCGAATAAGTTGGTACTTAAGTCTGGAGATGTATTAGTTATGGGAGGAGAATCAAGGATGTTATACCATGGGATTTAGAGAATCAAGCTGAATACAACACCGTCAGCAGTAATCAATGCGACGCATATGACACCTGGGAGATTAAACCTAACCTTTAGACAATATTAGCCATGTAATGTTAGAATGAGATGAGGAATGAGATGTAAGATTAAAGCTCATGTTGTAAACAGGATGGTTATGAATAAAATAACAGTGTTGTTCATATAAATTGTTACGACTCTTGTTATACCATCAATACTCATGAAGCTTGTGAACACAATTAGGTTATGGACTCGGTACGGAAGGTGCGCTAAGCATACTTACAGAGGCACAGGCCGACGCCAGCGGTACTATCCTCACCGGCACCTTTCCGATTAATGGGATTGAGGCATCAGTTCTCTTCGACTCAGGGGCCTCGCATACCTTTGTCTCGGCATCTTTCGCGAGCAGGTTGGGGCTAGACGCTGATGAGCTACCCGACTTCACGGTTACGCTCCCGTCTAAGGAGAAGGTTCATTGCACTCGCTACTACCGAGGAGCCATTGTCAGAATTAAGGGAGAAGACTTTCCAGTCAGTTTTATTTAGTTTAGTGAGCTAGGATTTGATGTTATCTTCGGGATGAACTGGTTGGAGCGGCACAAGGGACGTATCCTCTGCGCCGAGCATAGATTGCTGCTCAGGAGTCTGTCTGGGGTAACAATATCATACCACCAGAGGCCCAGAGAGCCTTCAACTAAGATCATCACCGCCATGGCAATTTATAAGGAATTGAGGAGAAAAGAAGAAGTGTACCTCTGCTATGTACAGGACATAGAGATAGACCCTGAGTTCGACCCCGACTTACCGGTAGTGTCAGAGTTTCCCAACCTATTTCCACGGGAACTTCCCGGCATGCCACCCACTCGGGAGGTAGAGTTCACCATCGAGCTGCTACCTGGTACCGGACCGATAACCAAGACACCATACCGCATGGCTCCGACATAAATGAATGAATTGAAAGAACGGTTGAAAGATTTGTTAGATAAGGGATTTATAAGACCAAGTGTGTCACCATGGGGAGCGCCAGTCCTCTTCGTGAAGAAGAAGAATGGTAGTCTCCGCCTCTGCATCGACTACAGAGAGCTGAATGCAGTAACATTGAAGAATAAGTATCCACTACCCCGCATTGACGATCTGTTCGATCAGTTGAAGGGAGCATCTGTGTTTTCCAAGATTGATCTCAGATTGGGGTATCATCAGATAGCCATTAAGGAGGGAGATATTGAGAAGACGGCATTCCGGACACGATACGACCACTATGAGTTTACAGTGCTGCCATTCGGTTTGTCGAACGCACCGTCGAAGTTTATGGATCTGATGAACTGCTTGTTTCGGGAGCAGCTGGACAAGTCGATAGTGGTGTTTATCGATGACATTTTGATATACTCAAAATCTAAGGCTGAACATGAGAAACATCTAAGTAGGGTATTGGAGATATTAAGGGAGAACCAGCTATATGCTAAGTTATCCAAGTGTTAGTTTTGGCTTGACCAGGTCTCTTTCCTAGGTCATGTCATCTCGGATGCTGGGATCTCAGTGGATCCAGCAAAGATTGATGCCGTACGTACTTGGCCAAGACCGAAGACTGTTACCGACATCCGGAGCTTTCTCGGTCTGGCAGGTTACTACAGGAGGTTTGTTAGGGATTTCAGCAAGGTCGCGAAGCCGATGGCCAGTCTGATGAAGAAAGATGCACCGTTCTTGTGGACGACTGACTGTGAGAAATCATTTCAGAGTTTGAAGGACTCACTGACCACTGCACCGGTTCTGACCATTCCAGACGGTACAAAGGGCTTGAGGTTTATTGTGATGCATCCGGCAGAGGGCTGGGTTGCGTGCTCATGCAACATGGCAAGGTGGTGGCATATGCCTCACGCCAGTTGAAGAAACATGAGGAGAACTACCCCACACATGATTTAGAGTCGGGAGCTGTAGTCTTCGCTTTGAAGATATGGCGCCACTACTTATACGGGGTTAGTGTGACGATCTATACCGATCATAAGAGTTTAAGATACATATTTACTCAGAAGGAGTTGAATCTCAGACAGAGGAGATGGTTGGAATTCTTGAAAGACTATGACATTGACCTCCAATACAAAGAGGGAAAGGCCAATGTTGTAGCAGACGCCCTGAGCCGTCGAGCACACTCACTCCATTCGCTAGTCTCTTTCTCCAGCTTGGTTGATGAGGTGCGAGAGGCTCAGAGGACAGATGAGTACATGAGGGAGGTCAGACAGAAGCTGACAGATGGTACCTTTGAGAGTCAGAAATATGACTTCAGACTTCACGACGATGATCTGATCAGACTTAAGGGCCGGTTATGCATACCACGGGGCAACACGGATCTGAAAGACCGTATACTTAGGGAATCACACTGTTCTTCAGTTTCCATCCATCCGGGAGCCTCTAAGATGTATAAAGACATGAAGAGATACTTCTGGTGGTCGGGGATGAAGACAGATGTTACCGAGTTCGTCTTGAGGTGACTCACATGCCAGAAGGTAAAATTCGAGCACCGACGACCGGCGGAATGGTACAACGATGCCAGTTCCGGAATGGAAGTTCCATGATATCTCCATGGACTTTGTAGTTGGACTTCCACCTGCTAGGGGAGGTCTCAACATGATATGGGTGGTGGTGGATCGCCTTACCAAAGTAGCCCAATTCATACCGATGAAGGATACTTGGAAGGTGACCAAATTAGCTGAGTTTTTTCGAGAAAGAAATAATGAGACATCACGGGATACCAAAGACCATAGTGTCAGATAGAGATACCAGATTCCTTTCGAGGTACTGGAGAGCTACCAGAGAAGCGTTGGGTACAGAACTCAAGCTGAGTACCGCGTTCCATCCTCAGACAGATGGTCAGACTGAGCGTACTATTCAGACACTCGAGGACATGCTGAGGGCATGTGCCTTAGACTTCCAGGGCAGTTGGATTGACAAAGCATCTGATCGAGTTTTCATACAACAACAGCTATCACACTTCGATCAAGATGGCACCTTTTCAAGCGTTTTACGGTAGACCATGTCGTACACCGCTCTGCTGGGATGAGTCGAGTGAGACGGTCATTATAGGACCAGATTACTTAGAGCAAGTTAAGGCTGAATTTCAGCAAATCAGGGAGAACATGAAAGCTGCTCAAGATAGGCAGAAGTCGTATGCTGATGTTCGACGGGACCTGGAGTTCGCAGTGGGCGACCAGGTATTTCTGCGAGTTTCACCGATGAAGGGTGTATTCAGGTTTGGGCAGAAGGGCAAATTAAGCCCGAAGTTTGTTGGTCCTTATGAGATTACGGAGCGGGTGGGCCCGGTTGCTTACAGGTTGAATTTACCTGCTGAACTGGGTAAAGTGCATGATGTTTTCATGTCTCACAGCTAAAGAAATACATGCACCACCCCTCCCATGTGTTAGAACCTGAGAGGTTGACTTTAGAACCGAATATGAGATCCGTGGAGACTCCTCAGAGAATCTTGGACAGTAAGACTAGGGACACTCGCCACAAGTCAGTGCGACTGGTGAAGGTTCTCTGGTCTAACCAGGATGTCGAAGAGGCCACGTGGGAATTAGAGGATAAGATGAGGGCGAAGTACCCTTCTTTGTTTACTGACTAGATCGTCTGTATAGGGTACGGGGCGTACCCCTTTTAAGGGGGGTAGAGCTTCCTCGCTTTTGAGTTAGGAAACGAACTTGTTGTCGTTTGTTTGGTTGTTTAAGATGTGAATTTGTGTAAGTTGCTACACTTTGGTGTTAAGTTTGAGTTATGTATAATACTTATGTATTGTATTTGAGATTGACCTTGAGTCTTGAGATGTGTGAATGTGAATATAAGATGTGGTGTTAAGATTAAGGGAATTGAGTACCGTGAATGGTTAAGCATATATGTGAACTTTGGGGACAAAGTTCTTTTAAGGGGGGTAGATTGAAATACCCCAAACTTAGATATGGTGTTTAAGTGATAAACTAAGATATAAGGAGGCAAAATAATGCCTTAGAAACATTAAGAAACCATTTTAACCAAAGAAAACATAAGGAAACACCAAAAGAGCAGTTTAAGCAAAAACGTGCTCTAAGCTTGGAGAGACTTGGGTGAGTACCCAAATATTGTTCTAAGACCTTAGTAATATCCTAATGGTCATTTTAAATCAATTAACAAAGAAAACCAAGCTTGAAAACAAGTTAAAACACAAAATGTGCTTTAAGGAGTCTTAAAGCACATTTTTGAAAAATTGTCTTGTAAATGGGTTTTAATGGCTAAATGTCCATCATTACTCTTTAATTAACATGTGTACTATTAGTATCACATTAGGAGTCTAAATCAATGGGAAATCAAAAATTTCACAACTATGTGCCTTGTTTTGTGAATAGTAATTAAATTAAGCTAGTTTATAACATAAGTCAATATAAGTGAGCTAATTGGTCAACAAAGACTAAATTACCCCTTGCTACTTAATGGGGGCCGGTTTCTAAGGGAGATGACTCACCATGTGAGTAAGCTAGATTATTAGTAAATAAGAGAGAAATGTACTAGTCACTATTTGCTTTGTAAAGCAACATAAATATCACCTTTAATCACCTCTCTCCTCACCTCTTCATTCTCCTTGTTCCCACGGTTTTGAGCTGCTCTCTCTTCTTCTCCAACGTGAAGAACAACCTCATGCTAGCTTCAACTTCCCTTGCACACATCTTGCTCATTTTAGCTCCAAAACCAAAACAAATTACATATTCTTCTTAGTTAGCTCAAGCTCTCTTTCTATCTTTTCAAAACTTCAAGAGCTTTGATTTGGTGCCAAGCCAAACCACCATTAGAGGAGGAAACTCAAGCTTGGAGACTCATTGGCTTCTCCATTCTCTTAAGGTAAAGAAAGTGTAAGAAAATCTAGGTTTCCATCACTTTTTCTTCATGACCGAAAATACATGCTCATGAGGCTTCATTTTAATGCCTTGTTCTAGCTTGTTTTCTACTCTTCAAAGGATGAGGAGGTCCTTCTTGCTTCATATCCAAGCTTGTCTTGAGAAACCAAGGTAAAACAATCACCTTAATACCTTAAAGCACATTTTTAACCTAGGGTTTGTTCCTTAGGGTTAATGATTATCTAGTACTCATTGGAGTCATTGGATATTGGTTAGAACATTGGCAAGGAGAGTTTAAGTGGTGACCGAGATTGAGCAAGGAAAAACCTAAGGAGAAAGTTTGTAAAGCTTGAAAAGAACAAGGTAAATTACTTACCTTAAGGTGTTTTATTGTTTAAGGGAATGGGATTTAGATGTGTGATGAGTTTAGTGTAGAGTTTACATTAGAAAAGGGCTATATAACCTAGGAGAAACAATTATTGTTTGAGAACTTGTGACTAAGGAGCCAATGAGAAAAGAGATAGTCACAATGTTGAGTGAATTACAAGAAGCATTTTATTTCAATGGGAGCCTTGTTGTGTGTATTCGCAGGTTAAAGGCAAATATATGTGGAAATTCAGTGGTTAAGATTATTGTCATTTAAGGGCCTAAGTGCCAAGCATTTTAAGTTTATACACTATATGATGATGTGGTGTAGTTTTAGTGTAAATTGTGTGTTAAGGTGTTGTGATGAGAATTTGAGTGATCTTGGTTGTTTGATGGTGAAAAATCAAGTGTTTGGATGTAACTATATACTAGAGAACCCATGGCAAAATTTAGAGGAGAACCTAAGTGTTTAAGATGTTCTAAGGAGATTTCATGACTAAGGAAGTACTAGGAAGTTCTAGAGGTTGTCTTGATGAAAAAGGGTGAGATTAAGGTGTTTAAATGAATTATAATGACTTAGGCATCACTGTAAAGGATTTAGGAATCAAAAGAATGTACTTGGGTATTTAGGACTTAGGTAAATGTTGGTAAACAACTAGGAAGGAAATAATGTGTTGATGGATGGAAGCATAAGCTTATGAAGGAACCTTAAGTAAATGCATAAAAGAAGTTAGGAAACTTTAGTAAGTTTGATGTGAATGAGTGTAAAACTTTGAGATGATTTAGGTAGAAACTAGAGTTAGAATTTAAGGAAGGCTTGGAAAATGTAATAGGGGTGGAAAGTGGTGTATATGGTGTGGTCAAGTTCTTAAGGAGGGAACTTTTGGCTAGTAGAAGTTCTAGGTGAAAGGGATGTTGAAATGTAGGAAAGAAATAAGTGTTAAGTGTTGGTAGTTGTTGTAAGAATTGAGAAAAGGATTGGAATGATCTTTGGAGGTTGTTTTAATGAGTTTGGAGGATGGTTTAAGATGAGTTTAAGGGTCTAAATGATGTTAGAACACATTAGGATGCTTGGGGAAAATTTTGGAATTGAAAGAACAACTTAAGAGGAAAATCTGTAGTGGTCCGACCCAGGGTCCGACCCAGTTCTGGGTCGGACGGACCTTTGTTAAGCCACCGAAAAATGTTTTGGAATGGTCCGACCCAGGGGACTTGGGTCGGACATGGGTCGGACGGAAGACTTTTAAAAGACGGGAGAATTTCTGGAATGGTCCGTCCCAGTTGGTTGGGTCGGACATGGGTCGGACAAGTGGAGTTTTTCAAACCCGAAAGTCACTGGAAGGGTCCGACCCAGTTGGTGGGTCGGACGGTGGGTTGGACGACCCTTAACACTTAAAAAAAAGTGAATTCTAAGGATGATAATTGGTAATAAGGTATGCCATTGGTAGGGTAGTAATGATTAGGACCCTAAGAACTTAAGGGATTAAATTAAGTTAAGTAAAAACCTTAATGTTTAAAGTTAAGTTCATAAGGTTAAGTGGCAAGGATTTAAGAGGGTATCGAATGGGAATCTTTAGGGACTAAGTGAGTTAAGCAAGGTGCAAATAACTAATGGCCTAAAAATGAATCAATGTTTTAGGTTTGTGAATTGGGACCCCGGAGAAGGCTAAACAAACGACAGACGACGGTGAACGGTACAATCTTTCTTGTGACCTGCTTGCTAACGAGGTGTCCCTCGACTTGTGTGCTATCTGTTTACTTGCTATGACTAAGACAAGATAAAGCATGCAACCGGTTATATTTGTTCTCGTTGTGTATGTGTTTTCTTTACACTAACCCACGAGACATGAGATTGTTACTAACCAAGTTTAGTATTTAATGAGTTAAGGATAACATTTAAGTATTGGTGGTTGGTTAATGCCCGTTAAGGTTTAACTAACCCATGATGTGTAAGATTTCTGCTGACTGGAACTTGAGTGAGGAAACCCGGGACTGACTCCGGTCATGCATGCTTAGGAAAGGGGGAAGGTATCTGAATCAGGTCCGCCCTCCACTTAAGGTCTTGTCTTCGGACTTGTAGCCTAGGGCCGGTTGCCGGCTCAGCTACGCTGGACTCCCGTCCAGGGTAGGTGGCATTAAGATGGTGTGGTAGGATCACCTAAATCCTAGGTTTGAGATTAAGCTACAACCATTCCCTTCCAGGAACGGTTTGTATACTGAGAATAAGTTAAGGTTAAGATTGAGGTAAGATAAGGAATTGAGGTTAAGGAAATCAGGACTAAGGAGGGGGTTACTAACCCGTTTGATAAGGGAACGCTTGTGTCGTTCATTATGTGTGAACTATGTATGTTCATCTGTGGATTGTTGTTTATTGCACTTCATATCATGCTTGTGTACTTAATCAATTTCCATGCTATCGACAATTAGTCGTCGTAGCCCCGTTAGCTTGGGGGCCATGAGAGGGAGTACCAGCATTCGTGCTGACCCCCTTTGGGGGCTGTTTTTACACTTGCAGGTAAGAGGCCCATGAAGTCGCACCACGAGAGTAGGAGCGGTTAGACTTAGGATGGGTTGTTCATTTTGAGTACGGGTTGCGCTTGTGCACCCGTCTGTTTATATTGAAACTGATGTAAGTTTGTGATTATGGCTTAGTTACTTATACTCGGTTGGTTGGTGGTATTTTGGTTGGTGGTGTTAGGTCGGTTGTTTATTTGGGATAAGTATTGTAATCGATAAGGCCGGTATGTTCTAACGATCAAACCGTGGCAAGGTCCAGGTGTTTGTTATTTCCGCTGCGACGAATTCGATTAAGTGTTCAGTTTTGCGATAACCACGATTGGCTTTGGATGGGGTGTTACAGTCGGATGCCGGCTCAGCCACCTGGGGCCCACAGTTCAAGGTGGGTGGCAGTTTAAGATGGTGCGGTAGGATCACCTAAATCCTAAGTTTAAGAGAAGATACAACCATTCCTATTTTAAGAACGGTTTGTATACTGAGACTAAAATTGAGATAAGTTAAGGTGGACAGAGGTTAAGTGGATGTTGGACTTGAGGAGTTAAATGATTAACTCGATTACTAAGTGGACACTTCTAAGTCGTTCTTGAGTGTGAACTGTGTTGTTCCTTTGTGGATTATTGTGTTATTACAACTGTTGATATGTTATGCATCAAATCAATTTCCATGCTATTGACAATTAGTCGTCGTAGTCCCGTTAGCTTGGGGGCCATGAGAGAACGTACCAGCATTCGTGCTGACCCCCTTTGGGGGCTGTTTTTTATTTTGCAGGTAAGCGCCCCATGAAGACTCATCTTGAGAGTAGGGGTGGTTAGACATAGGTGGGTTTATTTTGAGTACGGGTTGCGCCTGTGCACCCGTCTGTCGGTATTTAAATTTGAGAAATGTTATGTTGTTTTTGAAGATACTAGTAACTTGGTTGGTGTATATATTTTGGATTGTTGGTTGTAAGTGTTTAAGGAACGGTGTTTCTTGTTGTTCAGACCATGGCAAGATCCTGGCGTTAGTTTTTTTCCGCTGCGACGTTATAATTATGTTGTTAAGACTGCGATAACCACGAATGGCTTAGGACGGGGTGTTACAAAAACTTTATAAAACCTTATAATTTTTATTTAAAATCCTTTTAACACCTAATTTTCGGCTTTATTATTATATAGCCCCCAAATTTAATTTAATTATGGTTTAACCCCTTATACCTTGCGGTAATATATATTTGTTACCTAAAATCTAATTTAAACTTAATATACATAAATAAAATGGCCTAAAGTACATGGCCTTATTACAAACATTAGCTTATAAAATAAATTACACATAAATGCTCAAAAATGCATTAAACTCTTGGCCTCACCATGTATTTTCCATAAATTACCAATCTTCCACATAAAGTCTTAATTTGACCTTTATGTTACTTAATTACTTAGATAAATTTACTAACTCATTCCTTAACCACCTAAGATCAAAATATGACCATATAAGCTATGTTCACTCACGGCACTACATATACATAAGCTTAAACATATGTTAATATACCAAAGTTGAGTTTTAAGTAATGTATACCTTGTTTTAGCCAAGGTAAAGCCTTGTTTGGCCACGACACCTTAAAGGAAAAATTCCCACAGCTTCTTAGATGTGTTCTAGCAGCAATATAATGATATGGTTAGGTCCCAAACTAGAACTAACCATAATAGTAATTTAAGTCATGTACAACATGAACTTTTACCTTGAAATCTCAAGGTTCTCCCAAGCTGCTCTCGGCCTATTTTTCCAACAGAAATGAGGCATCAAAACACTCTTTAAACTCAGCTATATAACAGCCAATGATCTAGGTAGAAGAAATCTAGGGTTTACCTTGATTAAAATGGCTTAAAATGGAGTTTAAGCTTGAAATCAGCCACCAAATGAAGTGGTTGCAATTGCTACTAATCAAGCATGATAAATGGAAGATTATAAGCCAAGGGAACAACAGAAGTCAACCGGATTTGAAGTAGAAAAGGAATTAAGTGCTTAAAGCACATTTTTACCTTAATTATGTCTTAAGCTTGCTTCCCCCTTGAATATTGAGTTTCAGCCAAGATTTCTCCTTCCCTTTGAACACCAACTCGTGCTAGATGATTGGATGGAAGTGGTTGGAAGTTAGATCAATGGAAAGAGGAAGAAAAGATGAAGAGAATGACATATAACATGTCATTGAAGTTGGCTGCTTCCTAGCTCTAAAATGTAGGAAGGGAGGGTCTGGTTGCTGGCTGAACTCGTTTGGAATGGGGTAGAAGGAAAGAGAAAGTCAAATTTTGATTATAAGGTAAAGTAAGTTACTTTATGAAATAGTAAATGGTGAGTCATTAGATTGGCTAGATATTTGTTTGCAGGATTCTTAATGAAGAGGAAATCCTCCTTTGCTGTCGAAATTGGGTGGTAAAAGCCAATGGATGAACATTGACCATGGTTTAGATTTAGGAATTTAAATGTTATTTTGGGTACTATTCACCCAAAATCACCCATTTTGATTTTATTTTTAAACTTTGATTTAGACTTTATAATATAGTCTATCATGTCACATTAATGTTATAAAGAATGTAATCTAGGTCTTAAAGTGACAAAAAGTCAATATCTTAGAGCTCATACACAAAAACGTGTTTTAAGGTGTTTTAGTGCACATTTTATGTCCCAAGGTGTTTCTGAGCTTGGTTTTCTTTGGGAATGGTTTTATTGTGTTCATTTATGATTTAATATTCTTAGGACAAAATTTTAGGTCCTAAGGAGTTCATTTGGGTATGTATTTACCCTAAACGGTCAAAGGGTGCAATTCTTGCTTTGTGTTGACCATTGCTGTTCTCAATTGACTTTGAAGGCATGTTTAGGCCTTAATTAATTTGATTAAATGTTTAATAAATGTTTTATTAGTTAGGGGTATTTCAATCTACCCTCCTGTTATACCCAAAATTTCAACCCCCCGGAAGAGAGTCTCTACTAATAGGCTAGTAGCGAGGGTTCCCAATTCGATCGGCACATTTCAGAATACTAGGGACAGCTTAGTCATCTCCAGGGGCATTTCGTAATTTTTCAAGGCTCCTAACCCCCTATAGGCTTTCTCTCTCCTCCAAATAAGGGTCAAATCAATTCAAAATGCTTTGAAATTTTAACCCATGATAGAGGATGACATCTGAAGCATAATGGCGTTGGAATTTTGATTTTTTGAATTTCCAATAATTTTCTAGCAATTTCTGATTGAATCTGACGAGAAATTGAATTAAAAATATTCCAATGTCCAAAAAATTCGATTCCACTTTAGAAAATTCAGAAATATCATCCTTTACCCCTGTGTAAAATTTCATAATCAAATTCCTTTTGGAAGCCCTTGAGCTAAAACATCGGTAAATCTCGGTTTTTACCGGATTTTTCTATCTTTAAAGAGGCCTATATAAGGAACCTTATCCCATGATCAAAGGGGAAGCTCAAGACCCTAGACTCTCAAAGAAGGCAGCCGTCTCTCTTTCTCCACGTTTTTGAACTCCAGAGCCACAATCAAACACCGAAATCTCACCAAAATCAACACCAAAACATATTTTCAACTCCCACAACATCATCAATCATCAAAACCCCACAAAAACACCACCAAAACGTGAAGAACAGCAAGAGCAACCAACAACCAGAAGCTTGGTTCGAAATCCTCTCGGGTCTGCCATCAACGGAGCACTCGACGAATCCCGGTGTGAAGAATCACCGTGAATCCGAAGGTAAAACAGGTAGAAATCCCACTTTCCTAACTCTCCACGGTATTATCTGTCTAGCCTCAAATTGGGCTCAAACTAACCCCTCTACGCTTCTGTATTGCTGTTTGTTTAAGCTTCTGTCCAATAACTTGTTTACCAAGTTTCGTGCTTAATTCGAATTCAAATTGAGAACTTTCAATCACTAACATCTTATAAATCTTTCAGGCTACACACCCATAAAATTTGAGCTCAAAACACCCTCGGGAACCTTCGGAAAACCCCCGTCCGTGGGTGGTCCGTGACCGCGGACCTGTGGTCCGGGACCACGGACGGGTTTGTCCGTGGCCACGGACACCCACGGACGGCGGCGGGATTTTAAAAATTCAAATTTAGGTTTTTCTAATGGTGTCCGGGCCCACGGACAGCTGTCCATGGCCCCGGACTTTGCAAATTTTTGTTTTCCTTCAATTTCGACTTTTCTGTATATTTAGGTTAACTGGGGTCCGTGGGTTCGGACATTAGGTCCGTGGCTACGGACAGAAATGAAATTTGACCTAATTCTGCCTCCGAAACCCTAGTTTAGGTATTTTAATTTCCACTTTAATTTTCTGTCAAAAAATGCTAAAAAACACAAAAAAACAGTAGCTCGCGCACTTAGGTTAAAACGACTCGTAATAAGCCGTAAATAAACTAAGTAGAGGAAAAACGACCTAGGAGGGGTAATGAAAGTAATTGAACCCTAATTAAGTCGAATATCAAGCCCCCGAACCCGAACTCTACCTTTCCTAATTTACTCTAGGTAAAAATTAGGTGGCGACTCGCAATAGGTTCCAGTGAGCTAGCATAGGATTTAATAATTATTGTTATATGACATAGTTATTAACCTTAGGTTATAAGTGGACCTAAAACCCGACTAGATCCTAATCAACTTTAATCAACATAGGATAGGGTTTAAAATCGAGGCTCACAGACTGGCGACTCTGCTGGGGACAAACTTCTTAATTTTAACTTGTTTAATTTTAAGAAAGAGGGCTTAACTCAAAAAATGTTTATTTATGGCTTTATTACTTTGTTTGTTTACTTTTGTGCGCACTTTAATTTTCTGCACCTTTGCATCATATGAGAGCGAGGGTCCACCTAAACCGATTTCATCCCGGGACCCGTTTGAGGGTCCCCTGTCAGGGACTCACACCTTTTAGGTGATGTGAATAAGTGGGGGAAAAGAGGAGGGTGTCGTCTAACCACACCCCCTTAATACCTGGGCTTTAGCCCCAAGCATTTTCCTGACAGTATCCTTACCTAGCCCATTGTTTGGTCAGTCAAAGACCGACCGTAGACGCACACCTTCAGGTGATGTGAAAAAAGTGGGGAAGCCCAAAGAGAATAGCGTGCAAGCCCTATTCCTTTGTGGCGACCTGGGCCTAAGCCCCAAGCACCTCTCCGGATCGATCCATACCCAAATTGATTTAACCGTCAAGTGAGGACATGTTGAATTTGTGTGGGCCTTGTATGATCGGCCCATTACCCAGCCTAGAGATTGATAGGAACTTCTCCTACATTAACCTAGCCCAACCGAATTGGCGGCTCTACTTGTTTGTGGCCCAGAGGTCCTGTTTGGTTTAATATGTGAGTCATTCGGGCTTCGCCCCAAAAGCTTAGACTTAGGTGATTTCTCTTCTGGCCCAATTTGAATTATCCAATTAGTTCTAGGCCCAAAAAAAGAAATCCACCTGAACTTGAAATAACCCACAAGTTCTGAAAATAAAATCTTTTTCTGCTTAGCAACCATCTTCTCTGGCCCAAAGAAAGTTAGGCCCATTTGTGATTTAGGGACCATTCCAGCCCATGTGCTTTACTCCAGGCCCAAACACATTCCGGCCCAAGGGCTCATTCTAGTCTAGGTAGACTTCTTATTCGGGCCCTGGTCCAAAACCCTAGATCTAGGTGTTACCTCTCAGGCCCAATCAAAGCCATCTGTTTACATTTCAGTCCAAATTCCAGTTCATAGTCTGAGAGATAGTCCAGCCAAACACCTCATTCTCTGGGTATCCTGGCCCACTTGCTTTCAGCCTAAGTCTGTTTTGATCTATCTTGTGAAGCGTCATTCTCACCTTAGTATCTTTCAGCCCACTTCCTTTTGTTAGCTAATAATGGACACCTTGGACACAGGTAGACTCAAGTCCTAAGTGCGGTCCAATCAACATGGAAGCCCAGCTCGCAATTTTGGAACAAAAGCACATGGCCACCATTGAAGCCATGGAGCAGAGGCATAGTGCTGCCATGGACGCCGTGGAATCTAACTACGTTGCTGTTATCGAAGAGTTGAAAGCAAAGGCTCTTTCCCTCGAGTCCGAACGTCAAGCTCGGGATGAGTTAGTGGACAGGCTTCTCAACACCCTTTATGACTGCATTGAAGTTGGCTCCATTAGGGTCCGAGGATCGGAGGAGAATGTCAAAGAAATTGCTACAGAACTCAGGAAAGTGATCAGAAAACCAGGAGCAGCAACTTGCATCCAAAGCTGCACCCGTAAGAGAACCAGGCAACATGAGGGGGGCAGTGATCGACAGTCAAGAGGACCTAGTTGGAGCGTTGGGACAGTAGAACCATCCCGACGGAGTTCTCGACAGAGAGAGTTTACAGACATCGGCCGAACACCAAGACAAGCACTTGAGGAGCTTCGAGGAAGATGTCCGATGCAACCGCTCGCCCTGAGGCCAGGAACTACTCATTTGGGGAAGGATCTTAATCAATTTTGTCACTTCCATCAGCTGCCCGGTCACGACACTGACCACTGCAGGGCCCTACAACACAGAATCCAGGACCTGATCGACCAAGGGCTCCAATTATAAGAACGTGGTGGAGAGCGCAGAGCACGCGTGCCCAAGCATCATCAGAAATGTTGTTTTTTCTCATTAAATGTGTTTCTTTTCTTTGATTAGTCGTCTTTCAACTTTTGTAGTAGTTAGTTTCCCTGATCATTTTTGGTAGTTTTCCCGAGTTTGTAATTTCCAACTTTATTTTTCGTTGAATAAAATATAGTTCCATTTTCATAATTTTTGTACAAAGCATCATTCATTAATCCGGAAAAACTTAAAAAAAAAAGAGCACTCATGTCTTTCAAGGATCACGAAGTAATCATTTTCTGACTATGCAATGGAACGATTTGTCTCTAAAAATTTGAACATGCCTAACCAAACACCACAACTCACCCCATAATATCCAAACAACCCACAATGAGGTTCAAGGCCCACATCTATCAAACTGTTGTCACAAACCCCAAATCAATACCCGGGGCAATCCGAGTTTAGAATCATTGTCTTCGAATCTTTTGTTTAAGCGTGTGAACTAGTCTCTGAGTGAAATTCACGAGAGTGTCTTGAGCGGAAAAACCATGGGTGAACGAGCGTGTCATTTTTACACGACTCCGGTGAGACCACATTCAAAGGTAAGGTAAACGGCATAACTTCGACCGAAGGAGATAATTTGTAAATTTACTCTTAGATCTGCGAAAAGTAACAAAGAATGGATACACAACTATCAGGAATGACGAAGCACCTAGGTACAGCACCACATAGCCAAAAGCTTGTAAACCCTGTCATTAAACCCTAGGCACCCCCACTGAGCCTTTCATATATCCCTTTTGATATTATGAGCTCCACAAAATAACCTAGCCAATGATGAATGTTCGACCCGGTGACCAAAGGAAGCGAGGAGCCTGACTCTCAGATAACATTCTCATTAATCCAAAGAAGCAACGCCGCTATCAGCATGACGAAGTGATCCGCAAATGGTCCCAGAGTGACACAGGATCTAAAGAGCTCACATCAAAATAGCTCTCGAAGCCCAAAGCCGGGAAACACAAGAACCCCGAAGGCAAAGTCAAGAAAGGATAAAACAAAAGGCAAACCCGAAGTGCCTCGAAGAAATCCAAATGGCAAAAAGAGAAATGGTGTAAAGGACAACTCCAGAAGACTCGAAAACAACGTCAGCACAAGGTGGCTAGACGACTTCAAGACAAGGAAGATGAATCCGAGAGAAGACGCAAGTTGCAGCTTTGGTCACCCACTTAAGCTCCACATACCTCAAATATCCATCCATGGTCCCGTTGTCCTTCATCACACCCCATGGCCACGTTATAAGCTTTAAAGACTTCCGACTTGATAGTTGTGTGTCTAATCACGTGAAAGTAACAGATCAAATGCGTAAATCCATCAAATATCGAATTCAATGGTCTAGAAGTTGTGACCGTGTGCAGAAAACAAGTACAAGCATCAAACACGCTGAGTGTAGATTAGGAAGCACCACATCGAAACATAAGCCGTGACCCTGTGAGGACGAGACTCGTTCGCACGTTTAATAAAAGAAAATACTGGGGGCAATCGATCGTTCCGATCGATTGCCATGAACTCTAGCTCAGTTTGTCTTAAAGGAAAAGTACTGGGGGCAATTGTTGGTTCCAACAATTGCTATGACAACACCAATTCAAACCCAGAGCTCAAATCACCACCACCATTCCACCTCAAGCCTGTTATTGGCCTTACCTCCACAAAAACATCAGGCCCGTCATAACCCAGACCACCATCCAAAATCATAGCCTGATCCCAGGTCTATCGCAAATCCTGAACACCGGAAAAACCTTTAACACCACAACAAACACCACACACTTCCACCAGCGGCATGTTCATTTTCTTAAGAAACAAATTGTAGATATGAAATTTTTAGTCAGGAAATGATCATTTCACTTTCCTTTTCAGCAGAGTTTTCTCATTGCCATTTGGCAACAGTGTTTTGGCAAGCTTCCAACAAACACTTTAGTTGCATTTTACAACTTTTGCATAACACCTCAACATCGCCAAGTTTGGCACCTTTTCCAACAGTTTCCTGTTTTGAACGAGTATCCTTCATATATTTTGATTGCATACTTATCATCATTGCCGTGTTTGGCACTCCAGTAATCACTTTTCATCATTTGCACGAGACCATTATCTTTCCGATTCATTCTTAGTTCGAGACCCATCATTTTCAAGACTTTAGTACGAGACCCGGCATCTTCATTCAGCGCGAGACCCAGAATCAATGCGAAATCCGACTTTTTCTTCATCCATTTAGTATGAGACTTCAGTGCGAGACCATGCATCTTCATCAGTGCGAGACCATCATATTCGTCAGTGCGAGACCATGCATCCTCATCAGTGCGAGACCATCATATTCGTCAGTGCGAGACCCATCACCTTCGTCAGTGCAAGACCGAGCGTCATCATCTAGTGCGAGACCAGTACGAGACCTAGTATCATCTTCAGTGCGAGACAGGTACGAGACAGAGCGCGATCTAAGTTGGAGGGGCAGAGGCAATAAGTCCCCATCTTCATGTCAACTTCTTGGGAGAAACAACTAGTGGGCAGTGGCAATAAGTCCCCTTGGTAATCTAGAAGTTATCCCAGCACCCCAGTTGGTGGGCAGAGGCAATAAGTCCCCATAGTATACCAACAAGGAGCATTGGAACGGGTTTCGGTCCCCAGAAGCATCCGAATGTCATTTTCATATCATCCATATCATTTGCATCACTTTCAACATGATCATTTGCATAAAGTTTACCTTGAATCCGTCCGTACGAAACTCCTCATCATAGACCAGAGATATAGATTCTCACCCCGAAGATACAGATTCTTCAGAGATACAGATTCTCACCCCGAAGATACAGATTCTTCAGAGATACAGATTCTCACCCCGAAGATACAGATTCTTCAGAGATACAGATTCTCACCCCGAAGATACAGATTCTTCAGAGATACAGATTCTCAGCCGAAGATACAGATTCTTCAGAGATACAGATTCTCACCCGATCAGAGATACAGATTCTCAGTTGAAGATATAGATTCTTCAAGATACAGATTCTTAGCCGAAGGTACAGACTCTTCAGAGATACAGATTCTCAGCCAAAGATTCAGATTCACCAGAGCAGCAGAACTCACTAGAGCAGCAGAACTCACCCGAATAGAAGAACTCGACCCAACACCAATTTTCAATCACTGATAGGTAGTCAACGCCTCAGAATAGCTTGACATCATCTCATTCATTATAGGTAGTCAACGCCTCAGAATAGCTTGGCATCATCTCATTCATTATAGGTAGTCAACGCCTAAGAATAGCTTGACATCATCTCATTCATTATAGGTAGTCAACGCCTTAGAATAGCTTGACGTCATATCATCCTTATAGGTAGTCGGCGCCTTAGAACAGTCTGACATTACTTCATTATCACCTTTAGGTGGTCGACGCCTTAGAACCGCTCGACACCCTTCCTGTAACACCCCATCCAACATTAACATACTTACAACAAATGCAGCGGAAGAACAACCTCATCACATTACTTATCTTGTTGGTGTTACACGCCGTTAGCCACCCACGTGGCTAACAAGGCTAATACATACACATTGTACCGGTCTGATGGGCTAAATTCCCGAGCAACTATACATTATTATTCCTTTCCATTAGCATCAACAACAACATACACCTTATCAACTATACCGAGTATTTAATAACTGGTGCCGACAACAATATCGGTCTTACTACACCTACTGTATATATATACTTAAATGAATACCCATGTACAATGACTACCCGTCCTACTCTCGCACGGCTTCCCGCACTTCGTACCTGAAATAGGAAAAGAAGAGAAAGGGGTGGCCCCAAGGGGCTCAGCACCTTTGCTGGTATGGTAATCCCGCAGCCCACATGCTATCGGGCCACGCACAACTACTTGTCGTCTTAGCATGCGGTGATTATATTTGAATCATACATGTAACAACGAACACACATCACATAACAGACACACAACACTTAACATTTCGCCTCAATGGCTCAACAATCGGATAATACATCCTACTTAATGAGTCACTCATGGTAATCATCATCCCTAGAGTGTTCCTCCTCCAACGGAGCTACTTCCTTAATAGGTGACACATACCCTTAAATCGGGTTATCCTTAAACGCCTTTTATCACCAACTGGGAACCATATCCATGATCCACACACTTCACATTTTACAACATATAACATACACTACATAACAAAACTTAACAACACTTTGCACGTTTCCATGTGCACAACATAACACCGCAATAAATATTGCATCACAACAAAACACACAACACAACGGGAATGGTTCTCATAGGAACCGACCCAAACATCACCAATACACTGTTGAGCCTAGAGATTGTTGCCAGTCTCATGATAAGCTCGTTACATAACTCGTTACCGTTTCGTTAAATGAACGGTTAACTTAACACAAGGTGTCTCGGATATAGTGATCCAAGCACACCGAAACAAACATAACAATAGTATGCCCCTGTGGCCCGACGTGAGTCAGTAATAGCCTTGGTTAAGCTAAAGGGTAGGTTGGGAACCAAATTGGAAAACAACCAATACATACAGAGAGGATCGAACCTGCTATGACAACGACCCCCATACTCACACGCGTGGCCGGAACAGACCGGACTCCTCATTCCCCCCCGTTAGCACTTATTAGAAGTTCATCTTTGAACTTTATTAAACATTCACAAACATTGAGTTAAGTCTTGTCAGACATACACAAGGGAAAAGAGAGTCATACATTCACATACAAACACCACGCACAAACATTACATATCCAACTCACGCATAGCCGTGGTTAGAACGTTCCTTAAGTCGGAAACGTTGTTACCGGATACCGTTCTCTTACGTTTACCTAATAGTGGTTAACTAGCCCTTCAAGCGCATTAGAGGTTACCGGTATCGGCACGTAAACATACAATAACAATAATGACTGTAAACTCGTTTCATGGTTTATATCATAACGTGGCAAACATACAGAAAAACACATTGGCACACAAGCCGGTGTAATCCGATAGGACACAGGTTGCAAGAAAACCATACCTGTCACCGGAGTCCACTTATCCTGTCCTTATATGTTCCTCGAGCAATTCTCGAACAACTGTTAACATCACACGTGTTTTCATTAACATCGGGGTTTGCTTGATCATTTAATGTCAATGCCTAATTTTTCCCGTTAACTTAGTTACATAACTTAACATTTTTAACTTGTTTTACTCTCACATTTTAATACAACTTTTAACCCACTTAATTGTCATTAAAATTCACCTAACATGTCCTTAACATCCTTATAACATCATTACCTACCAATCCCCATCATCACACATCATTTCATAACCTCAAACCTTGTTTTTGGTCCGACCGACCCACCGACCGACCCACAGCTGGGTCGGTCCATTACAGACCCCTTTTACTTCCTTACAGACATGCCCGTCCGACCCACGTCCGACCCACCATTCTGGGTCGGTCCATGTGCGAACATTTTCCCTCCTTTGTAACTTGACCGACCGACCCATGTCCGACCCAACCTTCTGGGTCGGTCCATTACCGAACACATTCCTAACATTTTACAGAGGCTCGACCGACCCACAAACTGGGTCGGCCCCTGGGTCGGTCGCCTCCTAAACTTGCCCAAACTTTGTCAAATCTTCACCAAACTTCTCCTAAGGCCTCTTAATGTGTTCTAACATCATTTGGCAACCTTACATCCACATACAACATCCATGAAACTCATTTTCTAACTCCTTAAGCCTTTACTTATTTCCTTGTAAAATTCCTTAACACTTTCCACATTTGTACTAGGTTCCTAAATGGTGCTTCTCACCTATTATAACTACTATCCCAGAACACTTTCTCCTCGTCTTAACATCATCTCTTAAGCATCATTTTCTTACTAACTAAATCTCCTTTCCACATCATACCTAAACATCACTTGTTCCTTGAATATCAACATTACCTAAACCTTTAACAACTCCTCCAAGACTTTATACATTCACCAAACACACATGAATTCCTAGAACTTCAAAGACAACACCTAAATCCTTACATCGCTCTAAATCACCTTAACACATGTGTTCTTCTCAAGTAAACATTCGTTCACCTTTAACACTTCCTAGTTCACCAAAACTTTCTTAAAACACTTAGAACTTCTTACACATTTCCCAAATTTGGCCATAGCTTCTCTAGCATATACTCACATCCAACCACTTAGGTTTTTACCTTATTTCACTCAAAACACCTAAAATCCATCAAACACAGCTTTATACACAAACTTCACACATTAAGCACTACATCACAATATAGCGCATAACTTAAATTGCTTGGCACTTAGGCCCTTAAATGCATGGCTCTTAGGCCCTTAAACTGCATAAACCTTAAACACTGGATTTCCCACATAATAATGCCTTTAACCTGCAAATACATACACCAAAACATATGTTCTTTTACTAGTCTCCTTGAGAACACTTTACTAGGTCACTCACCATTGGCTCTTTAGATATTTTATTAAGCAAATCAAGCTCATTTTCCTAAGGCACTTAAACTACATTGAGATAGTTCGTTTACCTCTTTTTCCTCACAAATTCTTTCTGGTTCCTTGTAAACCGGTGGGGTGTTTGGTTGTTTGTCAACTTCTAAACATTATACAAACAACATAATGAGTATTCAAGCATTATGCTTCATCTCATTGTAAACCCTAGTTACACATATTGTTTTAACACATTAAGGTAATTGTTTTACCTTGGAATTGGAAGAGAACTTGAATAAGTATCAAGAGAGGACTCCTCTAGCCCTTGGAAGGTTCAAATGAAGCTAAAACAAACAAGATAAATACACCATTGTGAGGTGAATTTTCGGACAACATGAAAACATGGAGGAAACATGGATTTTCTTTGAGTTTCCTTACCTTGAAGCAAAGGAGAACAAGAATATGTGAAAAGATGGGCTCAAGCTCCTTCAATGGTGATTCTCCATGGCACCAAAATTGAGCTCTTGAAGATTTGAGAAGGTAGAAGTGTAGAGCTTGACCTAACTAAGAGAATGGTGGTGTTTGTTTTTGATTTGGTTAAGTGAGCTAGGTTTTACATGTGGTCAAAGATGGACTTCCATGGTTGTATCATGTACCACCGAGAGAGAACAAGAAGAAGAGAGGAAGAAGAGAGTGTGGAACCGTGTGAAATGAAGGAGGAAGGAAGAATGAAGATAGAATTTGCTTTTAAGATATTTAAGTCTTAAAGCAAATAGTAACTATGAGTCACATTTATTTACTTAACAAGTTAACATACTTGGTGACTCCTCTCTACAAAAACCGGCCACCATTATGCCTAGGAGGGTGTTTTGGTCTTTGTTGACCAACTTAATCACTTATAACATTATATGTTACAAACTAGTTTGTAGAAAGTACTATTCACCTATACAAGGCACATAGAAGTGAAATTTTTGATTTCCCACTAATATGGCCACCCAAATGTGATACTATATAGTACACATGTTAATTAAAGAGTAATGATGGACATTTAGCCATTCAAAACTCATTTACAAGACAATTTTTCAAAAACGTGCTTTAAGACTCCTTAAAGCACATTTTGTGTTTTAACTTGTTTTCAAGCTTGGTTTTCTTTAGTAATTGATTTAATATGTTCATTAACATATAAATAAGGTATAGGTATGACCATTAGGTCTTTTACACATTTATCCCAAGCTTAGAGCACATTTTTGCTCATATTGACTTTAAGGTATTACCTTGTGTTTTGTTTGGTTTCATTGTCTACCAAAGTTTCCTAAGGACTTGTTTAGCCTTATTAAATCATAATTAAATGTTATCAAGTCTTGGTAGGCTCTTTGGGTCCTAACCAAGTTCACTCATAGCTTAGAGCATGTTTTTGCTCAAACTGTGTCTTAGTGCTTTATTGCACTTTACTATGTTTTAAATTGTCCACTGATGTTTCTAAGGCACTTTTTAGCCTTTACATACCATAATTTGATATTTAAACCACATATCAAGGTTTGGGGTATTTCAATCTACCCCCCTTAACAGAACTTCGTCCTCGAAGTTCACACTTTCCTCACATCATTAGATTAGAACACAGGAATCACTTGGAAGTAAACTTCCTTAACCAAACACACTTTACATCACGACCTCGGACTTAATGGTCCGGGCAACACATTCACATTCACACATAACATAACATATCCAAATGATAACCTCGGACTCTATGGTCCGGGTATCTTAACAACACTTACACATACTTAACAACATTTGGACACGTAGGTCCCGATAACATAACAGTCTTTAGACACGTAGGTCTATTTAACACCACACATTTAGACTCATAGGCCTTGATAGTAACACTTTAGGAAATCCAAGTCAAAACAACATTCATTACACATACCATACAACATGTCAGAGCATATAGCAATCAAAAATATCCTTGATATACACTGTGATCCGCAGAACACGGTCGCGATGGACACCTTCCGTCCCCGTGCCTTTAGGAGATTAAAACAATCACATAAGTTTAAAATTTCCTTGTGAGGTTAAGTAAAAGAAGACTTTAATTATGTAAAGTATCCATCGATGTTTTATAAATACCAATTTAAAATCCTTTTGAAAACACACACAACTCCAAGTCCAACTTAAGCTCTTTGCTTCTTTTATTAGCGTGGTTATTTGTGACCACTTATAGGGAGTTTCAAGAGTCATCCAACCCTGATGTGATCAGCATCAGTGTCGAACTATCCTTCCACTCCAATTTGTGTTCGGCTTCCCTTGATCACATGCAAATCAAGTTCCCCTCCCACTTCATTTTCAAGCATCAAGTAAGTCACTCATTTCCAATTTTCTATCTTTTGAATCATTCTAGTCATGATCACAACATCTCCAAAGGATAGAACTCCGTCTATCAGTTACCTCCATTCACTTTAATCACCTTGCCTAGGGAATCTTATTTTCACTAGGTTCTATGTCGGTATCATGCCCTTTCATGCATCACTAACAAATATATATATACATATACACATATATTTTGTCCAAAATACAACACCTGGTTTTACATTTATACACTGTCGGGGCTTTTGTTCCCCCGGGAGTTTATCTTCTCCCCACACTTGTACAATCACACACAACTGTTAACAACACACACACTTATCACAATGGTATTCGCATCATCTGTGCGCAATTACCACAATTAAACCATGAATGAATGTGTATGTTTACGTCACACACACCAATCATCAAATCAACAGTATAATTTTGTGCTATGCACAATATAAATCACACACACTACGTACACTTGTACGGTAATATACACCAAGTGGTTTTGCGCTCTACCCCCTTAAAAGGGATTACGCCCACGTAATCAATCACTAAACATTAGCTTAAATGCTCTGCCGTCGGGAAGTGTTTTAACTTCCACGCGATCTATTACACAATGGATTCTGATTAGAGGATCTTAACCATATTGGCGGTTTAATCCTTAAACCAGAGTTCTCATTGGAGTTGTAACTCATAACCGGTTTCGGTCCTGGCCTGTGAGGCTTTTAGGCATTAATAATTAGCCATCCACTCATATTCGTTATTCACGTTGTACATTTGAATCACTGGTTCACTAGTTTTTGCTGCGAAACTCTAATAACTGTAGAGCTTAATTGCTCCCCTTTTGTTATTCTTACTGTATTGTACATCCCCAATTGTCACCTTCATCTTGGTAACAATGGTTTCTCAACCGACGCACGGTATCTTTTACCATTAGCGAATTCGGTGAGTTACAAACTTTCCATCCACTTCCATGATAATTTACTGTGTATACAGCTATGTATTTCACACTGATTGACTTTTCCCTTCCGACTTACTGTCGGTTGAGATTGAGCTACTACCTAGTGTGTAGTGCTCTTTCAGTTATTCACAACATTTGGGGTATATACCATACCGATATTTGGCAGTTAGTGCTATTGTAGTCACTTACTGTTAATCATGTCTCCACATTCGGTTTTGTACAAGTATTCTTTTATTAGTGCGGCCTTGCATTTCCTATGCATCGGCCTTTAACATTATTCCCCTATAATTAACATGTCTCCGATTCCTAGCTATCCCACTCGATCATTACTGCGCAAGAGCAATACCAAAACACTCAGTCATACAGAGTGCAGAGGCGTAAACTCTTGACAGTAAATCCCTTATGCGATTCGCCATGGAATTCACACTGTGTTTCACTGAAATTCTGATCTCGTAACTGGTTCCACCTACCATATTCTTATTCAACAACACTTATACAACGGTCGCTTACTGCGCACCGTGCTCTCACTTATTGTATAACACTAACTCACTCACATAGTATTTACTGTCACATTAACTTCCACACATAAATTTACATTATTCATATTATGGTTCACCCCTCATTTGGATGACCACTGAATGCTCCTTGAGCATCGATCATTCGAGTCACAAGCCGGCGTTATTCAGCCAGGTGCTTCACTTTATACACATACTACTAAGCTAATTTCTCTTTCAATAACAACATGGTCAATCCTTAACATATTTCTTGAACTTGATTCACATAACTACCCTACGCTCCTGCGGTGTCACAATATCGAGAGGTATCCCCACTCTTAATGCAGTGGTTCGTTTGCCGCTCTATTCACTTATACAACACAAACTTCTACAATCAATTGAATTTATAATATATCCTGCTTTTGGATTATAAGCCTTATTTGCCTTGGGCTGGGCTCATTATAGGCTGTCCACACCCATGTACTTCTCTGTACAGTATCACATGGTTAGAGGTTGTATTGGGCTCCATGACAAGGTCGTTGCACCACGTTTCCTTTCATGGGATGCCCCTTAGGTTTGTCAGTCCGTCTCCTGACAACTTATATCTAAACTGTGTTAGTTTCAACCCTTATGTTTCCGTCATGCACTTCATTCAACAATTGTTGATGTGAACACCCTTCAAGGATTGCTCCTGGGTGTTGTTAAGTTATGCCTTTACATTTGGCTCACACTTATTGGTACATTCCGTTAGCTACGCCTTTCGCGTTCTTTACTGGTTATTATCTCCTTCTGTGAAGATTAACATTTCCTGGTAATGTAGGTACTTATTCTGGGAATTTCATCCCGTTCATTGCACATTAATGTGTCCACTTTAGGCATCTGCTTGCCATGTACAGGCTGGATCACCGTTCCAGCTATGATGTTTATCCCTAAGGATCCTTAAGACATATGTGGTGTCTTTACATAACAGTTTGTGCCCCTCGCACTTCCTAACTCTTAAACATTTCCTTGAAAGGAATTTATTGATCCTTTTAGTCTTGCTAACTTAACTGAATTCCTTAACTTCAACTATTCCTTGTAATCCTTAGCTCTCATTTGATTTATACTGCTGACCGTAGACGGAGTCGACTACTTCCCGTGTTTCGGACTCTACTCGTATACATATAGGGGTATCTTACTGATACATTGCTACTTACCCAACTAACCCATAAGTAGGTCTGTCAGGCCCACATGCTCCTATCGGAGTGCGGTCGTCCCACAACACAGTTGGTACACTTGTAGTGTCCGTCACACGCCTAGGTGAAGTATTCTGTTGTCAGCTCCCTTATATTGTCCCGTGACAATATTCATTCCTTACTTCCCGAACTTAATCGAGGGAAAGTTTATCCATTGTTGTATCCTTGTCAACTGTCCTTGGTTTTACTGGTTTGGTTTAAAAGAAGGTTGGAAAGAAGTGTTGGTTTGAAAGAAAATCTGGTTTGAAAAGAAAAGGGTTTGTGAAAATCTAGGTTGAAAGAAAAATTTTCATGGTTTCACAACATCTTCTTACCTTAACCAAGTCTAGCTTCTTGCTGACTGGTGTACTTACAATCACAGAGGTTAGGCCATTAAGCCCTTCCATGGTCATAGTGGTCTCGTTTAACTTTATGGTACTTTACTAAGTACTTTGTAGTGATTATAAATTTCCGAACAGCCCTGTTACAGCAGCACTTGCTATGGCAAGTGCGCCATGCTAACTGGCTATCGGTTTAACACATACTGGTTATGGTATTGTTTTTATCCGCACTGTCATCAGTGGCCTTGTTGGCCCTCACTGATCTTACTGTCTTGACAATAACTTGTCTAGGTGACTTCTCACTGTATTCACATAATAATCATTAACTAGGGTATTTCCCATTCTGGGAGACCCCCTTTTTTTGTGTCGCATTCTCCTTATAGCCCGTTCCACGCACCTGTCGTGGTTACTGAGACTTGTCTCTTGTTTGGGCACTACTTTGTAGTTCCTTTAGCGGTTGGTATACCGTTGGTGTTTTATTTATTAACTGTGGTCCCGTAGACACTCGTCTCGGGTTTCACTAATCCACTTCTTGCCTGTTGCACGGTAGGTGCGTTGCAAGCTGGTTATTCTCGACTGCTCTGCACGTCGACCCATGTTGCCGGAAATTCTATTCTCCAATACACAAAATCCTTCATTCATTGCTATGAAATGCGGTTAACATTATTCAGATGGAGACCGTCTCCGGGATTCCCAGTTTCCGGGATCTACCGTATGACAGGTTCTCCGTACCCTAAAGGTATTTAATAACAGCCAGATCGGGTATTCCCGAGTAAGAGTGGACTTCCATCTCTCTGGCGTTGTTTCCCAAGTTATAAAACAGGGATTGTGGAGGGTGGGATGGATATTGTAGGTTTCCAGTAGTCACTGGTAGTTCCTATCTAGCGTACCTCTCACGCTATCACTCAACCCTTAACCCAAAGTACTTAAAATCCTAACTCGGTACTTCCTAAGCTCGGTAACTCAGTCATCAGAGCGATACTTCGCTCTGATACCACTTTTGTGTAACACCCCATCCAACATTAACATACTTACAACAAATGCAGCGGAAGAACAACCTCATCACATTACTTATCTTGTTGGTGTTACACGCCGTTAGCCACCCACGTGGCTAACAAGGCTAATACATACACATTGTACCGGTCTGATGGGCTAAATTCCCGAGCAACTATACATTATTATTCCTTTCCATTAACATCAACACAACATACACCTTATCAACTATACCGAGTATTTAATAACTGGTGCCGACAACAATATCGGTCTTACTACACCTACTGTATATATATACTTAAATGAATACCCATGTACAATGACTACCCGTCCTACTCTCGAACGGCTTCCAGCACTTCGTACCTGAAATAGGAAAAGAAGAGAAAGGGGTGGCCCCAAGGGGCTCAGCACCTTTGCTGGTATGGTAATCCCGCAGCCCACATGCTATCGGGCCACGCACAACTACTTGTCGTCTTAGCATGCGGTGATTATATTTGAATCATACAGTAACAACGAACACACATCACATAACAGACACACAACACTTAACATTTCGCCTCAATGGGCTCAACAATCGGATATACATCCTACTTAATGAGTCACTCATGGTAATCATCATCCCTAGAGTGTTCCTCCTCCAACGGAGCTACTTCCTTAATAGGTGACACATACCCTTAAATCGGGTTATCCTTAAACGCCTTTTATCACCAACTGGGAACCATATCCATGATCCACACACTTCACATTTTACAACATATAACATACACTACATAACAAACTTAACAACACTTTGCACGTTTCCATGTGCACAACATAACACCGCAATAAATATTGCATCACAACAAACACAACACAACGGGAATGGTTCTCATAGGAACCGACCCAAACATCACCAATACACTGTTGAGCCTAGAGATTGTTGCCAGTCTCATGATAAGCTCGTTACATAACTCGTTACCGTTTCGTTAAATGAACGGTTAACTTAACACAAGGTGTCTCGGATATAGTGATCCAAGCACACCGAAACAAACATAACAATAGTATGCCCTGTGGCCCGACGTGAGTCAGTAATAGCCTTGGTTAAGCTAAAGGGTAGGTTGGGAACCAAATTGGAAAACAACCAATACATACAGAGAGGATCGAACCTGCTATGACAACGACCCCCATACTCACACGCGTGGCCGGAACACCGGACTCCTCATTCCCCCCCGTTAGCACTTATTAGAAGTTCATCTTTGAACTTTATTAAACATTCACAAACATTGAGTTAAGTCTTGTCAGACATACACAAGGGAAAAGAGAGTCATACATTCACATACAAACACCACGCACAAACATTACATATCCAACTCACGCATAGCCGTGGTTAGAACGTTCCTTAAGTCGGAAACGTTGTTACCGGATACCGTTCTCTTACGTTTACCTAATAGTGGTTAACTAGCCCTTCAAGCGCATTAGAGGTTACCGGTATCGGCACGTAAACATACAATAACAATAATGACTGTAAACTCGTTTCATGGTTTATATCATAACGTGGCAAACATACAGAAAACACATTGGCACACAAGCCGGTGTAATCCGATAGGACACAGGTTGCAAGAAAACCATACCTGTCACCGGAGTCCACTTATCCTGTCCTTATATGTTCCTCGAGCAATTCTCGAACAACTGTTAACATCACACGTGTTTTCATTAACATCGGGGTTTGCTTGATCATTTAATGTCAATGCCTAATTTTTCCCGTTAACTTAGTTACATAACTTAACATTTTTAACTTGTTTTACTCTCACATTTTAATACAACTTTTAACCCACTTAATTGTCATTAAAATTCACCTAACATGTCCTTAACATCCTCATAACATCATTACCTACCAATCCCCATCATCACACATCATTTCATAACCTCAAACCTTGTTTTGGTCCGACCGACCCACCGACCGACCCACAGTTGGGTCGGTCCATTACAGACCCCTTTTACTTCCTTACAGACATGCCCGTCCGACCCACGTCCGACCCACCATTCTGGGTCGGTCCATGTGCGAACATTTTCCCTCCTTTGTAACTTGACCGACCGACCCATGTCCGACCCAACCTTCTGGGTCGGTCCATTACCGAACACATTCCTAACATTTTACAGAGGCTCGACCGACCCACAAACTGGGTCGGCCCCTGGGTCGGTCGCCTCCTAAACTTGCCCAAACTTTGTCAAATCTTCACCAAACTTCTCCTAAGGCCTCTTAATGTGTTCTAACATCATTTGGCAACCTTACATCCACATACAACATCCATGAAACTCATTTTCTAACTCCTTAAGCCTTTACTTATTTCCTTGTAAAATTCCTTAACACTTTCCACATTTGTACTAGGTTCCTAAATGGTGCTTCTCACCTATTATACTACTATCCCAGAACACTTTCTCCTCGTCTTAACATCATCTCTTAAGCATCATTTTCTTACTAACTAAATCTCCTTTCCACATCATCATACCTAAACATCACTTGTTCCTTGAATATCAACATTACCTAAACCTTAAACAACTCCTCCAAGACTTTAATACATTCACCAAAACACACATTGAATTCCTAGAACTTCAAAGACAACACCTAAATCCTTACATCGCTCTAAATCACCTTAACACATGTGTTCTTCTCAAGTAAACATTCGTTCACCTTTAACACTTCCTAGTTCACCAAAACTTCTTAAAACACTTAGAACTTCTTACACATTTCCCAAATTTGGCCATAGCTTCTCTAGCATATACTCACATCCAACCACTTAGGTTTTTACCTTATTTCACTCAAAACACCTAAAATCCATCAAACACAGCTTTATACACAAACTTCACACATTAAGCACTACATCACATATAGCGCATAACTTAAATTGCTTGGCACTTAGGCCCTTAAATGCATGGCTCTTAGGCCCTTAAACTGCATAAACCTTAAACACTGGATTTCCCACATAATAATGCCTTTAACCTGCAAATACATACACCAAAACATATGTTCTTTTACTAGTCTCCTTGAGAACACTTTACTAGGTCACTCACCATTGGCTCTTTAGATATTTTTAAGCAAATCAAGCTCATTTTCCTAAGGCACTTAAACTACATTGAGATAGTTCGTTTACCTCTTTTTCCTCACAAATTCTTTCTTGGTTCCTTGTAAACCGGTGGGGTGTTTGGTTGTTTGTCAACTTCTAAATTATACAAACAACATAATGAGTATTCAAGCATTATGCTTCATCTCATTGTAAACCCTAGTTACACATATTGTTTTAAAAACACATTAAGGTAATTGTTTTACCTTGAAATTGGAAGAGAACTTGAATAAGTATCAAGAGAGGACTCCTCCTAGCCCTTGGAAGGTTCAAATGAAGCTAAAACAAACAAGATAAATACACCATTGTGAGGTGAATTTTCGGACAACATGAAAACATGGAGGAAACATGGATTTTCTTTGAGTTTCCTTACCTTGAAGCAAAGGAGAACAAGAATATGTGAAAAGATGGGCTCAAGCTCCTTCAATGGTGATTCTCCATGGCACCAAAATTGAGCTCTTGAAGATTTGAGAAGGTAGAAGTGTAGAGCTTGACCTAACTAAGAGAATGGGGTGTTTGTTTTTGATTTGGTTAAGTGAGCTAGGTTTTACATGTGGTCAAAGATGGACTTCCATGGTTGTATCATGTACCACCGAGAGAGAAAGAAGAAGAGAGAGAAGAAGAGAGTGTGGAACCGTGTGAAATGAAGGAGGAAGGAAGAATGAAGATAGAATTTGCTTTTAAGATATTTAAGTCTTAAAGCAAATAGTAACTATGAGTCACATTTATTTACTTAACAAGTTAACATACTTGGTGACTCCTCTCTACAAAACCGGCCACCATTATGCCTAGGAGGTGTTTTGGTCTTTGTTGACCAACTTAATCACTTATACATTATATGTTACAAACTAGTTTGTAGAAATTACTATTCACAATTACAAGGCACATAGAAGTGAAATTTTTGATTTCCCACTAATATGGCCACCCAAATGTGATACTATATAGTACACATGTTAATTAAGAGTAATGATGGACATTTAGCCATTCAAAACCATTTACAAGACAATTTTTCAAAACGTGCTTTAAGACTCCTTAAAGCACATTTTGTGTTTAACTTGTTTTCAAGCTTGGTTTTCTTTAGTAATTGATTTAATATGTTCATTACATATAAATAAGGTATAGGTATGACCATTAGGTCTTTTACACACATTATCCCAAGCTTAGAGCACATTTTTGCTCATATTGACTTTAAGGTATTACCTTGTGTTTTTGTTTGGTTTCATTGTCTACCAAGTTTCCTAAGGACTTGTTTAGCCTTATTAAATCATAATTAAATGTTATCAAGTCTTGGTAGGCTCTTTGGGTCCTAACCAAGTTCACTCATAGCTTAGAGCATGTTTTTGCTCAACTGTGTCTTAGTGCTTTATTGCACTTTACTATGTTTTAAATTGTCCACTGATGTTTCTAAGGCACTTTTTAGCCTTTACATACCATAATTTGATATTTAAACCACATATCAAGGTTTGGGGTATTTCACTTCCACTTTACTCATAGGTAGTCAGCGCCTTAGAATAGCTCGACGCAACTTGTCGGATTGCACGTGTGGTCTTTTAAGATCCATAATTTTGGGGTATCACTCAAGCATCAACTAGCCTTTTCATTTCCATTACAAAGTCTAGTTGACGGGGGGCAATCTGTTATAACCAAATTTCAACCCCCCGGAAGAGAGTCTCTACTAATAGGCTAGTAGCGAGGGTTCCCAATTCGATCGGCACATTTCAGAATACTAGGGACAGCTTAGTCATCTCCAGGGGCATTTCGTAATTTTTCAAGGCTCCTAAGCCCCCTATAGGCTTTCTCTCTCCTCCAAATAAGGGTTAAATCAATTCAAAATGCTTTGAAATTTTAACCCATGATAGAGGATGACATCTGAAGCATAATGGCGTTGGAATTTTGATTTTTTTGAATTTCCAATAATTTTCTAGCAATTTCTGATTGAATCTGACGAGAAATTGAATTTAAAATATTCCAATGTCCAAAAAATTCGATTCCACTTTAGAAATTCAGAAATATCATCCTTTACCCCTGTGTAAAATTTCATAATCAAATTCCTTTTGGAAGCCCTTGAGCTAAAACATCGGTAAATCTCGGTTTTACCGGATTTTTATCTTTAAGAGGCCTATATAAGGAACCTTATCCCATGCGTCAAAGGGGAAGCTCAAGAACCCTAGACTCTCAAAGAAGGCAGCCGTCTCTCTTTCTCCACGTTTTGGAACTCCAAGAGCCACAATTCAAACACCGAATCTCACCAAAATCACACCAAAACATATTTTTCAACTCCCACAACATCATCAATACAAAAACCCCACAAAACAACCACCAAAACTGAAGAACACCAAGACAAACCAACAACCCGAAAGCTTGGTTCGAAATCCCCTCTCGGGTCTGCCATCAACGGAGCACTCGACGAATCCCGGTTTGAAGAATCACCGTGAATCCGAAGGTAAAAGGTAGAAATCCCACTTTCCTAACTCTCCACGGTATTATCTGTCTAGCCTCAAAATTTGGGCTCAAACTACCCCTCTACGCTTCTGTTCTTGTGTTTAAGCTTCTGTCCAATAACGTTTACCCAAGTTTCGTGCTTAATTCGAATTCAAATTGAGAACTTTCAATCACTAACATCTTATAAATCTTTCAGGCTACACACCCATAAAATTTGAGCTCAAAACACCCTCGGGAACCTTCGGAAAACCCCCGTCCGTGGGTGGTCCGTGACCGCGGACCTGTGGTCCGGGACCACGGACGGGTTGTCCGTGGCCACGGACACCCACGGACGGCGGCGGGATTTTAAAAATTCAAAATTTAGGTTTTTCTAATGGTGTCCGGGCCCACGGACAGCCTGTCCGTGGCCCCGGACTTTGCAAATTTTTGTTTTCCTTCAATTTCGACTTTTCTGTATATTTAGGTTAACTGGGGTCCGTGGGTTCGGACATTAGGTCCGTGGCAACGGACAGAAATGAAATTTGACCTAATTCTGCCTCCGAAACCCTAGTTTAGGTAATTTTAATTTCCACTTTAATTTTCTGTCAAAAAATGCTAAAAAACACAAAAAAACAGTAGCTCGCGCACTTAGGTTAAAACGACTCGTAATAAGCTGTAAATAAACTAAGTAGAGGAAAAACGACCTAGGAGGGGTAATGAAAGTAATTGAACCCTAATTAAGTCGAATATCAAGCCCCCGAACCCAACTCTACCTTTCCTAATTTACTCTAGGTAAAAATTAGGTGGCGACTCGCAATAGGTTCCAGTGAGCTAGCATAGGATTTAATAATTATTGTTATATGACATAGTTATTAACCTTAGGTTATAAGTGGACCTAAAACCCGACTAGATCCTAATCAACTTTAATCAACATAGGATAGGGTTTAAAATCGAGGCTCACACCTCCTTAAAAAGACTTCGTCCCGAAGTCGCTTTCTCAAATAGGTATGTATATAAATATAACTACCCATTGTTCCCATAATGTATATGTATGTGATATATCATTTACACACATCATATTGTGCTTATACAGCACATAGCCATCATTTGTGGTGTTAATTCAAACATATGGATATAGGCGATCCATCATCACCATTATTTCCTATCAATTCTACAAACCCTGACAACCTCCCCGAGGTGTCCAGAACATATATATATATATATATATATCACGAGTATCATAAAAAAGGTACTACACACATGGGTGTATACACATCATTCAAACAAGTATCTCATAAGATACTGAAATACCCCGACCTTAGATATGGCGATTAAATTATCCTAATAGCTATTAGAGAGCCTAATAATGATTAAGAAATATTGGTGAGGAAAAATAAATCCAAAAGAAATAAATAAACGCTTAAAAAGTGAAAGACGCTAAATAAGCGTTAAATAACCATAGGAGGTATGAGACCTCGGTTAGCGTATTATATGGATTCTAAAGGTTTAATAAGACCTAAATAATATATGGGAACAACTCCCGAAGAAAACGGATCCAAATAATGAATTAAAACGCTAATAGAGCTTTAGAGCACGTTTTTCGAGAAAACCCAAAAAAAAGTGACTTTAAGTGGTCAAACGGACCCGTAAAAATTATAAATCATTAAATAACAATTATTAAGCATTTATGAAAGCTTAATAACCAATAAAAATAATTAAACGGGAAAATTCGGGAAAACAGGCTCCGGTTAGTAAAAACTGTAACAAACGGGAAGTTGTGGGGCGAGAGTGTAATAAAATAAAGCTAGTGTGTCCACTTTTGCAAATAAAAGTCAAAATTTTGGGTGTGTGCTGGTATGGGGCCGGCTCACTCACTCCCCCTCTCTTAATTTCCCTTCCTTATTTGTCTTTAGTAACAAAAGGACAAGGAGTAAAGTAAAAAGCAAAATAAAACTCTCTCTCCTCTACCCCCTCACTCTCCCATCGTACTCACCTCCTCTCTTCTGATTTTATTTCCTCCTCTCTCAGCCATTAATGGCGATTTGTGAAGCCACCACCAACACCCTCCTTCTCTCATATTTTTGAAGGGCCAAATCAACTCCAAACACAACAAAAATTACACCATTGGATTCCTCTTGTCAAGGAGAGTATTCCCCACTTTTCAAAAAGTGAAAACCACTACTTTCATCTCCATGTGTATTCTCCATTTGAAGGTTTGATACCACCATTGGAAGCACCTTCATCTCCTTATCATTTTGAGGTAAAAATAGTCTTGAAACTCCACCTTCTTCTAGCCTCTTTTGGCAAAACGAAAATTCAAAACTTAGTCTTGCCTTGTGCCTTGTTGTCCAGCCGATTTTGGCTCCCCATTGGTGCTGGGATGTTGCTCTCTTGCTAACCAAGAACTCCATCTGCTCATAGGAAGGTAATACTCTTTTAAAACCTTAAACATGTACATACCCTAGGTTAGTAAATATGGTTTTCTAAGTAGTGGTGTGTATTGATATGAGCTGTAGCATTGGAGTGTGGACTCCATTTGAAATCGAGAACAAGAAGGAAAGAAAGGAGAAGAAGGAAGAAGGAAAGATAAAGGGAGAAAGAAAGGAAAAACTAGGAATAACAAGGTAAATGTTCTTACCTTTAGCTAGTGTTGTGTATGGTATTGTGACAGATTTTAAATGCTTAAAATGAATAATGAATGAGGTTATGAGTAGTAGGTATGTTGAAGTATGATGAGTAAGGTAATGTAGTGGTTTTGAAGCTTGTAAATGTTGCTTAAAAGCTTGGGAAAACCATGGGTAATGTATGTATGTGTGCAGGAATTTATTGTGTGTAGTGAAGTTGAAATGTGAGTATAATGCATTGTATAAACAGGTTGTGAGGATGAGCAATTGTGAGCTGAAATAGTGTGTGAGCAAAGTAAGAATTATAAGGGAAACTATGTCAAATTTATATGGAAATTAGAGGACTTAAGTGTTTAAGAAGAGGAACTAACATAGGTAGTGACTAAGTGCATTTGGAGAGTTAAAATGAGTAGTTTAGTGTCTTGAAACAGAGTTGGAAAGGAGCTTGTTATCAGGATGGAGCTAGGATGTAAAGTAATGTATATTGGATGCTAGGAGTAGCATTGGTTGAGGGAGTATTGAATGGTAAAGGTTAGAACAAAAATCTGTAGCATTGGGGAATTGAAAAACTGTTGTAAGTGTTGAAAGGAGAATGAGTGTGTGAATTGGTGTAGAGATGAGTAATGGATTAATGGATGAACTAGGGTGAATTAGGAGGTTTAATTAGTGTTAAAACATGTGGGATTAAGTGTAGGAACAATGGGGAAGTAATGGGTAAGAAGAGGGACTGGAAACAGAAATAAAAATGCAATTACTGGGCCGGACCGACCTTGGGACCAGACTTGCAAGGTCGGTCGAGCCCAGATTTACAAAGGACAGAAACCTTCTGGAATGGACCGACCTTGGGACCCGACATGCAAGGTCGGTCGGCCAGAAGAATTTCCCGTAATGTAACTTACTGGAATGGACTGACCTTGCGACCGGACTTGCAAGGTCGGTCGGGCTAAAAATTTTCCGTCCGCAACTCACTGGAATGGACCGACCTTGGGACCGGACTTGCAAGGTCGGTCGGCCCTGAAGTTTTCCAGCGCGTTTCCTTACTGACTTCGACCGACCCTGGGACCGAACTTGGGTAAGGTCGGTCGAGTCACAAAAAAATAAGAAAAAAAAGAAAAAATTTATTACAATAAGTATATATATATATGTATACCTACATATACATATGTACATATATAAGTATACCATTACTAAGTAAGTAAATGAACTTAAAGTAATAAAGAGTAAGTAAACAATTTGTAAATATAAGAATTGTAAGGACTTAATAAGTATGAGTTAGGGAGTGTAAAGATATCGAGTTAAGTTAATGATAGTTAGATTAATCACTCGATTGCATGTATATCATAGGATTTGATTTGTGAACACCGGAGGAACGTCGGATACAAGTACAACGGTGAAAGGTATGATTTCTTCATGCCCTGTATCCTAATCTGGTTACCCCGATTTGTGTGCTTACTTGATCACCTAATAAGATAAACGCATGAATCGGACTATATTGCACTTACTTGTGCTTGCTTACGTTGTTCTCGATATTTGTCTTGAACAATAGTTTGTATAATTCATGAAATATATGAATGATGATGAAGTGTATTTGAATCTAGTATCGTACTCATGTATTGTATTGTATTTCGTATGAATGTGTATTGAGCAATGTATTTGTGTATGTGGCTTGAGTGAATGACTTCTACTAATTCCTAACCACCTAAATCCTAACAAAAGTACTGAGTAAATTGGAATGAGTAGAAGTCCGATATAGCTTCGGCCACGCGTGAGGATGAGGAGACACAAGAGGTTGGATCCGATTCCTGGTTCTTAAACTGGTCCACGGCCCAAATCCCTTAAGTGGGTAGCATCCTGGATTGGTGAACCATGTAAAGCCTGGTGGTGGGACGGTGTAGTCCCTGCCCAGAGGTCATACCGACTTAACATGAGTAAGAGTAAGTAAGTAAGTATGGATCAGTAAGTATGTATGAGTATGAGTATGTATGCGTAAGTACTGTGGAACGAGTAAAAGAGTAATCCCCACCCGATTAACCCGGGTGGACCAACATGAGCTAACAAGGATGGTGTATTGTGTAAGTATTGCGTGTGTTTGTATATGAATTGGGTATTGCGGACCTCGGAAAGGTAAGAACGTATCTGATGGCTTGTATGGGTTACCATGTATGTATTGAAGTGTGTGTATTGATGTTTTTGTATGTATTCCTTGCGTAATGTATTGTAATGTTATGTATAAGAGCATGTATGCATGTATGTTTGAATGAAATCAATCGCATGTATTCGACCAAGTGGTCGGCGTACCCTCACTAGTACGCGGGGTATGCGGTTATCATGCTCAGCGAAAGCTGACCCCCTCGGGGGAACGTTTTTAGTGTGCAGGTACCCAAAGAGGATATGGTCAAGGCACGAGACCGGTGACTACATTTGGATAGTTAGTAGTAGAATGTAGAGGTGTACTAAGTAGCACACCCCCTACACCTAGGGAGCAAGTAGTTGTGAGGAATGGGTAGTAGTTAGACTCTTAATGAGCATGTATGGAATTGAAAGAGGTATTCTACTTGTATAAGGATCTTAGTAAACTCGGTATATTAACATGTATTGAACTTATGGAGTATTGTATTGAATGGGAAGTTGTAATACCTAATTGGTAATTGTAGTGAAGCTTGTATTTGTGTAGCACTCGGATATTCCGGTCCATCAGACCGATGCTGTATGTAGAAGTAGCAGCCTTGTTAGTCACGTGGGTGACTAACGACATTGTATCACCCACTGTATGTAAGTAAGTATCCGCTGCGTGACTCGGAAGCATGAGGAGATTGGACGGTAATGATTGTATTAATGGTAGGGGTGTTACAGATACATACATACAAGTGCACATCACACACAAACAAAACAACAACGTATGTCCCACGTACCAAACACAACCAACAAAACATCGTATGCCCCGCATACCACCAATTCAATGTATGCCCTGCATACGAAACAACCAAACAAACAAACATCGTATGCCCCGCATACCACAAACTACTGTATGCCCCGCATACGAAACAAACAAACGAACAAATATCGTATGCCCCGCATACCACAAACTACTGTATGCCCCGCATACGAAACAACAAAATTTAGTACACACACGTGCACAGCCAAGAGGCTCTACCCCCCTTAAAAAGGGTTATGCCGCCGTACCCCACAAGTATACAACAACCGCTCAACAAGGAGCACTGGATACTTGGCTCTCATAGAGTTCTCCAACTCCCGTGTGGCATCTTCCACCTTTGGAGTGGATTATCCTCATATCAGAGAGACGGGTATGACTCTAGCCCTTCCGGGCTCCACCATACATAAAGGGTGAGGCACTGATCTGTTTGTGCTCTCTCCCGGATTCATTCTAATGGGCCCACTCGCTCCGTATTGAGGTGCAGACCCATGAACATAGGCTCAGTTTGCCTCTTTTTCATTGTTGTGTATCCTATCGTTTGGATTACTAGCGTACATGCGTGTATCTTCTCTCACTGATATTCAGCTTGAGGTGCAATTTGACATTGGTTATCTTTAGTACTTAGTGGTCTTTGCACTTGTCTTTGTAATACTGAGACGTACCAGCCTTCATGTCCACGGAGATAAGGATTGTCATCCGTGTCTCCTAGTGGTTTTGTTCCGGAGTAACACACTATTGTAGTTCTTTGATACTTACTTAGTGTTGATATCCATTACATCTTCCCGTGTGTCGGGTTGGCATCAACGTTCGTATGGTTCTTCCCGCTTTCTACCAGGGGAATCCATATGTTGTGCTCATATTAGAATTTTGTAGCTTCATCTTCCATTTCTCATTATTCCCTGCGAGTTTTACTTGTCTAAGTTCACCCAGGTATTTATTATTGATGGTTGTTCCTGTTGGTCGCTTCTGCGCGCACCACATCCCAGTTGACTCGTCGGTTTTAAATTCTCATAACGTTTATGTTCATATCATCTGGTAGGTTCCTCTGGATTGCAAGAATTTGCTCGATCCTTTTGAGGGTTCTACATATTATTCGCCCATGTAATGGGTTTTCATGTTTCTATCCTTAGTGTTCATGTCTTCATTGTATACTGTCTGCTACTCTGTGTTGAAGGTTCTTGATTTCTCTAGCCCGTTGGTTTAACCGTGGCTCTTTTCGTCCATCATCGAGGTACTCTGCATCACTGTCGTTGGCACGGAGTTGGCTACTTTTCATGTTCCTTCCACTACTTGTCTACATACATGGGGTACCATACTGATACATTACTACTTACCTGACTAACTTATAAAAAAGTCTGTCAGGCCCACATGCTCCTATCGGAGGGCGGTCGTCCCATGTCTCGTTTAGTAAACTGGTAGTGTTCGTCACACGGCTATTGTGAAGTATTCTATTGTCAATCTCCCTTTTGATGGATGTCCTTTTAGTTGTTTATTAGTCTGTGTTATCGGTTGTCTTGTTGTAAGTGCTATTGCCCTAGTGGCATGGGTGGTAAAGTGGTCGGAGACAACATTTTTGCTCCTTGGACTCATGTCCTCAGTAATATATTTCTTCTTGCACTCCTTTCTAAAGGTAGTACTTGGTTGTCAATCCGTTAAACATTAAAATATTGATTCGCCTTTACGGCTGCAGTCTGACTTAGTGTCCTCCAAATGCTATAGACACCTGGGCCGTTCTCTTCGGCTAAAGCAGGATGCCCAACTCCAGACTTGGACGGGGTAAGCAAGTTCAGCGCTCGATTGGATCCCAGTGATACCATGTCCACATCACTTGTTACCCTCACTTGAGTTACAAGCCTGCGTTACCCAGCTCAGTGTAAGTAAAATTCGTGCTATATTTAGCAAATTTGGTTCTCCTATCTCGATCTCATTGAGTACTACACCTATTCTTTTCCTCCTATTTTAATCATGATCACATCTCATCCATAGTTCCTATTCGTTCCCTCATCCGTTTAATTGGATATATTGCAGATTGCATAATAGCTTGAGCAACCTGGCTCTTCACTTCCCAACCATCCTCACTGACGGTGGTGCCTCTACAAAGGGTATTCTATTTCACATAAGGTTATGCTTGTCCATAAGGACTAAACATTCATTACTATTAGTGATTTTCATTAAATGCGGCATACACATATGGTATTTGGCTAATTAGCCATGTCTGAAAATTCTTGAACAATTAAACTGGTGTGGTTTACAATTACAGTGGCTGTATAATTTCTTCAGTTGCTGTGGTTGGACTAACGGTCTTTCCGAGGTTCCACAGATTTCACAAAACTTGTATGGAAAATTGGGTATTTATTGGTAGATGAAAATTTAGTGGTAGTTGTAGCCCTTGTTGTGGCAAGTGCGCAAGGTAGATGGAAATTTTAGTGGGTTTGTTGTCATAGCGCTTGCAATAGCAAGTGCGCCATGCAAGTTGAGATATTGGTTCAACAATTACCGGTGTCATCGACTCTTTTGTCATTGAGTATGGGACACATGATAGTGTAAGCATTAAAATATCATTCATATATACATATGATCTGTCAAGGTTTTTAGGTTGCTGGTATCGAGTACACATAACTAGTCTCAAAAGCCATACACAAAAAGGCAAGCGGTCACTGACGCACTCCCACATAACTACAACATATTTCTCTTACAATCCAAAGCTAAATACATATCCAAATAACAAAAGTCTTCCACTAGCGGTCTCTCGGAGTTCAGGGTACTCATGCCCTATAGACTCCCTTCCCTTTCTGGGCTCCAGCATCAATAGATGTATGGCCCTCCTGACCGCCTCGTGGTACTCCAGATCCTCCAGCTGAGGTCTTCTGAGTATTCTTTGGTGGCCTGTAGTTACGGCCCTCAGGGTTCATCCAACACTCGAACTCCCGGTGGCCCTCTTTCTTACAGTACCGGCACTCAACTTTGCGGCCACTACAGTCGACCCCAAGATGATCCTTCCCACAACGCTTGCAATAGAAATGGCGTTGTGGCTGTCCGGTGCCTGATGGTAGTATTTAGTTTAAGTTAATAGTTGTAGGTACCAAGGCTAAGGTTACAATTTAATTTAAGAGGAAGGTGTTCTCACCCTTAGGAGGCACAGATCTCAAAGGCTGAGCATCTATAGCAGGGCCGGTCAACCGAGGGACGGGCTCTTTCCCCTTCGCTCCCTGGTGACCCTGCTGCCCTTTCTTCTGGAATAATTTCTTCCCCTTCTTCTGGCTATCGCCTGGAGATGCTCCTCCACCCTCAGACTCTCCCTCAAGGTTCTTTCTATTCTTTGTCCCGAGAGTCTCTTCCCGAGTCTGGAGCATTAGCTCCGTCCTCGAGGCAGCGTCATAACACTCCTGGAATCTCATTGGTAAGTTCTCACAATGTTAATCGGTAATGTAGTAAGTAAAGAATTACTGGCATTTATGTTAATACCTGGATGGTAGTATAGAGGGTAGCACCCATCGCCATTTGGATGCGAAACAACAATCCCCCCTGGAACTTCTCGACCTTCACGGTCTCTGAGTAATCAACTCCAGGGATGAAGTCCAATAGACCAATGAATCGAGCGTAGTACTCATCCACGGTCAGACCTCCCTGGGAGAGTGTCTCGAACTCACGGCGCTTCTTCTACTTGAGATGTGTTGGGTAGTACTTCCCCCTCAACAGCTCAACGAAGGCAGCCCAAGTAAAGTCGGGCATAGCCAGGTGATGGTCCTTGACCAACCTCCACCAAGTGCTGGCTGCATCCTTCAGGTGGAAAGCAGCAATGACAACCCTCTTGTCGGCAGGTACTTTCAAAGCTTCGTAGGCCTTCTCATGTTCTACTATAAAACACTCTAAGGCTATGGGGTCTGGCTCCCCTGAATAAGTAGGTGGTCGGGTCTCGGTAACTGACTTCAGCCAGTTCGTCTCCCTGGGTTGTGGCGGGTGGGCTGGTGTTCCTCAGATTTGAGTACCAAGCTGTGCGAGAACGACAGCAATCGTCTCTGCAACTCCTGGAATCACGGGGTCACCGCCTCCACCTCTACCAGCACCACGACCTCTAGTTCCCCCAGACATCTGTAGTACAGTATGTCATATGATCACTCGGTAATTTACCGTACACAACCAGTGGATATTGAATTGCCTTTAAGGCTAATATATCACGCAATTTGTGTTACTAAACACAATATCTTTTAAGACGAGTCATCTTATACCTTACAAACGTTTCCCGTAATTTCCCAAGTCCTAAGCTCACTGTCTTCACCTAGTATCTTGTCATCAGAGCGGTACTCCACTCTGATACCACTTTTGTAACACCCCTCTCCATAAACACGTAATAATCCCTCACGTAGCAATAAATAAAACGCCTTACAGCGGAAGAATAAATAACAACATCAATACTCACTCGGGTGTCACCTGCCATTACTCGCCCATGCGAGTAACGAAGCAGAACTATATCCAACAACCAACATAAACAACACTACTAAACCGCTGTGATAACGAGATAAATCCTATACATCATACTGTTATACCAAAAATTTTGACCCCCTGGTTAAGGTCTACGAGGTTTTGGTGTTGTGAGGGGCATTTCAATCAAGTAATGAGAGGTCCTGGCTCGATCGGCGCATTCCAGGGCATGGGGAGCAGTTTCGTCATTGTCAGGAGCGTTTTTGTAATTTTTAAGGCTCCCGAGACCTCCTATAGGCTTTCTCTCTCCTCCAAAGGATGCCCAAATCAGGTTGAATTCCTTTGATTTTTAAACCCATGATAGAGGATGACATTTTAAGCATAATGGCGTTAGAATTTTGATTTTTCGAAATTCCAATAATTTTTTAGCAATTTCTGACTGAATCTGACGAGAAATTCAATTTAAAAATATTCCAACATTTAAAAAATCCGATTCCACTTCAGAAAATTCATAATTGCCATCCCTGACATGTGGTTAAAATTTCACAGCAAAATTCCTTTGGGAAGTCATTTAATTAAAATGTCAAAAAATCTTACTTTTATTAGATTTTCTTTATCTTTAAGAAAGTCTATATAAGGGATAGGTTTTTTGATAAGATGAGAATCTCATATGCTCAAGAACCCTAGGAAGACAGAAAGCACAGCCCTCTTTCTCTCTCACGTTTTCCAACACCCAGCCACCCGAATCATACCGAAAATCCCCTGAAATCACCATCCAAACTCGTTTTCCAATCCCCAAAGCACCAATAATCATCAAAACCCCACATAAACACCACCAAAACGTGAAGAACGGCAAGAACAACCAAAAACCAGAAGCTCGGTTCGAAAACCTTTCGGGTCTGCCATCAACGGAGCACTCGACGAATCCCGATGTGAACAATCATTGTGAACCCGAAGGTAAAACAGGTAGAAATTCCACACTCCTAACTCCCTATGATATTATCAGTCTTGCCTCAAAATTTGGGTTCAAATTAACTCTTTTTCGCTTCTGTATCACTAATTGCTTTAGCTACTGCCTTGTTAATTGTTTGCTAAGTTTCGTATTAATTTTGATTTCAAATTGTGTTCTTTCAATTAATAACGTGTTCATAATCTTTCACGCTACATACCCATAAAATTTGAGCTCAAAACACCGTCGGGAGCCATGAAAAACCCACTGTCTGTGGGTTGTCCGTGACCTCGGACTCATTGTCCGGGACCACGGACGGGTTGTCCATGACCACGGACACCCACGGACGGTGGCGGAATTTTATATTTTTCAATTTTTCAGATTTTAGGGTTTCTGTCCATATATGTCCAGGCCCACGGACACCCTGTCCGTGGCCCCGGACTTTTCAAGTTTGCGTTTTTATTTTAGTTCTGTTTTCGAAATCATTAATTCAATCAGGGTCCGTGGTCTCGGACATTAAGTCCATGGCTGCGGACATAATTAAAATTTGACCTAATTCTGCCTCCGAAGCCCTAGTTTATGTAGCTTTTAATTTCACTTTAATTTTCTATCAAAAAACGCTAAAAAATAAAAAATACAGAAGCACGCACTTAGGTTAAGAACGACTTTGTAGTAAGCCATAAATAAACCAAGTAGAGGAAAATGACCTAGGAAGGGTAATGAAAGTAATTTGAACCCTAGATAAGTCGAATACCAAGCCCCCGAACCCGAACTCTACCTTTCCTAATTTACTCTAGGTTAAAATTAGGTGGCGACTCATAATAGGTTCCAGTGAGCTAGCTTAGGTTTTAATAATTGTTGTTATATGACATAGTTATTAATCTTAGGTTATAAGTGGACCTGAAACCCGGTTAGATCCTAATCAGCTTTAATCAACATAGGGTGGGGTTTAAAATCGAGGCTCACAGACTAGTGACTCCGCTGGGGACAACATCTTATCATTAACATGTTTAATTTTATGAAAAAGGGCTTAACGTGAAAAATGTTTATTTATGGCTTTTATTACATTGTTTATTTACTTTTGTGCGCAACTTAAATTTCTGTATCTTTGCATCATATGAGAGAGAGGGTCCACATAAACTAATCTCACCCCGAGACCCGCTTGAGGGTCCCCTGTCAGGGACTCACACCTTTTAGGTGATGTGAATAAGTGGGGGAAAAGAGGAGGGTGTCGTCTAACCACACCCCCTTAATACCTGGGCTTTAGCCCCTGGCATCTTCCTGGCAGTACCCTTACCTAGCCCATTGTTTGGTCAGTCAAAGACCCGACCGTAGACGTACACCTTTAGGTGATGTGAAAAAGTGGGGAAGCCCTAAGAGAATAGCGTGCAAGCCCTATTCCTTTGTGGTGACCTGGGCCCGCGCCCCAAGCACCTCTTCGGATCGATCTGTACCCACTGGACTGAGTTATTTTGTGAGGACATTTGCACCACCTCCTTATGTAAAACCTCTGTGCATATGCTCCTTTTCTCCTGGGCCTTAGGCCCAATGTCTGTATCGATCCATCAATCTCTTCTAGCCCAAATGGAACATTTAGAGGGTTTTGACAGTCCAATACTTCGATCACCCCAAACCAAAAAAAAAGCAAAAATCCTTTAGGCTGATTCTTGTTACAAGCCTGATTCTTGTGATACCCACTCGTAAGACCAACGAATCCTGTAACCCAAAAGTTTAGTCCAGAGCAGACCCTTCCAAAATTTTGGAGTCCGGTATTCATTGCAGCGCACTAATTTTCGGCCTGTGTTCCTAAGTTTAGTCCCAGTCTCACTCCCGCAATGCTGACTTATCTTTTTGCTCAAAACAGGCAGCACCCCTCGCAGCTAGGATGTCGTTTGGAGTTAACGATCGAAGTACTCAGCTCACTAAGCTTGTGGATTTGATGGGGAAACTAGTTGAGTTAGAATTTATCCACAGTAGTGCCTTGGAAGAGCTAAGCTCAGGATTTGTGTCGGCTGCAAGGGAAGCGAGAGCTCTCATTCATGCTCTCGGGGAAGTCATCCCTTTAGATCTGGCCCCCAATGAGGATGGGGTCAAGTCACCGGAGAACCAGGAACCGCAACAAGAGCAGGCCGCACAGGTTCCCATTGTAGATCTGCAGCAGCCGTAGAGTCAGATTCTGAGAGTACTTCTAGGGCGGGGGTTAGACCAACTCAAAGCCCTGCGGTTTCGCGGGCTGCATCTGGGGGCATATCCCGAGCAATTCTGTTGTTTCCACCTACTCACAGGCCACTCCACAGATAATTGTCATAATTGGAGGTCTAAAATTTTGTTATTAGCCCAAGAAGAAAAAATCCAGATTGCAACCCCGGTACCGGAGCTTCACCACAAAGCCGAAAGGGAGTTCACACCCATTGATTGTCCCTTAAGCCAGGCCTTTGAGGAGCTGCAGGACGAAGGGCTAATACGACCGCTCATTCCTCGCCATGGAGAGACACGAAAGGGGAGTAGGCTCAGTCAATTTTGCAGGTACCATCAGCTAGCTGGACATGATACCAACGATTGCAAAGTGCTGAGACATCGGATCCAAGACCTCATCGATCAGGGATATTAGCGTTTGGATGACCTCGAGACCTTAGAGTCCGAAGTTCAGTGTGCTGCCTTTACTGTTTTCTGGGATGACAAAAAGCCAGCACGAGGGGCAGGACGGAAGCCCCTCATCCACGGTCAGCTTTGTCCCAGCAAATGCTCACATTACTCGGTCAGGCAAGCACTATGGATCACCTGAAAAGCCATCGCAAGGGGAAGAGCGAATGTTGTCTCCCCCGGTTACTGAAGAAATTCCAGGTGAATGAGAACTGCTTCAGAAGCTGAAGGCAACAACCATCCCCATGGCCATCTGGTCTTTGCTTACGATCTCACCAGAGCACCGACGGGCCATTGCCAAACATTTGGGCGGGCCAATGGAAAGTTTAGCCCCGGAGAGGATGGTTGCGGCTCTTTGGCAAAAGCAGGAATAGGAGATCAGTTTTCACAATAGTGAGATCTCTGAGCACTCGGGAAAAGCATTGTATATTACTGTTTGGTGCGGGACCTTCAAGGTGCCAAAGGTCCTCATTGACACAGGAGCAGACGTTAGCATCTGTCCTCTGAAAGTGGCAGAGGGTATGGGTTACAACAACTTTGAGTCTTGCCAAATAGTGTTACGAGGGTATGATGATAACCCAAGACATGTCTTCGGCCTACTGGATCTTCCACTCAAGTTTGGGACAGCTATTCATCCAGTGAAGTTCTTAGTTCTGCAAATTCCCCATTCTTTCAATCTGATTCTGGGACGGGATTTCCTTCAAGATTTGAAGGTCGTCCCTTCTACGGTGCATCAATGTTTGAAGTTCAAAAGAGACGGGAAGGTTCATATCGTTAGAGGTGAACCACATCAGAAGGAGTTGCCTGTTTGCATGGTTGAAGAGGAGGGTTCGTCCCATCTGAACAGGTTCAATGTTGTACCAGAGCAGTCCGACCCAATTTCTCTTCAGAAACTTAAAGTTGGACCGGGGAAGGTTATCTTGGAGAAGTATGGTTATCAAGAGGGTAAGGGCCTTGGCAAGGATCTCCAAGGAATCCTAGACGTCCTATCTCCGACTGCGAATCCTGGTCGTCAAGGACTTGGATACGGTAAGAGCGGCAGAGGAAGAAGCGATGCCTGATTGGATGTTCCTTGAAGAATAGATCATAGATTAGGGGTAGTTAGTCATTTACTTCCCGCTTTGGGGTCATTAGGAGTCATTGTTATGTTCCTTTGGTTGTTTTACATAGCTTCTTTCTTTCCGTAGTTAGTTTAGTTGTCTCTCCCATTTAGTTGGTACTCGATGTCATTCTTACTTCTTTTGGTTATCAATAAAATTTCTTCTATGTTCATGTTTTAATGTTTATACATTCGTTCATGTGCTGAAAAAAGAAAAGAAGGAAAGAAAAGAAGAAGGAAAACTCTCTCTCTTAAAGCATGTCTGCAAACATATAAAAGGAGAAACCTTTGTTCTTCGTGAAACCTCTTGTACAAAATCACCTTCCCATCGAAGCATTCACCACCGCCATTATAGCCACCACACATGTCACAGCATTCCATCATTTCTACCATTTCACCATACACGTAAAAACAAAACTGCTGCCGCCAAAAGAACAAAAAATAAATCATTCAGCAATCACCCCCATCACCACTCACCACCATCACCACTCACCACCATCATTTACCATCACACACAGCCACCCTCTATAAATAACTTGGGCATTCTAAGGTTTCTTAAATAAACCCCACAGCAATACTGGGGGCAATTTGAGTTAAGGAATGATAACGTTTGTTTATTTTGTGCAAGCAATCTCTGAGTATACACTTCGCGAGAGTATCTTGAGTGGTAAAACCAAGAGAGAACGAGTGTGTCATTTTTACACGACTCTAGAGAGGTCACATTCAAAGGTAAGCTAAACGGCATGACTCCGACCGAGGGAGATAATTTGTAAATTTACGCTTAAACCTAAGAAAAGTAACAAAGAACGGATACACAACTATTAGGAATGACGAAGCACCTAGGTACAGTACCACACAGCCAAAAGCCTGTGAACCCAGACATTAAACCCTAGGCACCCCCCGTTGAGCTTTTCGTGTACATCCCCTTTTTACAATACTACAAACTCCACAAACAAGCCAGCCAATGATGAACAACTGACCCGGTGACCAAAGGAAGCAAGGAGCCCGACTTCCGAACAACAACTTCACAAGTCCAAAGAAGCAAAACTGCTACCAACATGACGAAGCGATCCGTAAATGGTCCCAAAGTGACACAGGATCCCAATGAGCTAACATCAAAGACAGCTCTCAAAGTTCAAATCCGGGAAACACAAGAACCCCGAAGGAAAAAAGATTAAAAAAAGGCAAACCTGGAAAGCGTCGAAGTAATCCAAAATCAGAAGAAAGAGAGGAGATGCAAGGAACAACTCAAAAATCCAGAGTTCCAAGCTCATAAGCGAAGTCATCACGAAGTAGCCAAACGACTTCAAGACAAAGAAAGCATGTCCGGGAGAAGGTGCAAGTTGCGGCTTTGGTCACCTTTATAGCTCCACATATCCTAAACATTCCTCCGTTGTCCTGTTGTCATTCATCACACCCCATAGCCACGTTGTAAGCTTAAAAGACTTCTGACCTAATAGTTGTGTATCCAATCGAGTGAAAGTAACAGGTTGAACGCGTAAATCTAACAAATGTCAAATTCAATGGTTGAGATGTCTTGACCAAAAGGGAGGGCACGAGTACGAACATCAAACACTTTGAGTGTAGGATAGAGGGCACCACATCAAAATTAACCCTGACCTTGTGAGGATGAGATTTGTTTTTGCGCAATTAATCAAAGAAAATACTGGGGGCAATCGATCGTTCCGTTCGATTGCCATAAAGCCCTGAAAACTCAGATCACCTCAAGGAAAAATACTGGGGGCAATTGTTGGTTCCAACAATTGCAACAACAACACCGATGGAGGCCCAAAAACCCGAAACCCAAAGGTTTTAAAACCCTCTCATATCACTCAGGCTTGTCTTAAGCCCTACCTCTACATTTAAACATCTTCAGGCCCGTTCTAAGCCCTACCTCCACATTTAAACATCCTCAGGCCCGTCCTAAGCCCTCCTTCCACATTCAAGCATTCACAGGCTCGTCCTAACCCCTATCTCCACATCAAACTCCCCCAGGCCCGTCCTAAGCCCTTCCTTCATATTCAAATATCTACAGGCCCGTCTTGAGCCCTACCATCTCCAGGATTGACATAAGCCTTAATCCTTCCACTTTCATTTAGACCCATCATGCACTTGACTCACCTTCGCTTAGGTCCTTCCTTAGGCTCATCATAAGACCTAGAACCATCCTTAGGCTCGTCATAAGACCTAGAACCATCCTTAGGCTCGTCATAAGACCTAGAACCATCCTTAGGCACGTCATAAGACCTAGATCCATCGTTAGGCTCGTCATAAGACCTAGATCCCTACCCTTAGGCTCGTCATAAGACCTAGTTGCATTCCTTTGGGCTCGTAATAGGGTCCTTTATCTTATCCACTCTCATCAAACACATTGCATTCATCTCATTCATATAGGCTCATCATAAGACCTAGTTGCATTATCCAGGCGCGTCACAAGACTTGGCGACAGAAAAGTTGGCAAGGTGATGGCAATAAATCCTCTTGTGTTATGTTAACTTACTTTGGGATCAACGAATGGTGGGCAAAGGCAATAAGTCCCCAGGGTTTTTACCAGGAGTTATCCCTGCACACTGGCTTGGGGGGCGATGGCAATAAGTCCACATTGGGTCCAGCCAGGAGCATTGGCACGGGTTTTGGTCCCCAGAAGCATCCGAGCATCATCAACATCATCAGCATTATCACCAGCATCAGCATCATTAGCATTTCAGCATTCTTGCATTTGCATACCATCCAGTTTTCACATCCTAGGTAGTCAACGCCTTAGAATCGCTTGACATTGCATTATTTCATTTTCGTCACCTAGGCAGTCAGCGCCTTAGAATAGCTCGACAACATTTTGTTGCTTAGGTTGTCAGCGCCTTAGAATAGCTCGACAACGTTTTATTGCTTAGGTAGTCAGCGCCTCCGAATAGCTGGACATAGTCAACGCGGTTTTGCACAACATGGAGGATTCTATGGAGTCCAAAATTTTGGGGCATCACTCAAGCATCAACAAGACTTTTCACATCCATTACAAAGTCCAGTTGACGGGGGGCAATCTGTTATACCCAAAGTTTTGATCCCCTTGGTTAGGGTCTACGAGGTTTTGGTGTTTTGAGGGGCATTTCAATCAAGTAATGAGAGGTTCTGGCTCGATCGGTGCATTCTAGGGCATGGGGAGCAGTTTCGTCATTGTCAGGGGCGTTTTTGTAATTTTTAAGGCTCCCGAGACCTCCTATAGGCTTTCTCTCTCCTCCAAAGGATGCCCAAATCAGCTTGAAATGCTTTGATTTTTTAACCCATGATAGAGGATGACATTTTAAGCATAATGGCGTTGGAATTTTGATTTTTTGAATTTTCAATAATTTTTTAGCAACTTCTGACTGAATCTGACGAGAAATTCAATTTAAAAATATTCCAACATTTAAAAAATTCGATTTCACTTCAGAAAATTCATAATTACCATCCCTGACATGTGGTTAAAATTTCACAGCAAAATTACTTTGGGAAGTCATTTAATTAAAATGTCAAAAAATCTTACTTTTACTAGATTTTCTTTATCTTTAAGAAAGTCTATATAAGGGATAGGTTTTTTGATAAGATGAGAATCTCATATGCTCAAGAACCCTAGGAAGACAGAAAGCACAACTCTCTCTCTCTCTCTCTCACGTTTTCAAACACCCGGCCACCCGAATCATACCGAAAATCCCCCAAAATCACCATCTAAACTCGTTTTCCAATCCCCAAAGCACCAATAATCATCAAAACCCCACATAAACACCACCAAAAGGTGAAGAACAGCAAGAACAACCAACAACCAGAAGCTTGGTTCGAAAATCTTTCGGGTCTACCATCAACGGAGCACTCGACGATTCCCGGTGTGAAGAATCATTGTGAACCCGAAGGTAAAACATGTAGAAATTCCACTCTCATAACTCCCTACGATATTATCAGTCTTGCCTAAAAATTTGGGTTCAAATTAACTCTTTTTCGCTTTTATATCACTAATTGCTTTAGCTACTGCCTTGTTACTTGTTTGCTAAGTTTCGTATTAATTTTGATTTCAAATTAAGTTCTTTCAATTACTAACGTGTTCATAATCTTTTAGGCTACATACCCATAAAATTTGGGTTGTCCGTGACCTCGGACTCATTGTCCGGGACCACGGACGGGTTGTCCGTGACCACGGACACCCACGGACGGTGGCGGAATTTTATATTTTTCAATTTTTCAGATTTTAGGGTTTCTTCAATACATGTCCAGGCCCACAGACACCCTGTTCGTGGCCCCGGACTTTTCAAGTTTGGGTTTTTATTTTAGTTCTGTTTTCGAAATCATTTAATTCAATCAGGGTCCGTGGTCTCGGACATTAAGTCCGTGGCTGCGGACATAATTAAAATTTGACCTAATTCTGCCTCCGGAGCCCTAGTTTATGTAGCTTTTAATTTCACTTTAATTTTCTGTCAAAAAACGCTAAAAAATAAAAAATACAGAAGCGCGCACTTAGGTTAAGAACGACTTTGTAGTAAGCCATAAATAAACCAAGTAGAGGAAAAACGACTTAGGAAGGGTAATGAAAGTAATTTGAACCCTAAATAAGTCGAATACCAAGCCCTCGAACCCGAACTCTACCTTTCCTAATTTACTCTAGGGTTAAAATTAGGTGGCGACTCATAATAGGTTCCAGTGAGCTAGCTTAGGTTTTAATAATTGTTGTTATATGACATAGTTATTAATCTTAGGTTATAAGTGGACCTGAAACCCGGTTAGATCCTAATCAGCTTTAATCATCATAGGGTGGGGTTTAAAATTGAGGCTCACACATACCAAGTCCATAATCATAACCGTCGACAAGTGAGCGTCTACCCAATCCAGAATATATACAACTGTACCATAATACAAACCACAGACCGATATTGTTATACAGATAAATTCCATGTGTGGTAATTAAAGTAAACCCTAACTACCCTGATCCCGCACTTCGGCATCGATGATGATCAGCAACCTGCACAGTGAGTGTAGTCTCAGCGATAAACGCTGAGTATGCCGGGCCTGGACCCTATTGGTCACTTAGTCATTTTAACCATCTTATTATTAGATTGGTTTCATGCTGTACCATTTTACAGATATAATCAATACTGTAACAAACATGCATAAATACATAACCATTCACCCAATCCAAACATTCATTGCATATCACAAACAACAGTTGTATAAACGAACGTATCGAATTATAGTACTGTATAATCGCCGTAGCGAACGTCTTCCTTAATTAATTTAATTTGGCCTTTAAGGCCCCATCCATCCAAACCGTGTTTAATTAATTACCAGTTGGGCGTCATGTTGGGACAACCCGATAACCTTACCAATGGACAGTAGTCCTCCCGTACACACAAAGGTGCTCATTTTGCCAGAGGTCCGGAGGCCCCTGGTCGTTCACTTTGCCTCGTAAGACGTCCATATAAAGGCCATAGCCATGTACCAACAGTAGGTACTACCTGACCCACGATCCAATTAGGGCTCGTTGGGTAATTTCCTAGAGTGGAACCCGATCGGGTACCCCTCAGTGATCACAAATGCGCAACCCGGTAGTTCGTAAACTACTAGGTCCTCCCCTCATCTCATACCAATTCTCTCATATGATTAAGATAAACTCTTAGTTTTATGGAGAATACAATTTATTAATTAGCTGCCCAATGGGTCTCACGCATACCTAGAAGTAATCTAGGTTATATTCATGTTCGAGATCCATGCTCTAGAGACCGACAATGTCGTGTCTCGTACCTAAGTGTTTTACTTAGGTTACCATATACTTAATATTAATACTAAGGGTATTATATTAAATAACCGTCATGTCATCACATTAAATGCATATGTATGCTTATATAAGTCGATCTATAGTCGAGTAGTGTTAGTCCTGTAGGACGCTCGTGCATAAATAATTAATGCAGTAACACACATAATCACATACACGTACCCACACACATAACATACAAGTTATATATCAACCAAATCCGAGCCTGAGGAATTCCTCAGGACAACCCGGATCAAACCCCTTTACATACTGTACACCTCAGACCTAGGATGCGCAGTGTAGTCCACTAAGCTCGTCAGGCGCCTTTGTCTGAAGTACGATCTAAACTGTAATAAAACTATAAGTTAGTCTCCATGACCAACTAGATCCGGTATTTCCGAATAACAAGTAACCCCAACAGTTCATCCCCAGATTTCAACCATTAATTGTTACGGGTTTCTCTAAACGAGTCGGCTTGTTACTTAGACTCGTAGGTCGTAATATTTCGACTGTTGAGTTTAATTTATTATATTCCTTTGATCTTGTCCATTATTGAACTTAGGTATATAACCTATTGTTGCATGCATACATGCATGATTTATTATATGGTATTATTTTCCCATCATCCATTATAATACATTGTATTATAATCCATTTATCTTTTAGTAAACTATATTTGAATTCAAAAACTTATAACTTACAGTTTATAACTGTTTTCATATAATAACCACCACCATTATATTATATGGTTTCCAACCATAATATATATATCCATCCTTATATACATTATTCTCGATATGTATATATTTACCAATGTAGGTAAGTTTCATGAGTTGTAAAACTCTTATATTATATGTTACATTTTTATCATCTTATATGAGATGATCATTCCCATTAATTGTATTATATTATACAACTTACATTAACATCCTTATCCTAATATTATGTAACATTTTATGTTGTATATATACAACCTCTAAGGTTTATTCAATATATACCTTAGTTTATAAATCTTATTTATTTATAGTTTGTCACATTATTTAATGTGAATATCCTTACTTATATTAATTCCATCTAAATCCCCTTAATACCATATAATTTTTATCACATTTATAACATGATAGACCATAGTCTAAAATTCATTTTCCAACCTTAATATATTCGGTACAGCACTATACTTGTTTAAATTCCATTTTGACCACATAACATTATGTAATGTTATACCATATACTAATATCATATAATATGATATTTTTATTTCTTTTAACTTATAACCTATAGTTTTTATACAAAACTATTTTTCATGCCGAAATGGGCACATCTATTTAATCTAATATTATTATCTTACCATATCTTTATGTTTATTACAAAATCACCCCATTATTTATACCATGTTATACATACCATATAATATAACATCTTTAACTTATAAAAAGGTATAACCTATAGTTATTTTATTTAAAATAACCGAACAGACCCCTAGATCTGTTTTAATTTATTTTTCAACCCACCAACTTTCTATAATTATAATTTGGCCCACTTTATAACATACAGTTTTATAATATCATTAAAACTATATATTATACACTTATTTTATTAAATACTCTTATATAATTCCAAAAATCACCAAACTTCACCCAAAGGGTTATAAATATTATTCCTAACCCCTAAATTCTCGGTTATTACATTTCCACCCCACTTATTTATCCAAAGTGTAACAATGACATAATAACTATATATTATACATATATAGTTTATTTTAATTCCAAAATCAACCCAATAAATTCCTAAAAATTCCTAATAGCCCATGGGTGTTTATAATACCATTTTACACCCTTAAGTTTGGTAATAACATATATACCTCATATGTTATAAAAATGGTACAATTAAATACATAACTTATTATATAACCATAAATAAATTATTTAACTTATCTAATTTGGTCAAAACCTACCATATGGTCAAGGTTGACCTCCTTAATATTGCCTTGACCATTACCTTCCCTTATTTACGGTTTATACCCATAATTTTCCAGAAATTACCATTTAACCCCAAAACTTTATAAAACCTTATAATTTTTATTTTAAATCCTTTTAACACCTAATTTTTGGCTTTATTATTATATAGCCCCCAAATTTAATTTAATTATGGTTTAACCCCTTATACCTTGCGGTAATATATATTTGTTACCTAAAATCTAATTTAAACTTAATATACATAAATAAAATGGCCTAAAGTACATGGCCTTATTACAAACATTAGCGTATAAAATAAATTACACATAAATGCTCAAAAATGCATTAAACTCTCGGCCTCACCATGTATTTTCCATAAATTACCAATCTTCCACATAAAGTCTTAATTTGACTTTTATGTTACTTAATTACTTAGATAAATTTACTAACTCATTCCTTAACCACCTAAGGTCAAAATATGACCATATAAGCTATGTTCACTCATGGCACTACATATACATAAGCTTAAACATATGTTAATATACCAAAGTTGAGTTTTAAGTGATTTATACCTTGTTTTAGCCAAGGTAAAGCCTTGTTTGGCCACGGCACCTTAGAGGAAAAATTCCCACAGCTTCTTAGATGTGTTCTAGCAGCAATATAATGATATGGTTATGTCCCAAACTAGAACTAACCATAAGAGTAATTTAAGTCATGTAAAACATGAACTTTTACCTTGAAATCTCAAGGTTCTCCCAAGCTGCTCTCGGCCTATTTTTCCAACAGAAAGGAGGCATCAAAACACTCTTTAAACTCAGCTATATAACAGCCAATGATCTAGGTAGAAGAAAGCTAGGGTTTACCTTGATTAAAATGGCTTAAAATGGAGTTTAAGCTTGAAATCAGCCACCAAATGAAGTGGTTGCAATTGCTAATGATCAAGCATGATAAATGGAAGATTATAAGTCAAGGGAACAACAGAAGTCAAGCGGATTTGAAGTAGAAAAGGAATTAAGTGCTTAAAGCACATTTTTACCTTAATTATGTCTTAAGCTTGCTTCCCCCTTGAATATTGAGTTTCAGCCAAGATTTATCCTTCCCTTTGAACACCAACTCGTTCTAGATGATTGGATGGAAGTGGTTGGAAGTTAGATCAATGGAAAGAGGAAGAAAAGATGAAGAGAATGACATATAACATGTTTTGAATGTTTACCTTATGCCATGGGAGTTCCTCTTTGAAGTTGGCTGCTTCCTAGCTCTAAAATGAAGGAATGGAGGGTCTGGTTGCTGGCTGAACTCGTTTGGAATGGGGTAGAAGGAAAGAGAAAGTCAAATTTTGATTATAAGGTAAAGTAAGTTACTTTATGAAATAGTAAATGGTGAGTCATTAGATTGGCTAGATATTAGGTTGGAGGTTGCTTAATGAAGATGAAATCCTCCTTTGCTGTCGAAATTGGATGGTAAAAGCCAATGGATGAACATTGACCATGGTTTAGATTTAGGAATTTAAATGTTATTTTGGGTACTATTCACCCAAAATCACCAATTTTGATTTTATTTTTAACTTTATTTAGACTTTATAATATAGTCTATCATGTCACATTAATGTTATAAAGAATGTAATCTAGGTCTTAAAGTGACAAAAAGTCAATATCTTAGAGCTCATACACAAAAACGTGCTTTAAGGTGTTTTAGTGCACATTTTATGTCCCAAGGTGTTTCTGAGCTTGGTTTTCTTTGAGAATGGTTTTATTGTGTTAATTCATGAGTTAATATGCTTAGGATAAAATTTTAGGTCCTAAGGAGTTCATTTGGATATGTATTTACCCTAAACGGTCAAAGGGTGCAATTCTTGCTTTGTGTTGACCATTGATGTTCTAATTGATTTTTAAAGCATGTTCAGGCCTTAATTAATTTTATTAGATGTTTAATCAATGTTTTATTAGTTAGAGGTATTTCATGTTCATCCTTTTAGAAACAAAAAGACAAATCATTTTATTTTATTGCCAGAAAATGACCGTTTCATGAACATTAATTTTGAAAGATGATTTGGTTGAAGGTGCAAAATGAATAAACATTTTTTATATTTTCTTGAGATTGTAAATCAAAAAGACAAAAGACTGAAATTCGAACATCTAAACCTCATTAAAATGGAAATATCATAAACTCCTTACAAAATTGAAAAGAAAAATCAAGAAAGCAACATGCAACTAGACTCTAGCCTACTCGACAAACTGGAGCCCTTGCTCGATAAGGTCCTCAATCTTATGCTTCAATGCTCTACAGTCGTCAGTACTGTGTCCTGGTAATTGATGAAACTGGCAAAACTGATGGAGATGTTCCCCGGCTTGGGTGATCCCAGGGCTAGGTGTGAGAGGCTGTAGTAAGTCTAGCTCTTGTAGCTTCACGAGTGCTTGACTGAGAGGTCGGCCAATGTCGGTAAACTGTCTCGGTGCAGAGAACCTCTTGGATTGGGGTGAGGCCTTGATGCTCTGCTTTGCTGCACTGGGTTTCCGTATGGTGCTCACTTGGTATGAAACTCGAGCTACTTTGGCCGATCCTGACTTAAAGGTTTCCATACCCACATGCTGGGCTTTGGGTTGTCCCAGCTTTAGCTCACCTTTGTGAATCTTTTCTTCCATGACTCTTACCTGTCCCATCAGCATGTCGAAATTAGGGAAGTATGTGCAACTCAGCTCATTGTTGTATTGCTTCTGCATATTATCCACAATCATTCGAACCTGTTCTTGCTCATCCATTTTCATAGGCATAGTAGCGGCCTTCATCCTCCACCGATTGATGAAGTCGGACATTGATTCACTGTCTCTCTGCCGAGTGCTGGCAAGGTCGGACTTGGTGACTTCGAGATTCTTAGCATACTCGAAATGGTGCAAGAAAGCCTCACAAACCTCCTCATAGGTTTTGGTGTTCATCCTCTGAGTCAAGTTCCAACATTGAGGTATTTCATCGAGGTAACGGGCAAAGACCTTGGCCTTCTGCATGTCATTCAACCTGAGGATGGACATCTCCCTATCGAACATCGCTAGATGGACCTGCAGGTCTGAGGAACCCTTGTATAGAGCAAGTGTGGGTAACTTCAACTTTGGATGGAGATCAACCTCGGGGTATGACACCATAGAAGAGTGATCAAAACCAGCCGACTTGTTAGCCTTTTCCATGCGCTCGATCCTTTTCAGAGCCTTCTTGAGTTCTGCAGTTAGTTGGTGATCTGGGGTGGCTTCCCCTACGAATCCTTGCGCACCATGGGCCCCAACGAAGTTAACTTCGATGTAGTCACTCGTTCCCAGAGTCAGCGATCTTTCCTGAAATGTTTTCCTGATGACCAACCTCAAGGGAATTGATTTTGCTTTTCAGCTCTTCGATGATGGTGACATACTTAGCCTCCATGTCATTAGTCATGGACCTATGTTCTGTTCCATGGCATCAAAGGCGGCCCTGTACCTTTGCTCTAAGGCTGCAAACTGGGCCTCCATGCTGACTGGGTTTCCTCCCTCTGCCATACTTGGGATTCGGGCTTATCTGTTGGAAAACAAAAGTGGATTGAGCTAAAATTCTGTACCGTGAAGAAGTTTTAGGTTAAAACTTGTTTGGGCTGCAAGAAAAGCACGTGAGCTGGAATGTTTTGAAGATTGTGGGTAGGCACTGAGTCCCGAAATGAGTTGGAAGGGAGGCGCCTAGAAATGTTTGAAGAATGTGGCTCTTGGGCTAGAATATTTTGAGAATTGGGCGCTTGAGCTAGAATGTGTTTGGGCTAGAGGTAAAGCACATGGGCCAAAATGATTTATAAACCACGTTCTTGATGTGAATTGGAATTTGGGCCTTGTAATACTGATTGGGCCTAAAAGATGATACTTGCGCCTAGGATATTGGGTCAAAGCCCAAGTGAAAAGTCGTCCTAGACTAGAATGAGCCTTGAAATGGAAAGGCCTGGTGGATCTTCATGAACTGCTTTAGGTGGATTTGTTTTTCACGGGCCTAGAACTAAAGTGATAACTAAAATTGGGCCGAAAGAGAGAAATCACCCAAGTCTAAACTTTTGGGCCGAAGCCCAAATGACTCACATATCAAACCAAAAAACAGGGCCTCTAGGCCGCAAACAATAAAGCCGTAAATTCGGGTTGGGCTGAGTTGATGTAGGAAAAGTTTCTATCAATTTCTAGGCTGGGTAGTGGGCCGATCATGCAGGTAAACAAGGCCCACACAAATTCAACATGTCCTCACTAGACGTTAAAATCAAAACGGGTATGGATCGATCCGGAGAGGTGCTTGGGGCGCGGGCTCAGGTAACCACAAAGGAATAGGCCTTGCACGCTATTCTCCTTGGGCTTCCCCACTCTTTTCACATCACCTGAAGGTGTGTGTCTACGGTCGGCTCTTTGACTGACCAAACAAAGGGCTAGGTAAGGGCACTGCTAGGAAAACGCTTGGGGCTAAGGCCCAGGTATTAAGGGGGTGTGGTTAGACGACACCCTCCTCTTTTCCTGCTTATTCATAGCACCTAAAAGGTGTGAGTCCTTGACAGGGGACCCTCAAATGGGTCCCGGGGTGAAATTGGTTTGCGTGGACCCTCGCTCTCATATGATGCAAGGGTGCAGAAAAATAAAGTGCGCACAAAAGTAAACAAACAATGTAATAAAGCCATAAATAAACATTTTCGAGTTAAGCCCTCTTTCTTAAAATTAAACAAGTTAATATTAAGAAGTTGTCCCCAGCAAAGTAACCATTTTGTGAGCCTCGGTTTTTAAACCCTACCCTATGTTGATTAAGTTGATTGGGATCTAGTCGGGTTTTAGGTCCACTTATAACCTAAGATTAATAACTATGTCATATAACATTAATTATTAAAACCTAAGCTAGCTCACTGGAACCTATTATGAGTCGCCACCTAATTTTAACCTAGATCAAATTTGGAAAGGAGAGTTCGGGTTCGGGGGCTTGGTATACGACTTATTTAGGGTTCAATTACTTTCATTACCCCTAGAAGTCGTTTTTCCTCTACTTAGTTTAATTACGGCTTATTACGAGTCGTTTTTACCTAAGTGCGCGAGCCTTTGTCTTTTTGTGTTTTTTAGCATTTTTTGATAGAAAATGAAAGTGGAGACTGAAAATACCTAAACTAGGGTTTCGGAGGCAGAATTAGGTCAAATTTTGTTTACGTCCGTAGCCACGGACCCCAGGTCCGAGACCACGGACCCCGGTTAACCTAATTATACAGAAAAGTCGAATTTGAGAAAAAACGAAATTTTGAAAAGTCCGGGGCCACTGACAAGCTGTCCGTGGGCCCGGACATTATTTAAAAAAACCTAAATTTTGAAATTTTAAAATCTCGCCGCCGTCCGTGGGTGTCCGTGGCCACGGACAACCCGTCTGTGGTCCCGGACCACCCACGGACAGGGGTTTTTAGGCGGTTCCCGACGGTTTTTTCGACTCAAATTTTATGGGTATGTAGCCTGAAAGATTATAAACACGTTAGTAATTGAAAGAACTCAATTTGAAATCAAAATTAACATGAAACTTAGCAAACAAGTAACAAGGCTGTAGCTAAAACAAATAGTGATACAGAAGCCAAAAAGAGTTAGTTTGAACCCAAATTTTGAGGCAAGACTGATAAAGTCGTAGGGAGTTAGGAAGGTGGAATTTCTACCTGTTTTACCTTCGGATTTAAAATGATTCATCACACCGGGATTCGTCAAGTGCCCCGTTGATGGCAGACCCGAAAGATTTTCGAACCAAGCTTCTGGTTGTTCTTGCTGTTCTTCACGTTTTGGTGGTGTTTATGTAGGGTTTTGATGATTATTGGTACTTTGGGGATTGGAAAACGAGTTTAGATGGTGATTTCGGGGGATTTTCGGTATGATTTGGGTGGCCGGGTGTTGAAAAACGTGAGAGAGAGAGAGAGGGGAGGCTGTGCTTTCTGACTTCCTAGGGTTCGTGAGCTTATGAGATTCTGATTTTATCAAAAGATCTATCCCTTTATATAGACTTTCTTAAAGATAAAGAAAATCTAGTAAAAGTAAGATTTTTTGGCATTTTAATTAAGTGACTTCCCAAAGGAATTTTGCTGTGAAATTTTAACCACATGTCAAGGATGGCAATTATGATTTTTCTGAAGTGGAATCGAATTTTTAAAATGTTGGAATATTTTTAAATTCAATTTCTCGTCAGATTCAATCAGAAATTGCTAGAAAATTATTGGAAGTTCGAAAAATCAAAATTCCAACGCCATTATGCTTAAAATGTCATCCTCTATCATGGGTTAAAATTTCAAAGAATTTTTAATTGATTTGACCCTTCTTTGGAGGAGAGAGAAAGCCTATAGGGGGCTTAGGAGCCTCGAAAAATTACGAAAATGTCCGGGAGATGACTAAGCTGTCCCTAGTACTCTGAATGTGCCGATCAAACTGGGAACCCTCGCTACTTGACCAAACTGGCCTATTAGTAGAGACTCTCTTCCGGGGGTTGAAATTTGGGGTATAACACAGGTCTTGTGACGCACCTAGATAATGCAACTAGGTCTTATGACGAGCCTATATGAATGAGATGAATGCAATGTGTTTGATGAGAGTGGGTAAGCTAAAGGGTATTATTACGAGCCTAAAGGAATGCAACTAGGTCTTATGACGAGCCAAAAGGATGGTTCTAGGTCTTATGACGAGCCTAAAGGATGGGATCTAGGTCTTATGACAAGCTAAAAATGGGATTTAGGTCTTATGACGAGCCTAAGGATGGTTCTAGGTCTTATGACCAGCCTAAGGATGGTTCTAGGTCTTATGACGAGCCTAAGGATGGTTCTAGGTCTTATGACGAGCCTGAGGATGGTTCTAGGTCTTATGACGAGCCTAAGGATGGTTCTGGGTCTTATGACGAGCCTAAAGGTAGGATCTAGGTCTTATGACGAGCCTAAGGATGGTTCTAGGTCTTATGACGAGCCTAAAGGTTGGAACTAAATGAAAGTGAGTTAAGTGTATGATGGGTCTAAATGAATGTAAGAGGATTAGGGCTCAAGACGGGCCTGTGGATGTTTGAGTATGGAGATAGGGCTTAGGACGGGCCTGAGGAAATTTGATGTGAAGGTAGGGCTTAGGACGGGCCTGAGGAGATTTGATGTGGAGGTAGGGATTAGGACGGGCCTGGGGAAATTTGATGTGGAGGTAGGGCTTAGGACGTGCCTGAGGAGATTTGAGGTGGAGGTAGGGCTTAGGACGGGCCTGAAAGATATGAGAGGGGTTTGAACCTTTGGGTTTCGGGTTTTTGGGCCTCAATCGGTGTCGTTGTTGCAATTGTTGGGACCAACAATTGCCCCCAGTATTTTTCCCTAAGGCAATCTGAGATTTTATAGTTCGTGGCAATCGATCGGAACGATCGATTGCCCCCAGTATTTTCTTTTGAATTAACCGCGCGAAGCGAGCCTTTCCCTCACCAGGTCAGGGTCCATTTGTTGTGGTGCTTCCTATTCTACACTTGATGTGTTAAATACTACATTCATCCTCTCCTTTCGGTCATAACATCTTGATCATTGAATTCGACATTTGTTTAACTTACTCCTTCGGTCTGTTACTTTCACCTGACTGGATACCCAACTACTAAGTCGGAAGTCTTTAGAGCTTATATCGTGGCCATGGGGAATGATGAATGACAATGGGGTCATGGAGGATTATTTGGGGTATGTGGAGCTATGTAGATGACCAAAGCTGCAACTTGCTCCTTCTTTCAGGTTTGCTTCCTCTTGTCTTGAAGCTACTTCGTGATGACTTTGTTTGTTAACTTGTACCTTCGGGTTGTCCTTTTACATTGCTCTTCTCCCTTCTGATTTTGGGATTTCGTCAAGGCTTTTGAGATTTGCCTTTCTTAGAATCTCTTTTCCCTCGGGTTTCTTATGTTTCCCGGTTTTGAACTTTAAGAGCTGTTTTTGATGTGAGCTCCTTTTTGACCCTGTGTCACTTTGGGACCATTTGCGGATCATTTTGTCATGCTAGTAGCGGTTTTGCTTCTTTGAACACGTGGAGTTGCAATCTGAAGGTCGAGATCCTTGCTTCCTTTGGTCATCGGGTTGGATGCTCATCATTGGCTGGGCTTGTTTTGTGGAGCTTTCAAGTGCAAGAAAAGGGAGTATATGAAAGGCTCAGCGGGGGTGCCTAAGGTTTAGTGTCAAGTTTCACAAGCTTTTGGCCATGTGGTGCTGTACCTAGGTGCTTCGTCATCCTTAATAGTTGTGTATCCGTTCTTTGTTACTTTTCGCAGGTCTGAGAGTAAATTTACAAATAATCTCCTTCGATCAGAATCATACCGTTTGCCTCACCTTTGAATGTAATATTACTGGAGTTGTGTAAAAATGACATGGTCGTTCTCTCTTGGTTTTACCACTCAAAACGCTCTCACGCAATTCTCGTTCACGCGCCTAAGCAATAGAAATAATCGTTTTTGGTCTTAAACTCATATTACCCCCAATATTGTTTCAGGGTTTCACAAACTTTTGAATGCCCAGGTTATTCATGGACGGTGATTGCATGTGTGATGGTAAATGATGGTGGTGAGTGGTGATGAGATGATTTTGTGAAGAAATGATGGATGATGTGGTGACTGACCGACATATCTTTTTCTGGAGTTTTTCTTGCTTTTGCTTTGGGTGGACTGGTGGAATGGTGAAGTGAGGATTGTGGTAAACGTATGTGAAGTGAGGAGTTGATCTTGTTCATGGTGTGAGTGATGACTATGGATGTGGCAAAGTTTGCTCATGGTGGTCACAAAAGTGCTCCACAAGGGGATACTTCTTTTTGTTTTTTTTTGTTGAATTATGAATGACTAAATGCATGCATAAATGAGAACTTACACGGAATGAAAATCCTTATTTCACAAATAACAAAGATAACTGTAATTTCAAAAGACAAGGACTATCTAGATAGATAAAATTGAACTACTGAGAAAGTTGAAAACGTAATTAAAAGAAAACATAAGAATTGAACAATATCTAATAGTGCCCGAACATAGGATTCATGTAGAAGTTGCTGTCTTCATGGGAATCGGAAGCCTCGGTCGATGAGATCTTGAATTTTATGCCTCAGATTCCTACAATTATTGGTGCTATATCCTGGTAACTTGTGAAATTGGCAGAATTGATTGAGGTGTCCTCCTGCTTGAATAACCCCGGGATGAGATGCAAGAGGCCATAGTAGATTCAGTTCCTGCAGTTCCATGAGGGCTTGACTGAGAGGTCGGCCAATGCTGGTAAACTGTCTCGGTGTAGAGAAACGCCTAGGTCGAGATGATGCTTTGGTTTTCTGTTTTGAAACTGGGATTGCTACAACTGGCTTCGCCTTCAATGTCTTGTTGCCCACTCCCCGAGCTTTGAGCTGTCCTACCTGTAACCCGGCACTGTAGGTTTGCGGGCACATGGAATTCTCGCCTAGGGGGGTGTTGGTAATCCCGACTTAGTGCAAGATCTCAAGGAATTTAAACTGGTCATCTTGGGAGTTTCTCCTGGTTGTCTGCTTGCCTTCTCGAGTTCTGCAGCAATTTCCTTGGTATTCCCTTGTGAACCTTGGGCCCTAATAGAACTAACTTCAATACAGTTGTGAAGAGAACTAAGAAGCCTATTCACTAGTTCATTTTGGACTTGACGTCCGGCCTCAAGGGAAAGGGTCTTTGTTTTCAATTCTTCAATTGTGGCAATGTAGTTAGACTCCATGGCGTTTCTGACGGCACTATGTCTCTGCTCCATGGCATTAATGGTGTCCATGTACTTTTGTTCCAACGCTGTGAGATGGACATCCATGTTGATTGGATTTCCACCTTCACCAATACTAGGAATTGGGTTTACCTGTTTCCAAAGCGCCGTCTGCTAGAAAACAAAAGAGGACAGAGCCGAAATTCTGGGTCACGAAGATGTTTTAGGTTAAAACTTGTTTGGGCCACAAAAAGAGTACATGAGCTGGAAAGTCTTGAAGATCGTGGGTATATGCTAAGGCCTAAATGAATTAGAAGAGAGGCACCTAGGTCGAAATGTTTGAAAAAAAATTTGTCTCTTGGGCAGGAATGTTCTGAGAATTGGGCACTTGGGCCAAAATGTGTTTGGGCTAGAAGTAAGGCGTATGGGCCGAAATGATTTCTAAACCATGTTCTAGATGTGAATAGGAATTTGGACCGAGTAACCCTGATTGGGCATAAAGGATAATGCATGTGTCTGGGGTTTTGGGCCAAAGCCCGAGTGAAAAGTTTTCCTAAACTAGAACGGGCCATGAAGTGGAAAGGCCTGGTGGATTTTCATGGACTGCTTTAGGTGAATTTGCTTTTTGTGGGCCTAGAACTAAATTGATAATTCAAATTGGGCCAAAAAGAGAGAGAAATCACCTAAGTCTAAACTTTTGGGCCGAAGCCCAAATGACTCACATATAAAACCAGACAGGGCCTTTGGGCAGTAAACAAATAGAGCTGCCAATTTAGGTTGGACTAGGTTGATGTAGAAAAGTTCCTATCAATCTCTAGGCTGGGTAGTGGGCCCATCATACAAGCAAACAAATCCCACACAAATTCAACATGTCCTCACTAGACGTTTAAATCAAACTGGGTATGGATCGATCCGGAGAGGTGCTTGGGGCATGGGCCCAGGTCACCACAAAGGAATAGGGCTTGCACGCTATTCTCTTTGGGCTTCCCCACTTTTTTTCACATCACCTGAAGGTGTGCATCTACGGTCGGGTCTTTGAACGACCAAACAAGGCTAGGTAAGGGCACTGCTAGGAAAATGCTTGGGGCTAAAGCCCAGGGATTAAGGGGGTGTGGTTAGACAACACCCTTCTCTTTTCCCCCACTTATTCACATCACCTAAAAGGTGTGAGTCCTAGACAGGGGACCCTCAAACGGGTCCCGGGATGAAATCAGTTTATATGGACCCTCACTCTCTTATGATGCAAAAGTATAGAAATTTAAATTGCGCACAAAAGTAAATAAACAAAGTAATAAAGCCATAAATAAACAATTTTCGAGTTAAGCCCTATTTCTTAAAATTAAACAAGTTAATATTAAGAAGTTGTCCCCAGCAGAGTCGCCAGTCTGTGAGCCTCGATTTGTAAACCCTACCCTATGTTGATTAAACTTGATTGGGATCTAGTCGGGTTTTAGGTCCACTTATAACTTAAGATTAATAACTATGTCATATAACATTAATTATTAAAACCTAAGCTAGCTCACTAGAACCTATTATGAGTCACCACCTAATTATAACATAGATCAAATTAGGAAAGGAGAGTTCGGGTCGGGGGCTTAATATTCAACTTATTTAGGGTTCAATTACTTTTATTACCCTTAAAAGTCGTTTTTCCTCTACTTAATTAATTACGGCTTATTACGAGTCATTTTAACCTAAGTGCGTGATTCTGATTTTTTTTTTGTATTTTTAACATTTTTTGACAGAAAATTAAAGTGGAAACTGAAAATACCTAAACTAGGGTTTCGGAGGCAGAATTAGGTCAAATTTTGTTTACATCCGTAGCCACGGACCCCAAGTCCGAGACCACGGACCCCAGTTAACCTAAATATACAGAAAAGTCTAATTTAAGAAAAAACAAAAATTTGAAAAGTCCGGGGCCACAGACAAGCTGTCCGTGGGCCCGGACATTATTTAGAAAAACCTAAATTTTGAAATTTTAAAATCCCGCCGCCGTCCGTTAGGTCCGAGGTCCCGGACCACCCACGGACAGGGGTTTTCAGGTGGTTCCCGACGGTGTTTTTAGCTCAAAATTCATGTGCTTGTAGCCTAAAAGATGCACAAGACGTTAGTACTTAAAAGTCCTCAATTTGAAATCGAATTTAATGCGAAACTTAACAAACAAGTAATTGGACAGAAGCTTAAACAAACAGCAACTCATAAGCTATGAAAGGTTAGTTTGCGCTCAAATTTTAACAGAAGACCAATGAAGTTGTAGTGAATCAAAAGAAGGAGGTCTCAACCTGTTTTACCTTCTGTGTCAATGAGATTCTTCACGTCGGAATCTTTCGGTTCTCCATTGAAGCCGTTTCCGAATTGGATTCGAACTGAGCTTCTTACCTTTGAGAATTGGTGATGTTCTTTATGTTTTGGTGGTGCTTTGAAGGTGTTTTGATGATTGTGGATGTGATGGGAATTGAAAAATGTGTTCCAGTGTTGATTTTGGTGAGATTTTGGTATTGTTTTGGTGCTTGAAGGTGCAAAAACGTGGGAGGCTGGCTATGGAGAAGAGTTTTGACTGCTTAGGGTTCTGAGTGCTTGTGAGATTGTCTATTTATCAAAAGATCTATCCCTTTATATAGACTTTCTTAATGATAAAGAAAATCTAGTAAAAGTAAGATTTTTTGGCATTTTAATTAAGTGACTTCCCAAAGGAATTTTGCTGTGAAATTTTAGCCACATGTCAAGGATGGCAATTATGATTTTTCTGAAGTGGAATCGAATTTGTTAAATGTTGGAATATTTTTAAATTCAATTTCTCGTCAGATTCAATCGCAAATTGCTAGAAAATTATTGGAAATTCGAAAAATCAAAATTCCAACGCCATTATGCTTAAAATGTCATCCCCTATCATGGATTAAAATTTCGAAACATTTCAAGCTGATTTGAGCCTTTTTTAGAGGAGAGAGAAAGCCTATAGGACGTCTTGGGAGCCATAAAAATTACGAAAAAGCCCCTGACGATGACGAAACTGCTTCCCATGTCCCGGAATGCGCCGATCGAGCCGGAATCTCTCATTACTTGATTGAAGTGCCTCTCACACACCAAAGCCTTACAGACCCTAACCAGGGGGGTCAAAATTTTGGGTATAACAGTTGGCTGGCTAATGTGGTGAGTCACCACCCTTAAAAACTGGCCCCCTTGTTAAACAAAAGTATTTTTGGCCTTTGTTGACCAATTAACTAAACTAAGTTGACTAAGGACTAAACTAGGCACTATTTTGCACTATTCACAAATTAGTGCACATATTTGTGAAATTTTTGATTTCCCATTGATTAAGGCTTCCTAATGTGATACTAAGTAGTACACAAGTTTATTAAGGAGTAATCAGGGGCATTTAGCCACTCAAAACCCCTTTGTAAGACAATTTTTCAAAAATGTGCTTTAAGAGTCCTTAATGCACAATTTGTGTTTTAACTTGTTTTTGAGCTTAGTTATGTTTGGTAATTGGTTTAACATGTCCATTAACATGTTACTAAGGTATGAGAATGATATTTGGGTGTTACCCAAAGTTACTCCAAGCTTAGAGCACATTTTTGCTCAAATTGCTCTTATAGTGTTTCCTTGTGTTTTCTTTGCTTTAAATTGTTTCTTAATGTTTCTAAGGCATAATTTAGCCTTCTTATATCTTATTTAGACATTTAAACACCATAGATAGGTTTGGGGTATTTCACTACTAGGGACCGTGTCCCACTAGGTTCAAACCTAGTATGCATATATCATCATTTATACAGCACTAACTTATTCCCCATAGCCATAAATCATGGCACAATTCAATCATATCACACATTGTACTTGACAAGGTACTTAACAATCTCATAATCCTCAGGGGTATTTGCAAGGGATACCCAAAGGTATCACCTATATATATGCCTAGTACCTCGCGAGGATACTTACACATCACTACAGCGTGTATGTGTGTACATATATGTAACAATGGCTAACTGCGGGGAAGCAGTCTTAAAGACCAGGACGATACGGTCCCCAACCCCATATTAACCAATGTCTATAGCTACCCGCAGACACACCGGTCTAATGACGAAGGACTCTACGGTCCACGGCCCCTTGGGTAACCAACCTCTACAACTACCCACAGACACACCGGTTTAATAACGAAGGGCTCTGCGGTCCACGACTCTATGAGTAGTATCACCTAATTTCTATAATCACCCGCAGACACACCGGTCTAATGACGAAGGACACTACGGTCCACGGCTCCTTGGGTGATGTCACTCGCAGACACACCGGTCTAATGACGAAGGACTCCATGGTCCACGGCTCTTCGAGTGATGCCATAAATCTCAATTTCTATTCATATCTGTGTCCACTTGTGGGAAGTTTCAAGAGTCATCCAATCCCGATATGGTCAGCGTCAGTGTTGAACTATCTTTCACCTTAATTTGAGTTCAATCTCCCTTGATCGGACCAGGATCAAGTTTGACTTCCCACTCAATTTCAATCAATCAATAATTTACCCATTTCTAATCTTATTTCTTCTTGATATTTGCCACCTTGTGTTCAATTGATACACAAGTCAACTAGTGTAATTAATCTAGTCATCGGCATATAGAATCGTATATCCTAACCATGAACCAAGTTCTCTCGACTTACAATCATTCATACAACTCCTAGAGGATTTACTTCCACTAGGTTACACATCGGTCTCATACCGATTCACTCATCGCACTTTACAATAATCGGTTTCATACCAAGTCATAAATTACATAATACGGAGTTTTCTACTCCTTCTATATGATGTCTCACATCAGAGCTACAAGATAGTCCTCCTTGAATTCTCACTTCAGAGCAGACAAGCTAGGCGTTTATGTGTATAATGTTCGCATAATTAATTGGAACTAGGGTAAGAACACTCTTATATGTTCTCCCTTTCCTATTCGCCATAACTACTGCAAACTATATATATATATATATATATATATATATGTTCATACATGTAATACATTACAATATTACATCAAGTAATATAATATAGTCATAAGACTTATACTGTACATACAATAATCATTCATAGCATGAGTACCATGCGTTATGTACCTATATGTACAGTATATGTTAAGCGCGCGAAATCGCTTTACCCCCCTTAAAAGGGATTACACCCACGTAATCTACGAATATATCATCTTGAAGTAATAAGTTCAAGATGTTCCACTCATGTGGAATATTCGTGCACTAATGTGTTACATATTACATTACCCCTTTTTTCTAGGGTCGGGCACTAGCCACTCTGGCTATACTACCTATCTTGGTTAGGTATATGTATATTCATATACGGTTTGATCGGGAGATGTAAACACATCATTTGTTTTCCCAAACCTGTTAGGTATGTCAAACCTAAGCAATAAGGGCCTACTCGCTCCGCAAGCAGTATGCCCAACTACTTTAGGTTAGTTTACCCTTTTAAGTAGTAGTTTCATGCTGGTTTCAACTCCACGTGACGGTGTTTTCTACATGATATTCCATAATTATGGGAATGGAGGAAAACTATATTGCTGTGTGGTATCATTGTCACACATGCTAATTATTCCGACTAGCTCTTTTATTCAACCTCTCTAAGTTCTATACATGCTCATGGTATATTCCCAAGAGTTCATGCTACCCTACCGAACTAACCTTCGGTGTAAGGGTTATCGAGCTATGCTCTAGCACCTGGTGCTTGCAGTAGTTATCTCTAAAATCTCAAGATGAGTCTGATATGCGTAACTAACTGGCGCCTCATGACTCCAAGTTATTTCTCTCCGGGATGAGTTCGTTCCTAAGGTACCTTGTAGGTCCTCTTTTTTGGTGTGAACTCGTATCCCTTGTGTGCTGGTATTTTACTACACACATATAGTTCATCTCTACTCTAAATTAGGGGAATCCATTGGTTTATTTGATCTTCCTTGTTTTGCTTCTCACCAACATAATTTAGTTAATAGTAGTTTATAATGGTCGCCTTGTTGCGCACCATGTACCAGTCGATTAGACGGTTTTCCGCTATTACGGTTTGCATGGAGTACTTAATCTCCAGCTTAAAGTATCTCCTAAAATGCTAGCCTTTGCCCTTCATCTATTGTAATCATACAATACGATTATGGGTTTTAACTTGGCAAAAATTTGTTGTTCAACCCTAATTGGTACTAATGTTTTATGGTTTGAGCATGTGGTTATTATTACTCAATGCGACTTCATCGCCGGGCCCTCAGCGCATCATGTAACTCTCTTGTGCCCCCTTCCTGGGTAGCATCTATAACATTACAAAGGTTCTCTCAAAGTACATAACATCGTGCTATCATGAGCAACTCTCAAAACCTCATAAGGTACCATAAATCATCTTCTCATTATGGGTTCTCCTTGCCCTTATCATTAAATCGGCCTTTGGCTTCCTCGTTTACGAAAACTCTAGAACTTGTGTTCTAGCTTCTCCTCTGTGGAGTTACGACCTTCTATCGTTTTGCTATCAAGTTATTCTTGATTTCCCCAACCTTGTTGGTTTGACTGAGATCTCTCTCGTAAATTCATGGTTTACCTAGTCAGGATTCCAATCTCTGACTTAGACATAGGGTTGATTACCTCCTGGGTCCTTACACTAATCGTTTACATACATAGGATACCGTAGTGATACATTACTACTTACCTAACTAACTCAAGGTAAGTTTCATCAGGCCCACAAGCACCTAGGAGTGTGGTTGTCCCGTGTCTCATTTAGTGCACTCATAGTGTTCGTACCCGATGGTTATCACACTCTTAGTCCCGATAATTTATGTTGGAGTAACTAGGCTGCCAATTCTTAACCTTTAGTGTTAGAATGGCCCTAGAAGGTTCTCTGGTTCTGTGGGTTCCTTGCTCAATATGTATATTCATTACCTTCTTCTAAGATAGGTGTTTGTGACCTAGCGCCCTAATATTGGGTTTCACATGCTCATTATCTGGTATCTATGTGTGGGGATTAGTATTTGTTTACTATCTCTTTCCCGTTCACTCCTAGGCTGGTGACGCCGTTTAGATATGGGTTTTCAGTTCTCGAACTCCCCCCAATTCATTGGGTTACACCCTCTGGTGTAATCTGGACTCCACGATAAGGGTTGACACATCGTGTTTTTCCTATCTTATGGTAGTGCCTCTTTATAGTCTGATATTAATCAGTGTTTGTGATTTATCACCATCGCTTTCTTAGATTTGGGTCATTATGGTGGTACTAAAGATATCCTTCGGTAGGCCTATGCCGTACAGTATTTAGGCTCAGTGCCTATTCTGATAGCTTAATAATTATTGGTCTCTGTATTTAATTTAATCCTAGTTGGTTCTAACACTTTCTCCTAAGGGTTACAATTGGGTACTCACAAACTTAGTGGGTTCTGCTGATCATCACTCTCCGTTATGTCGTCCTAATTCCTATTCAACTCGTATTACCTCCATCCTCCTCGAGGTAACGGTATCTTCCGTCCTCAGGTAAATTCATTGTTCAGTTAATATCCACTGCCCTCAGTACGGGAGTTTAGCAGCATAATGGATTCACAACATCCACAGTGTGTGTGGTGCGGGCATAACATCAGGCCCCTCCATTGCACGTTCGCATCTGCCTATTCTTCTCTTATGACTCAAAAATAGTTTGCCATAACGACACTTGTCTATTATATTCATCCACTCAGTTGAATGGGTTTTAATTAAAATCTTGGCTTGTATAGCTCACTTCTTGCCCTTCGGCAATATTCAATGGTAGTGGTTTAACCACAAGTGTCGTGCACTCCCTAAGTATGGTTGTGCTGGTCCTGAAGACTCGACACTCCCCATCGGTATTACTTGACATTTAAGGTCCATACCGACACTAGGGTTAGGCTCATAGGCACTAATTACTATTGTTCTCATTAACTCCCTTTTCACACTCTGCTAAATGGTGTATTCTTTTCAGGTTTAATGGTCAGACCGGCTATGTCTTCCCGAGGTTTTATCAACCTCCAAACCAAAGGTTTCGTAACCCTACGTTTAAAAAGGCTATGTCCTTGCTTCATTGCATTACGAATCACATGGAAGTTCAGTGTTTATTGGTAACCACCCGGACTAGTCGGTCCTATGGGGATAGTTTACCGTCGCTGCACTTGCTATAGCAAGTGCGCAAGGCAGGTTGAAATTTAGTACTTTGGTTAGTATAGCACTTGTTGTGGCAAGTGCGCCATGTAGAATGAGCCACCAGTACGGTGCGTGTCAGTTGCAGTGCTATTCCCTAATTGGGTTTCCACTCCTATCGAGGAGGCTCTTGTTCAGATTAATACAGTCCCATTCCCGCACTCGTTCCCACAAGTTTATTGTGGTAGTAAAGTATTACTTCCCTTCCAAGCTGTTGCATGATAGCAATTTAGCAAGTTCTTACTACAGCTCTCATGATCTCTCCACATGCACGTCGGGCCATCTTGAACCTTTGGTGTCCCATGGGTTCAGAGTCACTCGCATTGGGTGAGACTTCGAAAAGGTTATCAGTTCCGTCTGTTACATATCTCTTGACTTATTGTTCCACCTCCTTCCCCCCAGGTGCATTTATCAGTGCTTTTCCTGGATGTAAGACAGGGTTACTTCCCTTATGGCAAGCTGACCCCGTTATTCCTACGGGAATTATCTCCTCAACCTCGGTTTAATATTAAACTCAAACTGGGTACGGTAAACATTACGTCATTACCAGGACCCCCAGTCCTAAACAATTCATCACATCACAAGTTCTCATCTTTCCCAATTTTCATAATTCTCATAGCAACCACATCGGGTCTTCCCGATCCGGAGGAATTGTCCTTCTCCATGGTGGTTCTCATTTCATTGCCTTTCTAGGCGGTACTCAAGGTACGGCCTACGGCGGGTGGGGTACCATTGCAAATTCTCGGGATGCTCTCCTTTCGAGTGTGAGCGGTGCCTACCGTCTTTGTGTTACTTGGGGTTGCTAGACCTTCACCATCTTCCGCCGCGCCTCGTCCTTCCTTAGTACACTTTCCAGGACCTCTCCTTGACGTCAGTCAGGAGGAAGGCTAGACCCTTACTTGGTATCGTACCGTAGTCTCGGTTGTTAAATATTGAAGTGCCTCTACGGCTATTGTGTGCAAGCATTAAGCATTGCATCGACCTCACAAGGTTACGTATCCTCACAACGTTTCCCGTATTCCCAAAAACCTATGCTCACTGTCTAAATCCTATTATCTTGTCATTAGAGCGGTACTCCTCTCTGATACCACTTTTGTAACACCCTTACTCTAATCGGCTCCTAATCATCTTACTTAACATAGTAATCTCAGCGGTAATCTAAACAATCGAACTACTGGTGTCACCGCTCTCACTCGCCCATACGAGTAATAACGTGCTTACTGATATATTCATAATACGTAACAATGTCCCACAGTGACAACAAGAGATAGACTTAACTTTCCATTCTAACATAAATACAACCCTAGTGAGCAATCTAAGTATTCCATTCCTATGCACGTTTCTATGTTCGTATCGAAATACGATAGTACAAATCTAAACAGCTATGACTAAATTACCCAGCGCGCCCCGCTCTCTATCGACACCAGAAGCTGCATACCTGAAAAATGTTTGTTTGTGGTAAGGAATCAGCCCCTGTTGAGTATGCTACTACATGACTGTCATGCCCCCACAGACCCTCAGTTAATTGGTCGAGAGCATGCAGTTCATTTTCTTGCATGTAGTTTAATATACAACTGTAAAGCAATAAATATATTGCAGTAAACTCAAATAGCAAACAAGCCCCCGGCTTCACATATCACACCACAATAAACCAACTGAAAGCGTCACAACACATATATGAGTACAAAGACTCCACTCCACCAAACACTTAATAGTTCATATTCGAGTGCAGCGACTCAAGTCAACCAATCAATCCACAATAATCCACACATGAGTACAGCGACTCGACTCTACCAATTCACAACATACATATGAGTACAGCGACCCAAATAAACCAATCCACAACACACATTAGAGTACAGCGACTCATTTCAACAAATTCACAAACATACATCATATAACCACATAGCATTACCAATGAACAACAAGGCGAAACAACGAGGATTATAAACAAGTATAGGTTCCCGTCTTTGGCGTACAAGCCCAAATAATGTTTGCCTAATGTACGAGCTAATATAGTTGTTCGTAATTGTTCAGTCATACCTAATGACGACGTCTTGTTAACACGACGCGCCTTTAAGTTACCCATCTCTTATGGCGGGTCACCCACGGCAGTAGCCACTCCAGTGGTAGAGTCTCCGACCGATGAACCTACGGATACCCTCACGGCATCCTAGTATCGTTAATTGATCACAATTCTCACCAAGAGCCACATCCTCTTGATTAACTTATCTATACCATCGCATCACATTATCATTTTGACTAAGGTTGTTAGTCCAATCCTAAGTATGTCGACTCAGGATCCAGTGTTAGATACGAGAGCGGCATTAAAAAGGCCAATGTTCCGTATATAAGTCTCGGATAATATATATATCTTATTATTCTAATGCTACAACATTTTTCTTACGTTCCTTATATTACACATATAAGATAGCATCATAGCCACTAGTTCGTTTTATAAATATGTTCATATATATGAACGGTACTGTTATCGCACAACAGTAATAATATAAGCAGTGTTAATACACAAGTCACGCATATTAATTTACACAAGCAGACATTCAATCTTAACATAGATTTTCACTCAATGTCTGAACTGAGGAAATCCTCAGAGACAATCAAGCCACATAATAACATACCGTGCACTGGGATTATAGGACTGTGGAGTATGAATCAGCAAAATCCTCTGGTGATCCTCGAGACGCCTCTAACAATCTAATAATAAGTATCACACTATGTATTAGCATCTCGTACAACAACATTAATCTATGGTTCCCCGTACCGTCGCTAATCTCTTCCCGTTCATTCCCCGTTATCCACTAATTACGTCTCTCGGGTTTTCGGTATAACTCGGGATTAGTTTTACGTAAACGTTACAATATATGCATGGTTACGTCATAGTATATTAATATACTTAAACTTATACATTCATTATACGCATGTATATTATAATACATCATATATTATATAGTTTTGAAACTATATTGCATGTATAATCTTTATCATGTATTATACATCCTACCTTAGTATTTATTTATCTAAGGTTAGTTTACACAAGTGTAAAATGTGGTATATTTCACATTTAAAATACCTTGAATTATATAATTCCTTATTACTCCATGTACACACATAACATTAGAATTTAATTAACTAATGTTTATAATTCTTTTCTCCTTATCTTATATTTTCCCACTTATAATATTATATGGTTGTTGAACCATATTATATTTCTCACTCCATAACATATATTCATTTATATATATGTATTATGGGACCTTTTATTATATGGTAAGTTTTAATAATATATTCATTCTTCCTTAATGAATATTCCTTATATTATAAATGTTATAATCCTTATAACATTATAAACCATATTATAAACTTTATTTCAAAACACCCGTATTACCGAACAGCCACTTTGATTTTCTTTTATTCACAAAACCACCACATTATTTATATAATGTTACATTATAGTAATATAACATATATTATGACATTTATATTCTTATACCATTTATAACCTATAGTTATAATATGTCATAAACTACCAAACAACACCATAAGCTGGTGGTTTTAATTAATTTCACCTATACTTTCAGAAATTACATAATAACCCCAAATGTTATTAAATTGCTACACTTATAACATTTATCTTATAATACTCCGAATAACCGAACAGACCCTAGGGTCTGTTCTAAATTAATTTCCAACCCTTAACAATTTTAATTTATCACATAGTCACCTTAATACAATTCATAAATCCCCTTTACAACTCACTAATTCAAGTGCCTAATTATATTAAGTTGACCAATTTATTATCCTAATTCTTATCACTTCCAACTTGGGTTTAAGCTCATTATAAAATATAATTACCTAGTTAGAGGCCCTATTGTCTAGTATTTGTTTATAAAGTATTATTCAATGCTACCTAGAGTCCATGATCAACAATTGAGTTTAATCCCAATTTAACTGGATCTGGCCTAATTTTGAGTCCCTGATTTTTACCTCGTACCAGATTATCTAATTTTCCCAGCCCAACTTAGATTGATCTACTACAATCCCATTCTGTTGATTCATTTAGGCCTAAATCAATTTCAGTTTGACTGATTCCAATTTTTGACCAGTCCAATCTTGACCAAATCTCTCTCTTGCCCAGATTCTAACTTTGATTAGTTTAATTGTCAATATTCCCAATCTAATTTTGACCACTCAAGCCTTTAAATCTCTGAAATACCTATTCGGTTCTACCTTTCCGAATTCCCTCTTTTGCCCCAAATTCCTCCAATTTATATTTTAGCCCAAAATTTCTGTAAAATTACAAACTCGCCCACAGTTTTCTTATATTTACAATTTGGCCCCAATTCTTCCAAATTGCAAAATTGCCCCAAAATCAATATTATGCAGAAAACCCTACCTCTAATACCGTAAATCCTCAATCCGATTTAAATTTCAAAAACACCAATTTAATTTTTGACATCCTTAATTTCATATTCAGAACCCTAACTACGTTTTTAGGGTTCTTATTTCACTAAACAGAAGCACTACATTCGCACCATTGTTTTTCCAGAGTCTTGTACAAGTTCGCAAGGGGAATCAGGCTTAAAGCGCCGATAAATCAGAGGGGGAAAAGGGTTAATTCCTAACTATCTCGAATCTAGCTACTAAATCTGAATGAAAACAAGCAAGAACAAAATGAAAAAAAACATTGGACTACCTCCCCGACGAGTAACGGGGATCATCCGACCTTCTCATCTCTTCGGTTCGTCCCGGCCTCCTTCTTTTTTGGCTCGCCCGCCTCAAGCTCTACCACCGGTCTCGGTTTTCGCCGCCAGGATGACGCCGGTTAGGGTTGAAACACCGTGAATGAAGAGAGAAGAGGGGCAGCGTGTGATGTTCGCCAGATGGGGTTGCGATACTATGAGCGAAGAGAAATTGAGAGAGACAAAAAGCAACTTGTTTCAGTTTAGGGTTGAATTACCGTGAGTGAAGAGAAAGGCGATGGGCAGTATGTTCCTCGATTGCTGGCTAGGGTTCAAAAATTAGGGTGAGTCGAGAATGGGGGCGCCAGTTGCTGGTTCTGATTAAGGTTGCAAAATAATGGTGAAATAGAGAATAAGGATGGGTTTAGTTTGTAAGTTAGGGTTGGGCTAATTATTTTTGCAGTTTTGGTTGTTATCTGATCGAGAGAGGAGGAGGGAGATGGGTTGGCCCTGTCACATTGGGCGGGTCGGCCCACTGGTATATATATATACTTTTTTTTAAATGTTACACGTTTAATGTAGTTTTTGACTCGTTTTATATCTGTTTTTCGTGCCATTCATGACACGTCGTCCCGTTTAACGAGACGGACCTTTTTATGTCTTCAAATTTATAATTTAAAACTATAATCATTATTTTTATTTATATTTTTGATTAATTATCATTTAATTTCTATTTGGCATGCGTTTTGCCATTTTAGGCAAAAACGCGACATCTTTTATTCCGATTTCTTAGCCAATTTTTTCCAATACCCCAAAAATTATCCAAAAGACCTTGTATGGTATCTAAGACCTTGTTTTCACTCCTAAAACATTTATGACATGTTTTTTAATGTAAAAACGATTAATTTTATTTTAGTTTACATTTCTTTTTCTAAACCACCCAATGTCATTTTAGGCTTCGTTAATGTTTCCTAACGACTTTTTAGGGTTTATTTAAATATTATATTATTCCCTTTTACTTATTTAAGGATATTTAATTCCTTAATCTCTCATTAATTACTTTTATTTAATTAATTCATTATTAATTAAAGTAATTAATATTTGGGGTATTTCACAGACACCAGATGAACACCAAGGCAAGCACTTGAAGAGCTTCGAAGGATATATCCGATGCAACCCCTCGCCCTGAGACCAGGAGGTACTCATTTGGGGAAAGATCTTAATCAATTTTGTCACTTCCATCAGCTGCTTGGTCACGACACTGACCATTGCAAGGCTCTACAACACAGAATCCAGGATCTGATTGACCAAGGGCTCCAGTTCTAAGAACGGGGTAGAGTGCGCAGAGCACGTGTGCCCAAGCATCATTAGAAAATGTTGTTTTTTAGTATTTTTCTCATTAAATGCATTTCTTTTCTTGATTAGTCATCTTTCAACAATTGTAGTAGTTAGTTTCCTTGATCATTTTATATAGTTTTCCTGAGTTTGTAATTTCCAACATTATTTTTTGTTGAATAAAACATAGTTTTATTTTTATAATTTTTGTGCAAAGCATTATTCATTAATTCGAAATACCAAAAAAAAAGCACTCACGTCTTATAAGGATCACGAAGTAATCTTTTTTTTTTACTATGCAACGGAACGACTTGTCTCTCATTTCTAAAAATTTGAGCATGCCTAACCAAACACCACAACTCACCCCAGAACATCCATACAACCCACAAAGAGGTTCAAAGTCCACATCTATCAAATTATTGTCACAAACCCCAAATCAATACTGGGGGCAATCTGAGTTTAGAATCATCGTCTTCGAATCTTTAGTTTAAGTGTGTGAACAAGTCTCTGAGTGATAATTCGCGAGGGCGTCTTGAGCAGAAAAACCATGAGTGAACGAGCGTGTCATTTTTACACGACTCTGGTGAGACCACATTCAAAGGTGAGGTAAACGGCATAACCCTGACTGAAGGAGATAATTTGTAAATTTACGCTTGGACTGTGAAAAGTAACAAAGAACGGATACACAACTATCAGCAATGATGAAGCACCTAGGTACAACACCACATAGCCAAAAGCTTGTAAACCCTGTCATTAAATCCTAGGCACCCCCGCTGAGCCTTTCATATATCCATTTCCGATATTACAAAGCACCACAAAACAAGCCAGCCCGTGATGAATAACAAACCTAGTGACCAAAGGAAGCAAGGAGCCCAACTCTCAGATAACGTTCTCACCAGTCCAAAGAAGCAGTGCTGCTATCAGCATTACGAAGCGATCCACAATTGGTCCCAGAGTGACACATGATCCAAAGACCTCACATCAAAACAGCTCTCGAAACTCAAAAACCAGGAGACAGAAGAACCCTAAAGGCGAAGTCAAGAAAGGATAAAACAAAAAGGCAAACCCGAAGTGCCTCGAATAAATCTAAATGATAAAAAGAAGAGAAATGGTGTAAGGACAACTTCAAATGTCCAAGTCCAGAAGCTCGATGACAACGTCAACACAAAGCAGCTAGATAACTTCAAGACAAGGAAGACAAATCCGAGAGAAGACACAAGGTGCAACTTTGGTCACCCTTCTTAGCTCCACATACCTCAAATATCCCTCCATGGTCCCGTTGTATTTCATCACACCCCTTGGCCACATTATAAGCTTCAAAGACTTCCGACTTGGTAGTTGTGTATCTAATCACGTAAATCCATCAAATATCAAATTCAATGGTCTAGAAGTTGTAACCGTAAGCGGGAAATGAGTGCAAACACCAAACACCAAACACATCGAGTGTAGGTTAGGAATCACCACATCAAAACATAAGCCTCGGCCCTGAGAGGACGAGACTCATTCGCACGTTTAATCAAAGAAAATACTGGGGGAAATCGACTGTTCCGATCGATTGCCATGAACTCTAGCTCAGATTGTCCTAAAGAAAAATACTAGGGGTAATTGTTGGTTCCAACAATTGCTATGACAACACCACTCGAGACCCGAAGTTTGAGAACCACAACATTACCACCTCACAGGCCCACAAAAGCCCTTACCTCCAGATCATACCACACAGGCCCACACAAGCCCTTACCTCCACATCATACCACACAGGCCCACATAAGCCTTCACCTCCACAAAGATTCCATGGCCCGTCATAAGACCTACCACCACTTAACAAGCCCTACAGAAAAAAACATATACTCCTACTAGTGGTAGGTTCATCTTCTGAGAAACAAAGTGCAAATCAGAAATTCTTAGTCAGGAAATGATTATTTCACATTCCTTTTTCAGTAGAGTTTTTACCAAGAAGTGCCACGTTTGGCATGTTTTCAACAATTTCTTGCTTTGGACGATTTTCATTTCTCAAGCATTGCCACGTTTGGCCCATTTTCAGCATTTTCTTGTTTTGAAAAAACTTTTTCACATCCATGTTTGGCATGTTTTCCAGCAATTTCTTGCTTTGGACAATTTAACACCTCATAATTGCCATTTGGCACTTTCACAATTAGCTCTTATCATAATCATTTGTACGAGATCATTGTCATTGGATCATCTCATATGTGAGAATCCAACCCAAATTCAGTGTGAGACCTCATCTTCATTCAGTGTGAGACCTAGAATCAGTGCGAGACCCAACATTTTCGTCATCAGTGCGAGACCCAGCATTTTCATCATCAGTGCGAGACCCAGCATTTTCATCATCAGTGCAAGACCCAACATTTTCATCATCAGTGCGAGATCAAGCATTTTTATCATCAGTGCAAGACCTAGCATTTTCATCATCAGTGTGAGGCCCATCACTTTCATCATCAGTACGAGACCCAGTATTTTCATCATCAGTGTGAGGCCCAGCATTTTCATCATCAGTGCGAGACCCAGCATTTTCATCATCAGTGCGAGACCCAGCATTTTCATCATCAGTGCGAGACCCAACATTTTCATCATCAGTGCAAGACTTATGCGAGACCAGTACAAGACCTAGTATCATCTTCTGTGCGAGACAAGTATGAGACAGTGTGTGATCAAAGTTGGTGGGGCAGTGGCAATAAGTCCTCATCTTCATGTCAACTTTATAGGGAGAAACAACTAGTAAGCAATGGCAATAAGTTCCCTTGGTAATCTAGAAGTTATCCCAGCACCCCAGTTGGTAGGCAAGGCAATAAGTCCCCATAGTATACCAGCTAGGAGCATTGGAACGGGTTTCGGTCCCCAGAAGCATCCAAGCATCATCAGTATACCATCATGTCATTTTCATCGGCATATCATCATCATATCATCTTCCTCTACATGGCATCTATATTTACATTACAGGGTCCTGGCACCTTAGAATGCTTGGCATACTTTATTTCACTTAAGGTAGTCAACACCTTAGAATAGTTTGACATCATTTTCATCATTTTAGGTAGTCAACGCCTTAGAATAGCATGACATCATTTTCATCACTTTAGGTAGTCAATGCCTTAGAATAGCTTGACATCATTTTCATCACTTTAGGTAGTCAACGCGTTAGAATAACTTGACACCATTTTCATCACTTTAGGTAGTCAACGCCTTAGACTAGCTTGACATCATTTTCATCACTTTAGGTAGTCAACGCCTTAGAATAGCTCGGCAACATATCATCGTTTCAGGTAGTTAGTGCCTTCGAATTGTTCAACAACATCTCCTTCTCCTTAGGTTGTCAGCGCCTTCGAATAGCTCGTCACAACCCACTGGATTTCAACGACATTCGAGGTCTTTTAGATTCCAAAATTTTGGGGTATCACTCAAGCATCAACTAGCCTTTTCATTTCCATTACAAAGTCTAGTTGACGGGGGGCAATCTGTTATGCCCAAAATTTTAACCCCCAGAAGAGAGTATCTTAAGGCGCAGGTACTAATAAGGTAGCTTGGTCAAGTAGCCAGGATTCCCAGTTCGATCGGCACATTCCGGAGCGCTAGGGATAACTTTGTCATCTTTAGGGGCATTTTTGTAATTTTTCAAGGCTCATAATCCCCCTATGAGTTTTCTCTCTCCTCCAAAAATGGCTTAAATCAACTTGAGATGCTTTCAGATTTTAACCCATGATAGAGGATGACATTTTAAGCATAATGGCTCTAGAATTTTGAATTTTCAAATTTCCAATAATTTTCTAGTAATTTCTGATTGAACCTGACGAGAAATTAAATAAAATATCCCAATATCCAAAAAATTCGATTACACCTTGGAAAAATCAGAAATATCATCTTTTACCCATGTTTAAAATTTCATAATCAAATTCCTTTTGGAAACATTTGAGCTAAAACGTCGGTACATCTCAGTTTTTACTGGATTTTTCTTTCTTTAAGGAAGCCTATATAAGGAACCTTATCCCGTGATCAAATCATAGCTCCAAGAACCCCTAGACGATCAAAGAAGCCAGCCATCTCATTCTCTCCACGTTTTGAACTCCCGAGTCACAATCAAACACCGAAATCTCACCAAAGGCAACACCAAAACACATTCTTCAACTCCCGTTACATCCACAATCATCAAATCACCATCAAACCACCACCAAAACATGAAGAACACCACAAATTCTCAAGAGTCAGAAGCTTGGGTTGATCTCAATTCGACACTGGCATCCACGAGGCCTCCGAAGAATCCCAACGTGAAGAAACACATCGAATCCAAAGGTAAAACCGGTTATAATTTAGGTTTTCTAACTCCCCTTGACTTCATGAACTCTCTGTCAAAATTTGGAATGAAACCGAACCTTTTCGGCTCCTGAGTCAGCGTTTTTCTTTGTTTCTGCCCTTTCACTTGTTTGCTAAGTTTCGTCATTATTCTAACTTCAAATTGAAATCTTTCGATTACTAACATATTTGAAATCTTTCAGGCTACGCACCCATAATTTTTTAGCCGAAAACACCGCCAGGAACTACCAGAATGCCGCCGTCCGAGGGTGGTCCGAAGCTACGGACAGCCTGTCTGGGGTCCCGGACGGCCTGTCCGAGTCCACGGACACCCCTGTACCGCGGCGGGAAGTAATTTTTTAAATGTTTTTGGGTTTTCCAAACAATGTCCGTGGCCCAGACTTTTCAAATTTCATTTTCCTTAAAATTTGACTTTTCTGTATGACTAGATTAACTAGGGTCTGTGGGTTCGGACAGTAGGTCCGTGGCCACGGATGAAAACAAAATTCAACCTAATTCTGCCTCCGAAACCCTAGTTTAGGTAATTTCCACTTTTATTTGTCTGTAAAAAAATGCTAAAAAATATAAAAAAATCAGAAGCTCGCGCACTTAGGTTAACACAACTTCATAATAAGCCGTAAATAAACTAAGTAGAGGAAAAACGACTTTGAGAGGTGATGAAAGTAATTTGAACCCTAAATAAGCCGTATACCAAGCCCCCGAACCCGACTCTCCTTTCCTAATTGGATCTAGGTTAAAATTAGGTAGCGACTCATAATTTGGTTCCAGTGAGCTAACTTAGGATTTAATAGTTAGTGTTATATTACATAGTTATTAATATTAGGTTATAAGTGGACCTAGAACCCGATCAGATCCAAATGAATCTAATTAACATAGGATAGGGTTTAAAAATCAAGGCTCACACAGACCAAAGCTTCTTCCGAAAGTTACAATTCACACTGGTTCAGGAGTGTAGGTCCGGACCTAGTCTCGGACCACACTAAAAATCAAACTGAAGTTTAGTAAATGACATTAAATGATGAGAATTGTTTGGTATTATTGTTATATGACTTTTTAGGACTTGTTTGTGACATATAATGTTCATTTGAAGTGTGAACAAGTATAAGTTATAATGAGAAGTAAGTAACTTGTGTGAATGAGTTTGAATTACAAGGATTTCGTAGTTGATAATCGGGAATCATTAGAGATGAAATGAACTTGGTTATTTAAAGAGAATTAACCACCTGATTCCTTGAATGTTATAGGGTTTGAATAGTTGGACTCTAGAGGAGAGTCGACAACCAACAACGACGGTGAACGGTATGGTTTTCTCATGCCCTGTATGCTACCGAGGCTACCTCGATTTGTGTGATTGTGTGTTTAATTGCTATCACCTAATCAAGATAAATGCAAGAATATGATTATTGCATTTCTTTTATGTCTCGTGATTGACTATCCATTTAATTGAGTTGTGATTAACATATTAAGTTTGTATGTTATTGCATTTCTTTTATGTGTCGTCATTGAATTTCTTTTATGTCTCGTGATTGACTACCTCGATAAGTGACGTTTCTTACATATTATTATTCGTGCCGGATCAGAACTTCTATTATGTGAGTTTCTAACTACCGTTAGTGTAACACGCCTACTACGCACTTAACAACTAACCGAAATCGCAGCGGAAACAAACAACAAAACAATAACTAAACGGGTTGGTGTTACATGCCGTTAGCCACCCACGTGGGTGGCTAACAAGGCAGAATACATACAATAATTGTACCGGTCTGATGATCAGACTCCGGAGCATAGAACTAAAACCATAATACATAATATACAATACCGAGTATTTACTTACATCCATCACTGTAACTGTCACTGTAAACTGACAACAACCGCCACTGTAAAAATAACGGTACCAAAATATAACACCACGGGAGCACAGGCGCATCCCGAGCTCAACATCCAAAACATACCAAAAGTATTTATACAACCTAGGATCTACATCCATCCTGCTTCCTCGATCCTCATCCTGCAAATATAAATATGGAGCCCCCGAGGGGGTCAGCAACCCTTGGCTGGTATAGTTAACGCGCAACCCATCGGCTACCGGGATACGCGCAACTAATTGTCATGATGACATGGCATTCATTTTTAGCATACATCATAATAAACATAGCAAGAAATATTGCGTAGCACACATAAGCACATAACATAACAAGTACGATTCCCTTTGGGAATCGAACCAAAACATAGTCAGTTCACATGGAGAGCCTAGAGACTGTTGCCAACTCATGCTAAGCTCGTTACATAACTCGTTACCGTCCCGTTAGATGAACGGTTAACTTAACTCAAAGGTGCGTCGGATATAGTGATCCAATCACACCGAACAAACATAGTATGCCCCTGTGGCCCGACGTGAGTTAGTAAAATAGCCTTGGTTAAGCTAAAGGGAAGGTTGAAAACCAAAAGAGAAGACAACCTTAACATACAAAGAGAATCGAACCGGTTATGACATCGACTCCCATACTCACACGCGTCGCCGGAACTACCGGACTCCTCACTTCCCCGGTTAGCACTTGTTAGAAGTCCCATTATTGGACTTAAACAACAAATTCACAAGCAAGTGTTTAGGTCATGTCAGACACACACACACACACAAGGGAAATGAGACACATCTTTCCGATACAATAACTTAAACAACTGTAAACTCATCACATGCCTTAATCTTACAAGGTCATAAACACTCATAAAAACATACAACACACAAACCGGTGTAAACCGGTAGGCAACAGACTGCAAGAAAACCATACCTTGGTCCTTGCTGTGAACGTGACCCGCCAAGCGTAGTCCCTAAACATAATTAATAATGTCGGTTAATTAACTTATTTAACTTTCGTTTACTAAGCATTTACATGATTGTATGACATGTTCTAATGCCTAAACTCACCCTTGATTACCCTCATTATACCCCCTAGGGTTAACAACTTAAGCCACTCTTTATTTGTTTTTTTTTACAAGTTTTTGGTCCAACCGACCTTACCGACCGACCTTGCACAAGGTCGGTCCATTCCAGTGACTTCCGGGTTTGAAAATTTACGCTACGACCGACCTTACAAACTCGGTCCCATGGTCGGTTCATTCCAGAACATATTACCATCAGAAAATTCTACTCCAACCGACCTTGCAAGTTCGGTCCACAAGGTCGGTCCATTCAAGAAACAATTCTCGTACAAAAAATTCAGACTTGACCGATCTTGCATGTCCGGTCCCAAGGTCGGTCTATTCCAGAAACTTAATCCGTACCAAAAATACAAGCCCGACCGACCTTGTAAGTCCGGTCCCCAAGGTCGGTCCATTCCCGAGACCGTTTCTGGTAGGGTAAACTGAGCTCGACCGACCTTACAAGCCCGGTCCCTAAGGTCGGTCAGCTCCAGACCTTTGTTTCTACATTCCCATTTAACTCCAAACTTCACCTTATGTACTCTAGTATGTTCTAACCTCATTTGGAACTTCAAACACACCTTAAGACATCCATTAAACTCCTTAAATCACCCATTAAAATCCTCCTCAAGCATTACACAAACTCTTATAAAAAAGGTTCACACTTGTAATGTTTTTCACTAAGTTTCTATGTGGTGTTTTATACCTATAACTACCACTATTCCCAAATGCTTTTCTCACCACTACAACATCATCTCCCAAGCATCTTTTCTCACCAACCCAAGACTCCTTGAATATCACTACAAGCTTATAGCTCCTTCATGCAACTCATTATTTTCTCCTTGTTCACCAACATTGTATAAGTCCTAAGCACAATCTCACCATGATCTTGAAGTATCACAAAACACTCATTTGCATTCAAAATCCTCCAAGATATTGCCTAAGTCCTTTTTGCATCATAAAACACCTTAATGTATGTTTCTTTCCCTAGTAAAACACTTAATCATTCTAAACACTTCCTAACTCACCAAAACTCATTTTAAACACCTAAAACTTCTTATACATTATCTAAATTTTGACATGGGTTCTTCTATCACATTGCTACACCAAAACACATAGCTTTCACCATTAAACATTCAAGAACACCTAAATCCATCAAGAGCATTCTCACACACAAAACTTCACACAAACTACACTACATCACAATATAGTGCATTATTTAATTGCTTGGCACTTAGGCCCTTAAATAACATGGCTCTTAGGCCCTTAAATTGTATAAATCTTAAACACTGAATTTCCACATTATATTTGCCTTTGACCTGCAAATACATACAACAACACATATGCCCTTAATAATCTCTTTATGAGTTTTTACTAACTCATTCACCATTGGATCTTTAGGTAGTTTTATTAAGCAACATAAGCTCTATTTTCCTAAGGCATCACAAGCTACATTAGGTTAGCACATTTACCTCTTTTCCTTCACAACCTTGCTACTTAATTTCTCCTTGCTCTTCCTTGATTAAAACCGGCAAGACTTTGGTTTGCTTGTCAAGTTTCTAATCAATATAGAAGCAAGACAATGAGTATTCAAGCTTCATGCTTAAACTCATTTGTAAACCCTAGGTTATATATTGTCTTAAAACATTAAGATAGTTGTTTTACCTTGGTATTGGAAGAGAGTTTGAATAAGTAACAAGAGAGGACTACACCAAGTCCTTGAATGATTGAAATGAAGCTAGAACAAAGCAAGAAAAAACACCATGAAGAGGTGATTTTCGGTCAACACTAAAACATGAAGGAATTGTTGTTTTTCTTGGTTTTTCCTTACATTGAAGCAAAGGTGATCAACAAGGCATAAAAATATAAGCTCAAGCTCCTTCAATGGTGGATTTCCATGGCACCGAAATGATGGTCTTGAAGATTTGAGAAGACAAGGTTGAAGAGCTTGATGAGACTAGAAGAATGGTGGTCTTAGTTTTTGATTTGGTAAATGGAGCTAGGAGATATAGATAATGGAAGATGGAGGTGAGTATGGTGCTGTAGCAAAACCGTGTATGGAGGAAGAAGAGAGGTTGGAGGCGTAGGAAATGAAGAAGGAAAGAAGAGAATGAAGATAACTTAGCTAGTTTAGGATATTTAAGTAGAAAGTAAATAGTGATTTGCTTTATCAATTTACTATCTTATCAAATTAACAAGGGGGATGACTCATCCCTTATAAAAACCAGCCCCCATCATATAATAAGGGGTATTTTAGTCTTTGTTGACCAATTAACTCACTTATATTGACTTATGTTATAAACTTGCTTAATTTAGTTACTATTCACAAAACAAGGCACATATTTGTGAAATTTTTGATTTCTCATTGTTTTAGACTTCCTAATGTGATACTAAGTAGTACACATGTTAATTAAACAGTAATGATGGTCATTTAGCCACTCAAAACCCATTTACAAGACAATTTTTCAAAAATGTGCTTTAAGACTCCTTAAAGCACATTTTGTGTTTTAGCTTGTTTTCAAATTTGGTTTTCTTTGGTAATTGGTTTAATATGTTCATTAACATATAAATAAGGTCTTGGTAAGCTCATTAGGTCTTAACCAAGCTTATCCCAAGCTTAGAGCACATTTTCGCCCATATTGACTGTAAGGTATTTATTTGTGTTTACTGTGGTTTAAATTGTTCACTAATGTTTCTAAGGCACTTTTTAGCCTTATTATACCATAGTTTAATGTTTAAAAAACATACTAAGGTTTGGGGTATTTCAATCTACCCCCCTTTAAAAGAACTTTGTCCCCAAAGTTCACACTTCCCACATAATCTTAATATTAGAACATGGGGAACACTCATAAAACAACACTTCCATAACAACATACTTTATATAACATTGGACACATGGTCCTAACAACAAAACATCATTCAGACACCACGGTCTATAACATAACAAGATATCAACATAACAACATAACATAGACAATATATTTCAATACATGTCGTACACACATAACCGAAACGGCTCGACCCCCCTTAAAATAGGGGTACGCCCCGTACCCTATACACACAAACACTAAGAAGTAAACAACTACGGGTACTTCACCTTCATCTTATCTTCCAGCTCCTAGGTGGCCTCCTCGATGTCCTGGTTAGACCAGAGGACTTTCACCAGTCTCACAGACTTATGGCGAGTGTCTCGTGTCTTAGTGTCCAGAATCCGTACAGGAGTCTCCACTGATCTCATGGTCGGCTCTAAGGTTAGCCTTTCAGGCTGAAGTACATGAGACGGATGAGACATATATTTCTTCAACTGGGACACATGAAATACATCATGTACCTTGCCCAGCTCAGCAGGTAGATCAAGTCTGTAAGCTACCGGGCCTATCGCTCAGTCACAACATAAGGCCCCACATATTTTGGGCTCAACTTGCCTTTCTGGCCAAAACGAAACACTCCCTTCATGGGGGATACTCTAAGAAATACCTGATCGCCCACGACGAACTCCAAGTCACGTCTGCGCACATCGGCGTATGATTTCTGCCTATCCTGAGCTGCCTTCATGTTAGCCCGGATCTGGCGTACTTCTGACTATACTTGCTCCAGATACTCTGGTCCTATAATGACCATCTCACTCGACTCATCCCAGCATAATGGCGTGCGGCATGGTCTGCCGTACAAAGCCTGGAAGGGAGACATCTTGATCGAAGCATGGTAACTGTTGTTGTAGCTAAACTCAATCAGATGTAACTTATCAATCCAGCTGGTCTGAAAGTCAAGTGCACATGCACGTAACATATCCTCGAGTGTCTGGATGGTGCGGTCACTCTGACCATCAGTCTGCGGGTGGAACGCCATACTTAGCTTCAGCTCGGTACCAAGCGCTTCCCGTGTGGATTTCCAGTACCTCGAGAGGAATCTGGTATCCCTGTCAAACACAATCGTTTTTGGTACCCCATGATGTCTTACAATCTCTCTGTCGAAGAGCTCTGCAAGCTTTTCCACTTTCCAGGTGTCCTTCATCGGTATGAATCTAGCCACCTTGGTCAGTCGGTCAACAACAACCCAAATCATATTCAGACCTCCCCTTGTAGGCGGAAGCCCTACTACGAAGTCCATAGAAATGTCATGGAACTTCCATTCAGGCACTGGCATTGGCTGTACCATACCACCAGGCCGTCGGTGCTCAAACTTGACCTTCTGACAAGTGAGACACCTCAACACATAATCATTCACATCCTTTTTCATGCCTGTCCACCAAAAATAACGTTTCATACCCTTGTACATCTTTGAAGCTTCGGGGTGAATCAAAGTCGTAGAACAGTGAGATTCACTCCGTATGCGCTCTTTCAGCTCAGCGCTACTCCTCGGAATACACAGTCGGCCATTAAGCCTAATCAGGTCATCATCATGGAGTCGGAAGTCGTACTTCGGACCCTCGAATGTGCCATCAATAAGCTTCGGCCTGATCTCCAACATATACTGATCCGTCATCTGAGCACTCCACACCTCTTCAACCAAGCTAGTATGAGAGACTAGCGAATGGAGAGAGTGTGCTTGGCGACTCAATGCATCAGCTACTACATTTGCTTTACCTTCCTTGTACTGTAAGTTGATGTCGTAGTCGTTTAAGAACTCGACCCACCTTCTTTGTCTCATGTTCAACTCTTTCTGAGTGAACAAGTATTTCAAACTTTTGTGATCGGAATAGATTGTCACGCTTACCCCATACAAATGATGTCGCCATATCTTCAATGCGAAGACAATGGCACCTAATTCTAAATCGTGGGTAGGGTAGTTCTCTTCGTGTTTCTTCAATTGCCAGGAGGCGTATGCCACGACCTTCCCGTGCTGCATCAATACACATCCCATACCTCTGCCTAATGTCATAGTAGACCTCAAAACCATCTGGACCGTCTGGTAAAGTCAAGACTGGTGCAGATGTCAGAGCATCCTAGAGACTCTGGAAAGAACTCTCACAGTCAACTGTCCACTCGAATGGTGCATCCTTCTTTATTAAGGAAGTCATCGGCTTCGAGACACTGGAGAAGTCCTTCACAAACCTCCTATAATATTCTGCCAGACCGAGGAAGCTCCGAATGTCGGTAACTGTCTTCGGCCTAGGCCAGGTGCGCACTGCATCTATCTTTGTCGGATCAACAGCGATCCCGGCCTCAGAAATCACATGCCCAAGAAAAGATACTTGGTTCAACCAAAACTCACACTTAGAAAATTTAGCATACAGCTGATTCTTTCTCAACGTTTGCAACACACTTTTCAGGTGGCTTTCATGCTCACCCTTCGTTTTTTAATACACAAGTATATCGTCGATGAAGACTACCACTGACTTGTCCAACTGATCTTGGAACAAGCGGTTCATTAGGTCCATGAACTTGGCTGGTGCATTGGATAAACCAAACGGCATAACCGTAAACTCATAATGTCCATATCTGGTTCTGAATGTGGTCTTCTCAATGTCACTCTCACGGATGGCAATCTGATGGTATCCGGATCGTTGATCTATCTTGGAGAACACTGATGCTCCTTTCAACTGATTAAATAAGTCGTCGATGCGTGGTAAAGGATAACGGTTCTTCACCGTAACTGCATTCAGCTCTCGATAATCAATACAAAGGCGGAGACTACCGTCCTTCTTCTTCACGAAGAGGACTGGCACTCCCTAAGGTGAAACGCTCGGGCGAATGAATCCCTTGTCGAGTAGGGCTCTCAGCTGCTCCTTGAGCTCTGTCATCTCTGTTGGAGCCATACGATAGGGCGCCTTCGCAATTGGTCCGGTGCCCTGAACCAAGTCAATCTCAAACTCAACTTCCCGTGCTGGCGGCATGCCCGGCAGTTCCTTAGGAAAAATGTCAGGAAACTCTGAGACTATCGGCACATCTGGGCTAAACTCTGGGTCTCTCTCTATGTCTTGTACATAGCAGAGGTACACATCATTCCCTCGTCGTAGTTCACGATACATGGCCATGGCAGTGATGATCTGAGTCGAAGGCTCCCTGGGCCTCTAACGGTATGATATAGTAGCCCCAGACGGACTCCGAAGAAGCAGATGGTGCTCGGCACATAGGATTCTGCCCTTGTACCGCTCCAACCAGTTCATCCCGATAATCACATCAAATCCAAGTCCCTCGAACTCTATCATGTCGATCGGGAACTCTTCATTCTTGATTCGTACAACAGCATCTCGGTGGTAGCGGGTACACTTGATCCGCTCTTTCGACGGGAGAGTGACTAGAAAGTCAGGCATCTCTTCACCATCTAACCCCAGCCTCTTCGCAAAAGATAGCGAAACAAATGTGTGTGAGGCTCCGGAGTCGAACAAGATCGAGGCGTCCACTCCATTTACTGGAAAGGTACCGGTGAGGATAGTGCCGCTTCTGCCGGCTTCTGCCTCATTACAAACACCCAGTATACCTCCCGTTCCGATTGCACAGCCTAATTCATTGGCAAACATCATAAGTATACGGTAACAACACGGTTGACATACTTCCAAAAACAACTCAACTTTATTCATTAACATACTCTTTACACCATAAGTTGGTTTACACTGTAGGCATAGCTAAATATAGCATCCCGAACATACAACTGGTTTAACACATTACATGGTTACCCAAGGCTTTAAAATTGTCTGAAGGTCAAATTCAAACATCCGGGTTTCATGTGTGTGGCATTGATCATTGTCGAAGGTGCGGTATTTAATTTGATCTTCTTGATACCGTGGTATAACATCCTTGACTATCCACCCAAGACTAATACATCTCCTGACTTCAACACTAGTTTCTTTGCGAGATCACCACGCTTCTGCTCACCGTACAAAAACACTGCGGTATCACCAATGGACCAAGACACCACGGGTACTCCCTTACTTAGAGACTCGGGTGACTCGTCCTTATCTTGGTGTAACCCTAACCGTCCTCCTTTCTGGTAGAAGTTCACAATACATAAATCTGCGTTAACACTCGGAATTGGATCCGGTTCAACTTGCTGAGCAATTCCCACGGCGTGGTTAACGACCGCAAGGAACTCCTCAGGTATACCTGGTACAATTGCTCCATCTTCAGCTCGCACGTCTTGATATGTCTTGGTGTAAGGATTCCAGTCCTTACCCATGCACATCATCTTCAGCTTCATTTTCGATCCGCTCGGGTATTCGGGTGTGTAGAAACCTCCAGGTGCTGCTCCTAGTTCATTACATCGTCTGATGATGTGGATTTGTGCTTCGGGTGTCAGGTATCCATTTAAGAGTACCATACCTGGTTGGATAACCTGACACTGCTCCATTGGGAATTCGGTGATGCTGATGGTTGTCTCTTCAGGGTTTGGTGTGGGCGGGATTGGATAACAGATATTGAAGGTTCCTAAGTTTTAACATTACCTAATTTAGGTGTCTTTCACATTATACTTTAACTCTTTCCTCACATGGTTGTACAATTAGACTCACTAACATACATGCATGAAATGCGGTATGCAATCACTTATTTCATTTAACGGTTTAGGCGGTACCTGGTCTAGAAGAGGGTCCTGGTGCCTCATACCGGTCCACCACATTCAGGGCGGCCTTGCCGGTTCCCGGCCCTTTCCCCTTCTGGGAGTTCATGTTCCCCTTGTTAGAGGATTGCTGGTTAGTCGCTTTCGGGCCTTCGGTGGTCGCGGCGGCCTTACCCTTCCACTGCCCCTTTGGCCTGTAGTTCCTGCTATTGGGGTTCTGCCAGCACTCGTAGTCGCGGTGCCCCATCTTCTGGCAGTAACGACACTACACATCATTTCCCTTGCAGTCCTTGCCGAGGTGGTCTCCGTAACACCACTTACAGTAGTAGTGGCGCTCCGGTCCAGAGCCCGTGCTGGCTGCCTTGGGTGGGTGAGAGCGTAGAGGCTTTGCTGCATAGGCATAGGTGAGCTGTAGTGGCTCCTCAGCAGTAGTGGTCTGGGCTTGACCTTTGCCACCCTGTTGCTGGCCCTTCTGGGACTGGGGTAAGGTTTCTTCTTTTTTCCTCCCCCGTACCCTTGGGTGCTTTGGCCCTCGCTCGTGGCCTTGCGCTTGAGCGCATTCTCCTCGTCCCTCAGACGGACGGTGATCTCCACTATAGCAGCGGCATGATAGCACTCCTATATTTAGGGTGTTAGTTATGCCCCGCAAATTAAACTCACAATCACATTCACACATTGTACATACTTATTCATATCACATTGTAGTTCATTACCTGCAAAGTAGTATATCCGGTTGGCCCCATACCATAGCGTAGGCGGTAGCTCAGTCCGTTGTAGAAACGGTTCACCAGTATGCGGTCCGAGTAGCCCAGATCCGGTAGCAGATGGATAAGTCCGATGAAAGTGGAGTAGTACTCATCTACCGTCACCCTATCCCCTTGTCTCAGATTGTCCAACTCAAGGCGCTTCGCCTCTTGCACATGAATCGGGTAATACTTGGCTCGCAGCAGAGCCGTGTACTCCCTCCACTGAAAGGTAGGGTCAGCAACTCTGCCCTCCCGTACTAACTTCCACCAACTTTGAGCCGATCCCTTCAGGTAGTAAGCGGCAAGACGGACCTTGACCTCCTCGAGCACATTCAAGGTCTCGTAGGCGGTCTCCATCTCAAAGATGTACGCCTCCAACTTACTAGGGTCGGTTTCCCCACTAAACGACGGTGGTCTCAAATCAGCCAACGCCTTGACCCAGTTGGTCTCTCGTGGCGGTGGTGGTGGTGGTTGAACTTCGGGCTGTTGCCCCTGCTGAATCGCAGCTACTAACTGCGGGACCATCTGGGCTACGGCGGCCGCTACAGCATCGGCCATGACTTGTGTCGTAGTATTCTCTCCCTGGTTCCCGGTGTCACCAATGCCGCGCCCGCGGCCTCTACCACGTGATCTACCTGACATCTGAATTCACACGAACATTCATTAGCATCATGCTTTCAAACTTATCGGTCCAACGGTTGTAACATCTTCCCGACAATAAGGCATTTCCACACTTAGTTAGTGGTTAACCTTTCCATAACTGTTCACTCAAATAACTGTAGCTAGGTTTCCTAACTCGGTATATTCCTAAGCTCGGTATTATAGTCATCAGAGCGATACTTCGCTCTGATACCACTTTTTGTAACACCCCTACTACGCACTTAACAACTAACCGAAATCGCAGCGGAAACAAACAACTAAACAATAACTAAATGGGTTGGTGTTACACGCCGTTAGCCACCCACGTGGCTAACAAGGCAGAATACATACAATAATTGTACCGGTCTGATGATCAGACTCCCAAGCATAGAACTAAAACCATAATACATAATATACAATACCGAGTATTTACTTACATCCATCACTGTAACTGTCACTGTAAACTGACAACAACCGCCACTGTAAAAATAACGGTACCAAAATATAACGCCACGGGAGCACAGGCGCATCCCGGGCTCAACATCCAAAACAGACCAAAAGTATTTCTACAACCTAGGATCTACAGCCATCATGCTTCCTCAATCCTCATCCTGCAAATATAAATATGGAGCCCCCGAGGGGGTCAGCAACCCTTGGCTAGTATGGTTAACGCGCAGCCCATCGGCTACTGGGATACGTGCAACTAATTGTCATGATGACATGGCATTCATTTTTAGCATACATCATAAAAAAAATAGCAAGAAATATTGCGTAGCACACATAAGCACATAACATAACAAGTACGATTCCCTTTAGGAATCGAACCAAAACATAGTCAGTTCACATGGAGAGCCTAGAGACTATTGCCAACTCATGCTAAGCTCGTTACATAACTCGTTACCGTCCCGTTAGATGAACGGTTAACTTAACTCAAAGGTGCGTCGGATATAGTGATCCAATCACACCGAACAAACATAGTATGCCCCTGTGGCCCGACGTGAGTCAGTAAAATAGCCTTGGTTAAGCTAAAGGGTAGGTTGAAAACCAAAAGAGAAGACAACCTTAACATACAAAGAGAATCGAACCGGTTATGACATCAATTCCCATACTCACATGCGTGGCCGGAACTACCGGACTCCTCACTTCCCCGGTTAGCACTTGTTAGAAGTCCCATTATTAGACTTAAACAACAAATTCACAAGCAAGTGTTTAGGTCATGTCAGACACACACACACAAGGGAAATGAGACACATCTTTCCGATACAATACCTTAAACAATTGTAAACTCATTACAAGCCTTAATCTTTCAAGGTCATAAACACTTATAAAAACATACAACACACAAACCGGTGTAAACCGGTAGGCAACAGACTGCAAGAAAACCATACCTTGGTCCTTGCTGTGAACGTGACCCGCCAAGCGTAGTCCCTAAACATAATTAATAATGTCGGTTAATTAACTTATTTAACTTTCGTTTACTAAGCATTTACATGATTGTATGACATGTTCTAATGCCTAAACTCACCCTTGATTACACTCATTATACCCCCTAGGGTTAACTACTTAAGCCACTCTTTGTTTGTTTTTTTTACAAGTTTTTGGTCCGACCGACCTTACCGACCAACCTTGCACAAGGTCGGTCCATTCTAGTGACTTCCGGGTTTGAAAATTTACACTACGACCGACCTTACAAACTCGGTCCCATGGTCAGTCCATTCCAGCACATATTACCATCAGAAAATTCTACTCCGACCGACCTTGCAAGTTCGGTCCACAAGGTCGGTCCATTCCAGAAACAATTCTCGTACAAAAAATTCAGATCTGACCGGCCTTGCATGTCCGGTCCCAAGGTCGGTCTATTCCAGAAACTTAATCCGTACCAAAAATGCTAGCCCGACCGACCTTGTAAGTCTGGTCTCCAAGGTCGGTCCATTCCCAAGACCGTTTCTGGCAGGGTAAACTGAGCTCGACCGACCTTACAAGTCCGGTCCCTAAGGTCGGTCGGCTCCAGAACTTAGTTTCTACATTCCCATTTAACTCCAAACTTCACCTTATGTACTCTAGTATGTTCTAACCTCATTTAGCACTTCAAACACACCTTAAGACATCCATTAAACTCCTTAAATCACCCATTAAAATCCTCCTCAAGCATTACACAAACTCTTATAAAAAAGGTTCACACTTGTAATGTTTTTCACTAAGTTTCTATGTGGTGTTTTATACCTATAACTACCACTATTCCCAAATGCTTTTCTCACCACTACAACATCATCTCCTAATCATCTTTTCTCACCAACCCAAGACTCCTTGAATATCACCACAAGCTTATAGCTCCTTCATGCAACTCATTATTTTCTCCTTGTTCACCAACATTGTATAAGTCCTAAGCACAATCTCACCATGATCTTGAAGTATCCCAAAACATTCAATTGCATTCAAAATCCTCCAAGATATTGCCTATGTCCTTTTTGCATCATAAAACACCTTAGTGCATGTTTCTTTCCCTAGTAAAACACTTCATCATTCTAAACACTTCCTAACTCACCAAAACTCATTTTAAACACCTAAGACTTCTTATACATTATCTAAATTTTGACATGGGTTCTTTTAGCACATTGCTACACCAAAACACATAGCTTTCACCATTAAACATTCAAGAACACCTAAATCCATCAAGAGCATTCTCACACACAAAACTTCACCCAAACTACACTACATCACAATATAGTGCATTATTTAAATTGCTTGGCACTTAGGCTCTTAAATAACATGGCTCTTAGGCCCTTAAATTGCATAAATCTTAAACACTAAATTTCCACATTATATTTGCCTTTGACCTGCAAATACATACAACAACACATATGCCCTTAATAATCTCTTTATGAGTTTTTACTAACTCATTCACCATTGGCTCTTTAGGTAGTTTTATTAAGCAACATAAGCTCATTTTTTCTAAGGCATCACAAGCTACATTAGGTTAGCACATTTACCTCTTTTCCTTCACAACCTTGTCACTTAATTTCTCCTTGCTCTTCCTTAATTAAAACCGGCAAGACTTTGGTTTGCTTGTCAAGTTTCTAATCAATATAGAAGCAAGACACTGAGTATTCAAGCTTCATGCTTAAACTCATTTGTAAACCCTAGGTTATATATTGTCTTAAAACATTAAGATAGTTGTTTTACCTTGGTATTGGAAGAGAGTTTCAATAAGTAACAAGAGATGACTCCACCAAGCCCTTGAATGATTGAAATGAAGCTAGAACAAAGCAAGAGAAAACACCATGAAGAGGTGATTTTTGGTCAACACTAAAACATCAAGGAATTGTTGTTTTTCTTGGTTTTTCCTTACCTTGAAGCAAAGGTGATCAACAAGGCATAAAAATATAAGCTCTAGCTCCTTCAATGGTGGATCTCCATGGCATCGAAATGATGGTCTTGAAGATTTGAGAAGACAAGGTTGAAGAGCTTGATGAGACTAGAAGAATGGTGGTCTTAGTTTTTGATTTGGTAAATGGAGCTAGGAGATATAGACAATGGAAGATGGAGGTGAGTATGGTGCTGTAGCAAAACCGTGTATGGAGGAAGAAGAGAGGTTGGAGGCGTGGGAAATGAAGAAGGAAAGAAGAGAATGAAGATAACTTAGCTAGTTTAGGATATTTAAGTTGAAAGTAAATAGTGATTTGCTTTATCAATTTTGTATCTTATCAAATTAACAAGGGGGGTGACTCATCCCTTATAAAAACCGGCCCCCATCATATAATAAGGGGTATTTTAGTCTTTGTTGACCAATTAACTCACTTATATTGACATATGTTATAAAGTTGCTTAATTTAGTTACTATTCATAAAACAAGGCACATATTTGTGAAATTTTTGATTTCTCATTGTTTTAGACTTCCTAATGTGATACTAAGCAGTACACATGTTAATTAAAGAGTAATGATGGTCATTTAGCCACTCAAAACCCATTTACAAGACAATTTTTCAAAAATGTGCTTTAAGACTCCTTGAAGCACATTTTGTGTTTTAGCTTGTTTTCAAACTTGGTTTTCTTTGATAATTGGTTTAATATGTTCATTAACATATAAATAAGGTCTTGGTAAGCTCGTTAGGTCTTAACCAAGCTTATCCCAAGCTTAGAGCACATTTTCGCCCATATTGACTTTAAGGTATTTATTTGTGTTTACTGTGGTTTAAATTGTTCACTAATGTTTCTAAGGCACTTTTTAGCCTTATTATACCATAGTTTAATATTTAAACAACATACTAAGGTTTGGGGTATTTCAGTTAGATTAACATTGAATCACATGTACGTTACATACGATATCAAGTAATGCCCATGAGACACATGAGCTCACATTTTTTTTAAGTATCGAGAACTTGTACTCAAGTTTCTCACTAAACTTTCTTCAATATATAGTCGACGCACGAGATAGTGATATTCGTCTCATCACTCTAGAAGTAGGACATTTGTTCCGATATAACTTCTAACGAGTTTGTGATACGGGGAGATAATGAGGAGTCCAAGAAGTTCTGGTCATGCATGCTGAGTTAGGAAGTCGTGATCTACATTAGGCCGACTTCCATTTTTAATTGTATGTCTTTCATTGATAGTGGTTGAAATACCCCTAACTAATATAAAATTGATTAAACATCTAATCAAATGAATTAAGGCCTAAACATGCCTTAAAAACCAATTTAAAACAACAATGGTCATCATAAAGCAAGAATTACCCCTTGTGACCATTTAGGGCAAATATGTGCCCAAATGAACTCCTTAGGATCTAAATTTAATTCCTAAGCATACTAACTCATAAATGAACATAATAAAACCGTTATCAAAGAAAACCAAGCTCAGAAACACCTTGAGACACAAATGTGCTTTAAAACTCCTTAAAGCACGTTTTTGTGAGATTGTCTTCTAAATGAGTTTTGATTTGGTTTTAGGGCCTTAACTACCCTTAAATATACTAATGTGACATAATGTACCACATTAGAATGTCTAATTCAAAGTTTTTCATAAACAATCAGGAATATGTGCATTGGTTTGTGAATAGTACCTAAATAGTGCAAAATTAAGTCTTAATTGACTAAGTTTGTAACGCCCCATTTTCTACCAACTGTTATCACGTGGTGTGATAGACAGAGTGCAAAAATAAAACGCAGAAGCAAATAAAAGTCTTACAAGAGTGTTACCGCCACACTCACAACCTCTGTGAGTGCCTAGGCTTATTACAACAATCCAAACCCAAAATAAAAGTCTGAATAATAAACATTCTAGAGAACCTTAAACTAACTAGGAGGAAGTCTCTAATCCCCAAGTCTTCCCCACGCTCTCGTGCAGTTCCAAAGCTTCACTAGCATTCTTCATCTACGGTCATATGAAAACAACACAAAGAAGGGACCGTAGGGCAAAGCCATAAAACGTCAGCAAAACGCTGAGTAAATCCAAGTCAAGATCAAGAAAAAAGGATATCAAAGTAGATATAGATACATCATCAACTCAAGCATTTAACAACTGCAAAATAAGTTCAGAACGTAAAGAGTTCATAAACCACCTTGTGGTAACAAGACCACTGTTAATCTTTTCTCACCATTTAATTCATAACGTGGGATAAATCCCGATCAACAAGGCAATCCAACCTATCCTTCCACCGTGTAAGGACTCTAAAAGATGTGCACACCCCCTATAGTACCTTTAAACTATAGAGTAAAAATCCTGACGCAAACTCAAGGAGCCCGCGGCGTACCAAGAGTTAAAACAGGCAAACGTACCCAATCATCATATATATATATATATATATATATCTCATAAAACCAAGTTTGAATAAGTCAAGTATCCAATAATACTTTTCTACAAATGAACAATAAATCAATTCAACCACCAATTTCTCAAATAAAGAACGCAAACAAGCACAAGGCTTAAATCACTTTCACCACTTAGAAGATCCACTTAGTACAAAGGTAAAATTTTATCAAAACACCAAGGTACTTTCAATGAGTATCATCCAAGCATCACTTCAACTCATACACTTAAGATTAAAACAACCAAAATATGAGTTAAAAGTTGGGCCATAGTCATAAGACCACAAAACATATTTGTCACCATAAAAAGCTTAGAACTCATTTCGACTTCTTAAAGACGTGACCAATTCGCTAACCAAATGACTTCTAAAAATAGAGAGAATAGATGCAATAGATAGAGGGTTCAAATCAGTAGATATTGATATGTAATAATAGAAATTTGGATGAGTAAAACTCCCTAAACTCATGTTGCAAGTTAGGGTATCACAAATTACATTTTTCCACCTTTAAGGCTAGTTGGTTGAAATACTCAGTTCGACATCTTAAAGGGTAACAAATTTATCTATCCAAATGATGTCAAAAAATAAAGCGAATAAGTTCATTGGATGGAGGAGTCAAATCCGTAGATATTGATATGTATTAATAGAACAATGAATGAGTATAGCCTTCTAAATCCTTCTCACAAGTTAGGGTATCTTAAATTACATTTTTCCACCTTTAGGTCTAACTTTCAGAAAGATTTACGGTACCTACGAACCCAAATAAATTGTATAGCTTGGAAGAGATCTTAGACAATGGAATTACCTTGAATATTATTGGCTTAAACTCCCAAAAGGACCTTGACAACTTGCTAGATGGCGCAAACTCCACAGGGCTCCTTAAATTGTCTTTCCTTGCACACAGAAATATATTACCATATAACAAGAGCTTTCGGTAAGGTTTTTGAAATGGGTTTTAGCCCAAAATGAAGAGGATTCAATGAAGATTAATTTGGGATTTGTTTTACATGAAGATAGGCTCTAAGAACAAGCTCACTAGATAAATCTTTCTCAAACTCAAAAACTGTCTTTTGTGACTTCTTCGCCTTCTCTTGCACTTTTCATTGACCCTAGGCACTCTAGGTTATTGTAAAAGGACTTGGGAATGTCCAAGAGAGTAAGGGTGAGTGTTAGGGATCGTGGATCATGGTTTATATAGGGAATATATGGAGTAAACAAGCCTTAGAGTGCTAGACATCATTTCTGGCCAGATTTGTGTCTTTGTAATGATGCTTGCTTTAGACACCATTATAGTGCTTCATTAATTCCTCCACTTGAATACATTATTAGTCCACCATCAGGGCCTTTAGAATATGCTCAATCTAATTCATAAACTAGCTAACGTGAGGCAGAATATGAGGTGGAAAACAAAAGAAGGGAATTTGTGCTTTAAGAAAAGTTGTAATGGCATAAGTGGCTGGCTACTTGATTGCCTTGCTGCTACTTTCTCTTCTTATATTTTATGTAAGGGGCATGATCTGTGTCTGCTAATTGAGGTTACCTAACATGTAAGGGGCCCAAAGGTGCTAAAGGAAGAAATTAAATAAGCTAAAGACTTGATGTGCTGGAAAGTAGTGCTGAAAAGGTGGGAGAGGTGGGTATGGACGAATTTTGTATGCCATTTACCTCTCTTTTTTTTTGCTTTGTCAACACATTTAACTTGGTATATTGATGTGGTAACTAAGGTAGGTAATTACCATGAAGAGATAATGGGTAAAAACAACAAATTGGGATCATATAAAATAACCTTTCCTAGGTAACTTTCTTCGGTAAATTTCCAAGTTACCTTGCCAAGAGATTTTACCTTCTATACAACTACCATCTCATGGGTAATATTTAGGAATTCTAATAGCCTTACATAATATAAGAAAATCTAGCTTAATTCACCTTAAAGAGTGCTTTAAGGGGTTAATAAGTTAATACCTCTTTTTAGTGTCCAAAATGACCGAGGTAAAAACCGGATTTTTACTGAGGTAAGTTCTTGGCCAAAACTTGAGCTTTTGTGAAGGCTATAATTCCAAGGAGTGAATATCTATTTACTAGACCATTAATTCCTAGTAAAAGTCAAGGTTATAGTAAGGTAAAAATTCTAAGGAACGATTAACTTTTTACTAAGCCGTTAATGCCTAGTAAAATCTCCTCGTAAGAACTTTCTTAACTTTGGGGTATTTCAAAGTTGGTCAATGTTGACCATTGAACTTCCTTTGACTGATAAGAGGCGGCCTAAAGGAAGGGATGAGAGTGCCACCTTGCACTTATATCAAAATATCTTCTTAAAGTGATAAATCACCATTTATTATACATTAAAGTAATAAAACTTACCTTAAAAGCCAAAATCAGCCTTTCTCTTTCATTATCCACTGTAGCAACAAGTTACCCAGCTTCAAAAACCTCCCTTCCAGCCTTGGTAAGTGCAAGAACCAGCCAACTTCAAAGATCAACTCCCATGGCATAAGGTAAACATTCAAAACATGTAATATGTCATTCTCTTCATCTTTCCTTCCTCTTTCCATTGATCTAACTTGTAACCACTTCCATCCACTCATCTAGCACGAGTTGGTGTTCAAATGGATGGTGAAATTTTGGCTGAAACTCAGAGAAAGGGGGGAAGCAACCTTAAGACCTAATTAAGGTAAAAATGTGCTTTAAGCACTTAATTCCTTCTCTACATCAAATCTGGTTGATTTCTATTGTCCCCTTGGCTTATAATCCTTCTTTTATCATGCTTGATCAGTAGCAATTGCAACCACTTCATTTGGTGGCTGATTCTAAGCTTAAACTCCATTTTAAGCCATTCTAACCAAGGTAAACCCTAGTCTTCTTCTACCTTGATCATTGGCGGTTATATACCTTAGTTTAAAGAGTGTTTTGACACCATTCTTATTCTGTAAATTAGGGCCAAAATTACCTTGTACAAGCCTTGGGATTTCAAGGTAAAAATCTAGCTTTTTAATGGCTTATGAGTACTGTTATGGTTAGTTCATGTTTGGAACCTAACCATATCATTATATTGTGGTTAGAACACATTTTAGAAGCTGTGGACATTTTCCCCTAAAGTGTCGTGGCCAAACAAGGCCTTACCTTTGCTAAATCAAGGTATAAACCACCTTAAACTCATCTTTGATGTGTTAATATGTGTTTAAGTCTGTGTACAATATATTGCTGTGAGTGAACCTAGTGAAATAGTCAGAGTTAACCTTATGTTAACTAGGAAATGAGTTAGTAAATTTATCTAAGTGATTAAATAACATAGTTGTCAAATTTAAGACATTATGTGGAAAATTGGTAAATATGGAGAAGATATGGGTAAGGCCGAGAGTTTAATGCATTTTGGAACATTTATGTGTAATTTATTTTATAAGCTATTGTTTGTAATAAGGCCATGTACTTTAGGCCATTTTAATTATGTATTTTAATGTTTTAATTAAGTTTAAGGGTATATTACAAATTCCGGAAATATATAGGGGCTTAAACTATAATTAAATGAAATTTTGAGGCTAAATATTAATATAGCCGAAAGTTAGGTGTTAAAAGGAGTTTAAATAAAAATTATAAGATTTTATAAAGTTTTGGGGTGGAAATTTAATTACCTAAAGTTTATGGGTTAGAAATGGTATTTATAACCCTTTGGTAAAATTTGGTGATTTTTAGAATAGTATATGAGTATGTAATAAGATATGTGTATAATATATAGTTTTAATGATATTATAAAACTATATGTTATAAATAGGGTCAATTGGTAAATGTAGACAGTTGAAGGGTTGGAAAAATAATTTAGAACAGCCTAGGGGTCTGTTCGGAAATGAGGATATCATATGTCTATATGGTATATTTAAATTAAGGTTTAAAATGTTATATTATATGGTATATATATAACATGGTATAAATTATGGGGTGATATTGTAATAAACATAAAGATATGGTAAGTTAATAAAACTAGATTATGGATGTGCCTTTTCGGCAATTAAAAATAGTTTTGTATAAAAACTATAGGTTATAAGTTATATAAGATACAAAATATCATATTATATGATACTAGTATGAGGTATAACATTACTAATGTTATGTAGTCAAAATGAAATTAAAAGGGAATATAGTGCTGTACCGAAAATATATGGTTTGGAAAATGAATTTTAGACTATGGTCTACAATGTTATAAATGTTATAACAATTATATGGTATTAATGAAATTTATAAACTAAGGTATATATTGAATAAACCTTATGAGTTGTAACTATAAAACATAAAATGTTACATAATATTAAGATAAGGATCTTAATATAAGTTGTATAATATAATACAATTAATGGGAATAATCATCTCATATAAGATGATAAAATGTGACATATAATATAAGAGTTTTATAATACATGAAACTTACATATATTGATACATATATATAATGCGAGAGACATATATAAGGATGGATATATTATGGTTGGAAACCATATAAAATAAATGGTGAAGATTATTACATGAATATAGTTTATGAACTATAATTTATAAGTTTTGAATTCAAATGTAGTTTATTACAAGATTAATGGATTATATAATACAATGTATTATAATGGATGGTGGGATAATAATACCATATGATAAATAATGCAAATATGCATGCAACTATAGGTTATATGCCTAAGTTCAAGAATGAACAAAATTAAATGAATATGATGAATTAAATTCAATAATCGAATTGTGACACACTACAAGTCTAAGTAACAAAGCCGACTGGTTTAGGGAAACCCGTAACAATCAACTGTTGAAATCCAGGGATGAACTGTCGGGGCTACAATGTTATTCAGAAATACTGGATCTAGTTAGTCATGGAGATTGACTCATAGTGTTGTACTGTTTAGATCGTACTTCAAATGGAGGTGCCCGACAAGCTTAGTGGTCTACAGCGCATCCTAGGTCTAAGGTCTACGGTATATAAAGGGGTTTGATCTGGATTGTCCTGAGTATTCCCTCGGGTCTAGATATTATTTGATGTGTGATAAGATTTCTATATGGATGCTTATATGCATGTGTGTGATTAAGCTGTATATCTGCTTGTTATTGTCGCATTATTACTACTGTACGCGAATGCCCATTGGGCTAATATTACGTCGACTATAGATCGACTTATATAAACATACATATGCGTTCAATGTGATAAAATGATGGTTAATTAATATAATACCCTTAGTATTATAATTATGTAATTAAATAGCCTAAGTAAAACACTTAGGTACGAGATACGACAATGTCGGTCTCTAGAGCATGGATCTCGAACATGAATACGACCTAGATTACTTCTAGGCATGCGTAAGACCCATTAGGCAGCTAAGTAATAAAATGTATTCTCCATAAAACTAAGAGTATATCTTAGGAAATGATTAAGACACTTAATCCTATTAGAGAATTGGTATGAGATGAGGGGAGGAATCCAGTGTAGTTTACGAACTACCTAGTTGTGCATTTTTTATCACTGAGGGGATACCCGATCAGGTTCCGCTCTAGGAAATTTCCAAATGAGCCCTAATTGGATTGTGGGTCGGATAGTACCTGCTGTTGGTACACGGCTACGGCCTTTATATGGACGCCTTACGAGGCACAGTGAATGACCAGGGGCCTCCGGATCTCTGGCAACATGAGCACCTTTGTGTGTATGGGAGGACTACTGTCCATTGGTAAGGTTAATTCGGGTTGTCGTACATGACATCCAACTGGTAAATAATTATATATGGTTTGGTTGGACGGGGCCTTGAAGGCCGAATATTAATATGTATGGAAACCGTTCGCTAAAAGTGATTATGCACTTTATTGTAATTATTTGATACATTCATTTATGCAACTATTGATTGTGAAATGTAGTGATTGTATGGGTTGGATGGCTCTGTGTTTACGCATGATTGTTAGAGTATTATTTATATCTGTAAACTGGTAAAGCATGAAACCGATCTAATATCAAGACGGTTAAAATGACTAAGTGACCGATAGGGTCTGAATGCAAGCCTAGCATACTCAGCATTTATCGCTGAGCTTCACAACATTGTGCAGGTTGCTGATCATCGTCGAAGCCGAAGTGCGGGACCTGGGTAGTTAGGTTTTTGATTTATCTACCGCACATGGAATACACTTGTATAGTTATGTTGGGCTTCGGGTTGTAGGATGGTACTATTGTATTTAATCAAGGATGGATAGACGCTCACTTGTCTTCGGATATGGTTATGGACCTAGCATGATGTATAGGATTTATCTCGTTATCACTGCGGTTTAGTATCGTTGTTTAGTATTGTTGTTGTATTTAGTTTCTGCTTCGTTACCCTCATGGGCGAGTAATGGTAGGTGACACCCGAGTGAGAATTAATATTGTTGTTTATACTTCTGATGTAAGACGTTTTTAATTATGCTACGTGAGGGATTATTACGTGATTATCGAGAGGGGTGTTACAGTGGTTGTGGGCAATGTTTCACACTCGCCCACAGGGTTTAAAAGTACCCAATTTAAATGTACGTCTCTTTTGACGGTGGTTAAGGGAGTTTACTTTATTCCCTTCGGGTTGAAAAGTACCCGGTTGTTAAGTATGAGAATCTTAATCTCGTCTAAGAGGGTTTAATCATACCTGACTCAATATACGTCACAACGACGGCGGTTATTAGAGAGTTGTGTTACTCTTCTAACAGGGTTTAAATGTACCCAAGATAAGTTAAGTATTGACTGAGTAAGTGGCGGTTCCGTCCTTTGGTATGTCCACAATAAGTAACTAAGGGCCATAATGAGATATATGAACAGTTAACTGACTTGTTATATCGATGTCTCGTTATTCTGTTAAATTGAAATGTTGTGTTTGTTTGAATAAATGTTATACTATGCATGATGTGTGTTTACAGTATTAATATTAATTGTTTAAACGAATCAAATGCATGTTAACTACCAAGTAGTTGAGTGTGGCCCAGTAGCTCGTGGGCTGCACGTCTTTTATATCAGCCGTGGTGCTGACCCCTTTGGGGCCTCATATAATTTTTTAGGTACTTGATGATGACTTGACCCAACCGAGAGTAGGCGGGGTAGATTTTGGACTGGGAGCCCTTTTGAGTATGTATTGTCTCTGTTAGAACTTATGTATCTATCATAAGTCAAATGTTTTGTATTTTCAAAGAAATGAACTTAATAGAACTCGGTATGTATGTATGTTTATGGATTATGATCGGAGTTAAGATGGAATATGTATTCAGTTCGTCAGACCGTACGAGTGTAGTTAGTAAGGCCTTGTTAGTCACAAGGGTGACTAACGGCGGTAACACCAATATTTAGTTTAAGTTTATCCGCTGCGAATTTAATTAAGTATGGCGACGTTAATTACCGTTTATCGTGTTTTAAGTATTGGGGTGTTACACTTCTAGAACAGAAGGTACCTCTCTGCTTCCTAATACTTGGTAGGTAGTTCTAGACACTCAAAAGCGTGTTTTTCTTCCACTTATGTAACACCCCAAAACTACTACTCCTTTTACATGATATATGATTAATAAACAAGTGTAACATTACAACAGCGGAAGCATTAAAAACCTAACAGGGTGTTATCGCTACATTCACAACCACTATGAATGCTAAGGATTTATATATTACATAAACTAAAATTGAACAATATTACAACTTGTTTAATTACAAACCTAGTGCATAGTACCAAAATTTCTCAAAATGATCTAGGTGGAAGTCTCTAGTTCCCTGATTGCCCACGCTCACGTGCACCTTCAAGCCTACGGTGAAACTTTGTTAGTATCTGTACATGTGGTCATTTAAAAACAACACAAAGAAGATACCACAAGGCACAATGCCAGAAACTTAGCAAATGCTGAGTAAAATAAAAGTTATCATACAAAGTAGCATATCAGAGTAAGTATATATATGTATATATATATATATAATTCACCAAACATCCAACAAATCAAGTAAAAATAATAAAGCATCCAAATGTCCATATTCATCAAGTTTTTCATTAACCAATTCATTTATTTGCCAACATTCTTCTATTACCATCTAAACCAAGTCTAGGGATAAACCCTGATCATATAGGCGATCTATCCTTTTTCATCTTTACTTGATATATTGGATGTATAAGTTAAATAGAAATGTGGATGCTTTCGTATGAATATAAATGAAGCTTATAAGTTAACTTAAAATGGTTTTGTAGTTGAGAAGTTAGCCTTAGCAATCACTAGTGAGTGGTTGTGGCGGTAGCACCCCTGAAATAATTTGCCAGTCTTCCGCTACGTTGTTCTAAGTTTTTGTAGGTCTGAGATTTAGGGTGCAACAAAAACACTGGAGCGAGGAAACTGTAGAGGAGAGAAAGGAATCGGCACTTCCGCTACGTTCTTCCATTACCATCCAAACCAAGTCTAGGGATAAACCCAGTTTTTTTCTTTCTTTTGTTTCGAGTTCTCAAAGAGAGTGTCATGTTATTTTCTATCTTAAGTTAGTGAGATTATGTCATTAAGGCTGATTTTATTAACTCAGAAGAGAGGAGGAATAAAATATTCTTTTGTCATTGTATTAGTAAATTTAGGAAGGGAGTTCCTGTTCACGTTATTTCATCTTTTTTCCTCATTCCTCTTTCTGATTTCTCATTCTGCTTTCTTCTCCCTTTGCTCTTCTCCTTCTCCATTCCACTCTCTCTTGTTCTTCCTTCTCCGATCCGCTATTTTGCTTCTAGAGTTCGATAATAGTATGGTCATACGTGAGAGTTCCAGTCTGTCAGTCCGTCAGAATCCAAGTTTGAGATTAATGATTTGGTTTTGTGTTCGTTTTGCGTTTCGTCTTCTCCATTTCTGATTTTGGTTCCGACTCCTGGTTTCAGTCAGTTGTTCGTTAAGATTCATGCGTGGATTTGAAGAGTGTGTTGTGGGGATTGTAACACCCCAACTCAATCCAAATGTGGTCTCGCAACTTAACAACATATATATATACATGTCACAGCGGAATTCTTTACACTCCAGGACCTTGCCACGGTCTGACTACAGAATATACCGAACATTAGTACATAACAACCTTAACCAAATACATATTCTTCTTACAATCCTCTCAAAAACCTATACATCTTACTAGCTCAATTGCCATACGAGTGTACATGCACAACTCGTAGGTCACACTTAATCCTTAACACTTGTATCCTCTTCTTACTCTTGCGACGGCCGCTTCCTGATGTACCTGTGTAGTAAAAATAGCCCCCAAAGGGGGTCAGCACGAATGCTGGTACGATCCCCTCATGGCCCCCAAGCTAACGCGGCTACGACGACTAATTGTCGATAGCATGGAGGTTGATTAAATGCACAACATAATAGTAAATGCTGTAAACAACAATCCATATATGAACAATCAAAGTTCACACACAATGAACGACTTAAATGTGTTCCCTTAATTAGAGAGTGATTTATTTAACTCCTTAAGTAATGTTCCCTCTTAATCTTAGTCCGTCCTTATCTCACCTCAATCTTAGTCTTATCTTAATCTTAGAAACAACCATCATTTAATAAGGAGTGGATGTAGCTTATCTTAATCTTAATATTACAAACCATCCTTTAAAAAGGAATGGTTGCAACTTATCTTAACCTTACCTTAATCTTAATCTTAACTTATTCTCAGTATACAAACCGTTCCTGAAGGGGAATGGTTGTATCCTAAGTCCAAACCTGGGATTTAGGTGATCCCACCGCACCATCTTAATGCCACCTACCCTGGACGGGAGTCCAGCGTAGCTGAGCCGGCGACCGGCCCTAGGCTACAAGTCCGAAGAAAAGTCCTTAAGCGGAAGTCGAATCTGCTATAGATACCGACCCCCTTTCCTTAGCATGCATGACCGGAGATCGGTCCCGGGTTTCCTCACTCAAGTTCCAGTTAGTAGTTATCTCAAGACCATGTTTGTTGGTTAACCTCTTTCGGTTCATATCGTCCCTTATTAGGGGGCGTTCCTTAGTCTCACTCAATTCCTTACTAAACATTGGTTAGTAAGTTCTCACGGTATGTTGTGTTAGTTTCCAAACATCACACAACAACACAATAAATATAATATATTCCGGTTGCATGCTTTATCTTGTTTAGTGAGCACACAAAAACAAATAGCACACAAGCCGAGGGACACCTCGTTAGCAAGCAGGTCACAAGAGAACTGTATCGTTCACCGTTGGTCGTTTTGGTTGCTTACTCTCCTCCGGAGTCCAAATCCCCAAGTCCTAAAACATTCATTCAGTTTTAGGTTGTTAATCACTTAACTTAATCCAACTTACTTAACTTGCTTAACTTACTTAATCCCTTAATGATTCCCACCTAACACCCCTTAAGTCTTACAACTTAATCTTACAACTTAACCTTAAACTTTTAAGTTTATACTTAACTTAACTTAATCCCTTAAGTTCCTAGGGTCCTAATCATTACCACCCTACCAAAGGTATACCTTATTACCTATTACCTTTCTTAGAATTTAGAATTTCTTTTTTTTTTTATTTATTTTTAGGCCCGACCGAACTTTCGGCCGATCTTACCTAAGGTCGGTCCATTCCAGAACACTTCATCGTTTGAAAATTCTACCCCGACCGACCTTGCAAGTCCGGTCCCAAGGTCGGTCCATTCCCGAGAGTTTCCCCGGGGGAAATTTAAGCTCGACCGAACTTGCCAAGTCCGGTCCCATGTTCGGTCGATTCCAGAGACTTATTACCGTACAAAATACATGCCCGACCGACCTTGCAAGTCCGGTCCCAAGGTCGGTCCATTCCAGAAACTTTCTCTGGTAGTGTAATTTGAGCTCGACCGACCTTGCAAGTCCGGTCCTAAGGTCGGTCGGCTCCAGAACCTTGTTTCTAAATTCTCTTTTCAACTCCAAACTTCTCCACAAGTTCCCCCATGTGTCCTAATACCATTTAGGCACTTAAACTCACCTTTAAACATCCACTAAAAACTCCTTAGCTACTTTCTCAATTCTTACTAGGAATTCATAACACTTGTTTACACCTCTTAAGGCCTTTACATGTCACCAAACAAGACCTAAACATCATCTAAAACCATTACCATTCAATCCCCCATCATTAGAAGCCAAAAACAAAAATTTTTCTTTTTCTCTGCACTGGACCGCCCCTCTGGGGCGGTCCCCAGGGGCGGTCCCAACCAGAAGCTAATTTCCTGCACGATTTGCCTGGACCTCCCCACAGGGGCGGTCCCTAGGGGCGGTCCACAGCAGAACCTATTTTCCAAAGTGCTTTTCTCCTCATTTTGAACTCCAAATTCACCCCAATCTTTTCCCACTCAATCCACAATCTTTCCACATGTTTCCTACATGTTTAAACACCTTAAAACATGCACTAAATCTACCTCAAAAATCACCAAACTTGGCACTCAATTTCTTACGAAAATTCTTACACTTAACACTTGATTCCTTACACTTCCCTCTTGTGACTTTGCCTAAGACCTCAACTAATCATTATGTTTCTTTACCACCATCTCAACTACTCCTCAAGCATCATTTTGCACACCCATTTGCCTTACTCAAACTTCTCAAAGTCATATATAATCTAGCACATGCTTACATCCTTATAAGTCATTATACCTTATTTTTCCTTCGAACTTTGTACAAGTTTCCTAGCTTCCTTAACCATGGTTTTGGTGCATAAAACTCACCATTATAACCCCTAGTCCCTCTTATACATTCCTAGGTCTTCCTAGTACTCAAGAACTCCATGGTTTATCCATTTTCACCAAATCAACCCTTAGTGATCACTAGAACATCCTTAGTCATAAAATCTCCTTAGAACACCTTAAACGCTTAGTTTCCTACTCAAATTTCGCCATAGTTTCTCTAGTATATTATCATGCCCAAATGCATTGTTTTCCTCATTCAACCATCTCACATACATCAAGTCTTTTCTCATCATATTTTCTCATCCAAATCAACTCATTCATAATAACTCAATATAGTGCAATAATCTTAAATTGCATAGCACTAAGGCTCTTAAATGACATGGCTCTTAGGCCCTTAAATGACATGAATTTAAACACTGAATTTCCCACAATAAAAGCTTTCCACCTGCAAATACACCCATCAATCTCATAGTAGTTATAATGCTCTTAAAATCCATCTTAAACTTATATTACTAACTCATTCCCATTGGCTCCTTAGTCACAAGTTCACAAGCTTATTTAAGTTCTTCTTTTTCTTAGGTTATATAACCCAATACACAATGTAAGCTCTAAGCCACATTGGTATCCACCTAAACTCATCCCTTAAAACTTAAACCACCATTAGGTAGGAATTTTACCTTGTTTTCTCAAGCTTATCTTAACTTCCTCCTTAGACCTTCTTCTTGCATGAATCTCGGCCACAACTTAAATTCCCCTTGCCAATGTTCTAATCAATATTCAATGACTCATATGAGTACTAAACAATACACTAACCTCAAGGAATAAAAACCTAGGTTAGGAATGTGTTCTAAGGCATAAAAGTGGATGATTACCTTTGAAGTCTCAAGATAGACTTTGGCATTGAATGAAATAGGACCTCCACTAGTCCTTGGTGAATAAATCAAGCTAGAACAAGGCATAAAAACATAGCCCCATGAGAAGAAATTTTCGGCCATGTAGAAGAAATGATGGAAACATGGTTTTTTTACATTTTCTTTACCTTAAGAGAATGGAGAAGCTAATGAGCTCTTCAAACTTGATTTTCCTCCATCAATGGAGTTTTCTCATGGCACCAAACTTGAGCTTTGAAGGATTTGAAAAGATAGGAATGAAGGCCTTGATCTAACTAAGAGAAATCTATGCTTACTTTTCGATTTGGAGCAAAGATGAACATTTGGTGAGCAATTGAAGGTGGAGGCACCATGGATGGAGCTCTCACGGTTTTGGAGAGGGAATAGGTAGTAAAACCGATGGTGAAGGTGGGAAATGAAGAAGAGAGGAGAGAGAAGGTATAAGAAGATATTTGTCATTTAAAAGCAAATAGTGAATTTACTCACTTTCCCACCTCTTTCCTTACTTACTAGCACATGTGGTGAGTCACCACTTCAAAAACCGTTCCCCCTTTAATAATAAGATACTTTTGGTCTTTGTTGACCAACTAATTGACTTAAGTTGATTAAAACTTAAACTAGTCACTATTTGGCACTATTCACTAATCAGTGCACATATTTCTGAAATTTTTGATTTCCCATTGATTTAGACTTCCTAATGTGATACTAATTAGTACACATGTTGATTAAAGAGTAATGATGGACATTTAGCCACTCAAAACTCAATTCTAAGACAATTTCTCAAAAATGTGCTTTAAGACTTCTTAAAGCACATTTTGTGTTTTAACTTGTTTTCAAGCTTGGTTTTCTTTTCTAATTGATTTAAAATGACCATTAGAATATTACTAAGGTCTTACCATGATATTTGGGTACTCACCCAAGTCCCTCCAAGCTTAGAGCACATTTTTGCCCTAATTGCCCTTAAGGCATTTTCTTGTGTTTTCCTTGTTTAAATTGTCTACCAATCTTTCTAAGGCATATTTTAGCCTTACTACATCATTATTTGATGTTTACTTAGCATACTTAGGTTTGAGATATTTCAATCTACCCCCCTTAAAAGAACTTTGTCCCCAAAGTTCCCATGCATCTTATCTTATTGGAATACATGTCTTACCTCATTCCTTAGATCATATAGATCATACTTATGTATACTTAATCTCATTGGATCATTAGATCCACCATATTCTTATACTTAAATATCACACAACATGCTTAAGCATGTGTAGCACTCAAAATTCCTTTTGTTCCTTTTTGATGATTAAAACATTCACATAACTTCCAACGTATTCTCCCATGTCACCGGTCCGTAGACAATGACTCATTCGTCCTCGTCACCATGGGCCAGAATACAAAACACGCTGCTCTCCCCATGTCACCGGTCCGAAGACAAAGGCTCATGCGTCCTCGACTTCATGGGCGAGACTCAGTAAAAAGGTAATCCTTTTTACGAGGTCATGTGAGGAATAATTCCTCTAGTTAAAAATAATCAACTCCAATTTCATTTTATCTTAAGGCCTCTATCCTTAGTGTGATTTAATTGTGACCACTGGTAGGGAGTTTCAGGAATCATCCTACCCTGATGTGATCAGCATCAGTGTAGAACCATCCTTCCACTCCAATTTGTGTTCGGTTTCCCTTGATCCCTAGAAAATCAAGTTCCACCTCCCACGTCATTTTCAAACATCCAAATAATTCACTCATGTCCAATTTTCTATCTTTTTAGTTCTTCTAATCATAATCAATTCATCTCCAAAGTGTGGACTCATTCCATCTAACATTCCCAATTCATCTCTTAGTAATTACCTCAGACTTAAATTCCTACTAAATTCTATATCAGTCTCATACCAACTTCCACTGTCTCATACCACATAGCATTACTATTTCCTAACCCATAATCATATCAAATTGTATCCCATAATGTTATCTTATTCTTATCTCCCACATAGTCTCATATTGACTCATACCTCATATATTCTTATTTCTTAAGTCTCCTTAATCCTCTTCCTTAATTCTCTTAACTTGTACTCACACCGGAGTTAACAAGATAGGTACTTAATATGTATGGTATTCACATCTTCTGTGTGCAATAACCATGATTTATCTCAAAATGTTTATGTAAAACATATTCTCAAATTATTTTGTGCTATGCACACCGTAGTTTATGTACTCAGTACACAAACATACGCTAAGCGGTTTTCGCTCTACCCCCTTAAAATGGATTACGCCCACGTAATCAACATTACATGATCTTTGAACATAAGTTCAAGATGTCTAATTCTTACCAAGCATTCTACCTTCCATGTCATCTATCTTACTTAGAATTCGATTGGGAATGACTTAGTCTCTGTATCAAGGATTCTTAACGGTACTTATACCATTTCCTTAACTTAGTTTGGTCTAATCTTAAAGGTAGTGATCTGCTAGCTTCCGCTGTACCACTCTGATGTTCTTAGGCTTAACTGCTTCACTTATCTTTTTATAGTATTGTATATCCTCCTGTCTCCTTACAATTTAGGTATATTGGTCTCTCAATGGACACGTGTTATCTTTATATATACACGGCCTTAATGAGTTGTAACTCGTCTATCCATTCTTCTTGAAGATCTTATGTTCATACTCTTAGTGTTTTCTCGAATGTCTAAGTTGTTCTCTCCAACTAACCTTTGGTCTGAGGATGATTCTTAATCTGAAACTACTGTTTAATGCTTATTGCGTTTTACAGTTTAATCTCTCACATCACAAGACATATCCAATGTCTGTACTTAACAATCCGTGCTCTTCGCACTTCATAGTCCTTAATTATTTGTTCTCTGATTCCCTTGCGTTGCTGGTTCGACTGAATTCTTCTCTTTGACTGTTTGTGGTAGTAGCTGTTCTTGTCTGATCTTGCGTCGTTGTCCGTGGTACGGAGTCGACTACCTCCCGTGTTCCTTACACCACTCGTTCACATGCATGGGGTACCTTACTGGTACATTACTACTTACCCAACTAACTCATAAATGAGCGTGTCAGGCCTGCAAGCCCCTGTGGGGTGCAGTCGTCCCACGTTTCATTTTAGTAAACTCATAGTGTCCGTCACACGTTTAGCTATTGCTAATTATGAAGTATTCTGTTGTCGATCTCCTCTTTCATCGTTCCATAATAACATTTATTGTTCTTCTTGAAGTCAATCAAGGGAAATCCAGTTACTGTGTTCTTGGTTATGGTATGCTCCAGCTCCTTTCTGTATTCCGTACTGATTCGGTCTCTTAATAATTGAGGTCTCTTCCGTAGAGCCTCTTATCTTGTTCCTCATATTTATGCTACTAGGAATGCACTTCCAGTTCCTTAAGGAATGTTGTGTGCTTCCTGTGTAATCTTACCAAACCAAGTCCAGACTACTGGCCTCAATGCTCAGTTCGTCTACCATCTTATTTCTTACTTATGCTGGTCTTAACTCATAAATCTAATTGCCTCAGTGTCAATATTTGACGGCTCATACATAATGGTCGCCTTACCGCGCACCATGACTTAATCCACTTATCTAACTATTATACTCACGACCATTACTACCGTGGTAGTTGGCCTTTACCATGTTGCCCATTAATGGTGCAACCCCTTACTCACTTATTCTAATGTCTTACCTTATACTCAATCCCTTCTTGGTGTAAACACACTGGGAGTTCTCTCATTCCGGTATTGGCGGTTGTCGTACCGTGTTGTAAAATAGTTGACTCTTGATATGAAGATGTTCTGCTCCAATCTCAGATTCGTAAGTAGGATATCTCTTTCGCTTTCTTTCATCCTTAGTGATGTTATCTACCATGTAATTTAACTGGTTACTGAAGAAGTCATCCACTGAATCACAAGCTCTTCTGAGCATTGATTAATTGACGTGCCATAATGTGCAGTCACAATGTTTATCTCTGACAATTACTAATTCTTACATCCTGGGTGTTGGATATGGGGTCTATCTGTGCAACCTTCCTTATTACTCAAGTGTATCTGGTATGTTCTAAGGTAATCTCAAGGTTCATAGTTTCCATTTTCTAAATAAAGTGTATTTTATCTCTAATATGTGAAAGACCTTTTGAGGGGTTCATTCCCACTCATGGCCTCACAACAAGGAGAGGTATCCCCACCCTAAAAGGCATGGTTCGTTCTCCGCTCCTGTCCTTAGCATTATCTCAATATTCTCATTGGTACCCTTTCTTGGTAATGTTCTTCCCAAGCTAAGTTGTAGGTTTGGTAACCGTTCATATCTACAAATTGTAGTCCCTTCGTGGCTTAAACAAGCTCTCTTATAACTTACTGCGCCTCGGGCTCTGATGTGGTTAACATCCTTGGCTCGTAGGCTCTTAATGCTTAATGTCTCAGTTCATTATTTGTACTCTTACTCATCTGCAGGTCATCCCTATAAGCTTCTGGTTCTTTGAGCACTATCCACCGTTAGGTTACATACTAAATGTAGGATCGGGTTTCATGATAAGTTGATGCATCCTGCTTCCTGCTATGGAAGTTGTTCAGGTGATCTGAGGTCACTTAGTGTCTTTGGCAATACTGTCGTTTTATTAGACTTATGTCCTTTAGTAATTAAGGTTCAGTTCGTATTAGGCGTTTGCCTTAAGGTGTCCAAGTTGGATATCATCCTGTCATCTTATGCTCCCATCTCAACGCTTCGTTCAACTTCCGTTGACTATGCCACCCGTTGATGATCAATCATACTTGGGTGTTAATGAGTTAAACAAACAGTGTCAACTGTCATTCATCAGTTGTTCGGCTCGACTATGCCCGCTCCTTTTTAGAAAACGTTATGTCAACGGTCTCAATGGTGTCTTATTGTACATTCCTAGTATGTTATTGCTTACATATTGTTTTGCTCGGATCACCGAGTGATCTCTTAGGTTTTCCTTATGGAGTTTGAGGTTGGTGTTCTTACCGTACTGTCGGTTGTTGTTGTAGTGGGTTATACCGTTGCTAATATTTATATGGTTTAGTATTATGTCCAAGTTCCACTCCTGGCTGACTGGCGTGCCACCTTATCTCATTTTGGTCAGGCCGTCGGGCCTTCCAAGGTCTTATTTTCCTGTTCTTATGGTTTTACAATCCGGTGCTATTATGTGTTACAACTGTAGCGTTCTCCTATTTCGCCTTGATGGCTTTTCGTGTGGCTTAACCGTGGTAGCACTTGCTATGGCAAGTGCGCCATGCAGGATGGGTTATTGGTACAAGGTACATCAGTAGTGACACTTCCTTCTGATTTCCATGTAATTGGTAGTCCTCGGGACTCCTTTGATAATCTCTTATTTTGGGTAACCGTCCATCCGGCAGTTTCCTTGTTGTTTGACAGTACTGTCATTTATCAGGGTGTTCCTCTTTTGAGGGGACCCCTTAACATTCTCTTATGTCTTAATCCTCGCTCCTGTCTCCACACATTTTGTTGTGGTTATTAAGTAACAATTCTCTTTTAGGCACTACCTCGTAGTCCTATTTCGGTATACATTTGTATGAATTTCTACCTCGTCCGCATTATGTCGGCCAGGTCTTGTAACCTTCCTCATTGTATGGGGTTTGGAGTTCCCGGTTCTTAACTGGACTTTCCAGTAATCTCAATCCTGGTGCTTTGTATTATCCTACTGTTATGCTCCTTCGGACCACTGTCCGGTACTCATGTCACTTCCCTTTTTCCTTTCTATTGCACCCGTAGTGCTTTCCTCATCATTGGTATTGCGGGTTATTTCGACTGCGTAGCATGTCGACCCATGTTGCCGGTAATTACCATTCCCTTATTGATAGAATTCCATAGGTAGCGCCTGCTTCTCTGTTGCGCTCCATTAAAAACCTCCAAGTTCTCCGTAACTGTTGTGCAACTAGGTGTTTCTCGTACTGCTTATTGTTAGCTAACTGCCAGATCGGGTTTCCCCGAGTAAGATAAGACTTTCTTCTCTCTGGCGTTTGTTCCACATATTTAGGGTTAGGGATGTGGAGGGCGGGCCTAGGTACTATGGATGTGCGGTAAACACCGGGAAGTCCTGACTAACGCACCTCTCACTCTATCTCTCAACCCTTAACCCATAACTCAATCTGAACCTCAACATTCTCCTAAGTTCGGTATTTCTTGTCTTCAGAGCGTAACTACGCTCTGATACCACTTTTTGTAACACCCCAACTCAATCCAAATGTGGTCTCGCAACTTAACAACATATATATATACATGTCACAGCGGAATTCTTTACACTCCAGGACCTTGCCACGGTCTGACTACAGAATATACCGAACATTAGTACATAACAACCTTAACCAAATACATATTCTTCTTACAATCCTCTCAACAACCTATACATCTTACTAACTCAATTGCCATACGAGTGTACATGCACAACTCGTAGGTCACACTTAATCCTTAACACTTGTATCCTCTTCTTACTCTTGCGACGGCCGCTTCCTGATGTACCGGTGTAGTAAAAACAGCCCCCAAAGGGGGTCAGCACGAATGCTGGTACGATCCCCTCATGGCCCCCAAGCTAACGTGGCTACGACGACTAATTGTCGATAGCATGGAGGTTGATTAAATGCACAACATAATAGTAAATGCTGTAAACAACAATCCATATATGAACAATCAAAGTTCACACACAATGAACGACTTAAATGCGTTCCCTTAATTAGAGAGTGATTTATTTAACTCCTTGAGTAATGTTCCCTCTTAATCTTAGTCCGTCCTTATCTCACCTCAATCTTAGTCTTATCTTAATCTTAGAAACAACCATCCTTTAATAAGGAGTGGATGTAGCTTATCTTAATCTTAATATTACAAACCATCCTTTAAAAAGGAATGGTTGCAACTTATCTTAACCTTACCTTAATCTTAATCTTAACTTATTCTCAGTATACAAACCGTTCCTGGAGGGGAATGGTTGTATCCTAAGTCCAAACCTGGGATTTAGGTGATCCCACTGCACCATCTTAATGCCACCTACCCTGGACGGGAGTCCAGCGTAGCTGAGCCGGCAACCGGCCCTAGGCTACAAGTCCGAAGACAAGTCCTTAAGCGGAAGTCGAATCTGCTATAGATACCGACCCCCTTTCCTTAGCATGCATGACCGGAGATCGGTCCCGGGTTTCCTCACTCAAGTTCCAGTTAGTAGTTATCTCAAGACCATGTTTGTTGGTTAACCTCTTTCGGTTCATATCGTCCCTTATTAGGGGGCGTTCCTTAGTCTCACTCAATTCCTTACTAAACATTGGTTAGTAAGTTCTCACGGTATGTTGTGTTAGTTTCCAAACATCACACAACAATACAATAAATATAATATATTCCGGTTGCATGCTTTATCTTGTTTAGTGAGCACACAAAAACAAATAGCACACAAGCCGAGGGACACCTCGTTAGCAAGCAGGTCACAAGAGAATGTACCGTTCACCGTTGGTCGTTTCGGTTGCTTACTCTCCTCCGGAGTCCAAATCCCCAAGTCCTAAAACATTCATTCAGTTTTAGGTTGTTAATCACTTAACTTAATCCAACTTACTTAACTTGCTTAACTTACTTAATCCCTTAATGATTCCCACCTAACACCTCTTAAGTCTTACAACTTAATCTTACAACTTAACCTTAAACTTTTAAGTTTATACTTAACTTAACTTAATCCCTTAAGTTCCTAGGGTCCTAATCATTACCACCCTACCAAAGGTATACCTTATTACCTATTACCTTTCTTAGAATTTAGAATTTCTTTTTTAATAAAAAAAAATTTTTAGGCCCGACCGAACTTCCGACCGACCTTACCTAAGGTCGGTCCATTCCAGAACACTTCATCGTTTGAAAATTCTACCCCAACTGACCTTGCAAGTCCGGTCCCAAGGTCGGTCCATTCCCGAGAGTTTCCCCGAGGGAAATTTAAGCTCGACCGAACTTGCCAAGTCCGGTCCCATGTTCGGTCGATTCCAGAGACTTATTACCGTACAAAATACATGCCCGACCGACCTTGCAAGTCCGGTCCCAAGGTTGGTCCATTCCAGAAACTTTCTCTGGTAGTGTAATTTGAGCTCGACCGACCTTGCAAGTCCGGTCCTAAGGTCGGTCGGCTCCAGAACCTTGTTTCTAAATTCTCTTTTCAACTCCAAACTTCTCCACAAGTTCCCCCATGTGTCCTAATACCATTTAGGCACTTAAACTCACCTTTAAACATCCACTAAAAACTCCTTAGCTACTTTCTCAATTCTTACTAGGAATTCATAACACTTGTTTACACCTCTTAAGGCCTTTACATGTCACCAAACAAGGCCTAAACATCATCTAAAACCATTACCATTCAATCCCCATCATTAGAAGCCAAAAACAAAAATTTTTCTTTTTCTCTGCACTGGACCGCCCCTCTGGGGCGGTCCCCAGGGGCGGTCCCAACCAGAAGCTAATTTCCTGCACGATTTGCCTGACCTCCCCAGCAGGGGCGGTCCTAGGGGCGGTCCACAGCAGAACCTATTTTCCAAAGTGCTTTTCTCCTCATTTTGAACTCCAAATTCACCCCAATCTTTTCCCACTCAATCCACAATCTTTCCACATGTTTCCTACATGTTTAAACACCTTAAAACATGCACTAAATCTACCTCAAAAATCAGCAAACTTGGCACTCAATTTCTTACGAAAATTCTTACACTTAACACTTGATTCCTTACACTTCCCTCTTGTGACTTTGCCTAAGACCTCAACTAATCATTATGTTTCTTTACCACCATCTCAACTACTCCTCAAGCATCAACTATTTCACTCATTTTGCACACCCATTTGCTTACTCAAACTTCTCAAAGTCATATATAATCTAGCACATGCTTACATCCTTATAAGTCATTATACCTTATTTTTCCTTCGAACTTTGTACAAGTTCCTAGCTTCCTTAACCATGGTTTTGGTGCATAAACTCACCATTATAACCCCTAGTCCCTCTTATACATTCCTAGGTCTTCCTAGTACTCAAGAACTCCATGGTTTATCCATTTTCACCAAATCAACCCTTAGTGATCACTAGAACATCCTTAGTCATAAAATCTCCTTAGAACACCTTAAACGCTTAGTTTCCTACTCAAATTTCGCCATAGTTTCTCTAGTATATTATCATGCCCAAATGCATGTTTTCCTCATTCAACCATCTCACATACATCAAGTCTTTTCTCATCATATTTTCTCATCCAAATCAACTCATTCATAATAACTCAATATAGTGCAATAATCTTAAATTGCATAGCACTAAGGCTCTTAAATGACATGGCTCTTAGGCCCTTAAATGACATGGCTCTTAGGCCTTAAATGACATGAATTTAAACACTGAATTTCCCACAATAAAAGCTTTCCACCTGCAAATACCCATCAATCTCATAGTAGTTATAATGCTCTTAAAATCCATCTTAAACTTATATTACTAACTCATTCCCATTGGCTCCTTAGTCACAAGTTCACAAGCTTATTTAAGTTCTTTTTCTTAGGTTATATAACCCAATACACAATGTAAGCTCTAAGCCACATTGGTATCCACCTAAACTCATCCCTTAAAACTTAAACCACCATTAGGTAGGAATTTTACCCTTGTTTTCTCAAGCTTATCTTAACTTCCTCCTTAGACCTTCTTCTTGCATGAATCTCGGCCACCACTTAAATTCCCCTTGCCAATGTTCTAATCAATATTCAATGACTCATATGAGTACTAAACAATACACTAACCTCAAGGAATAAAAACCTAGGTTAGGAATGTGTTCTAAGGCATAAAAGGGACGATTACCTTTGAAGTCTCAAGATAGACTTTGGCATTGAATGAAATAGGACCTCCACTAGTCCTTGGTGAATAAATCAAGCTAGAACAGGCATAAAAAACATAGCCCCATGAGAAGAAATTTTCGGCCATGAAGAAGAATGATGGAAACATGGTTTTTTCTTACATTTTCTTTACCTTAAGAGAATGGAGAAGCTAATGAGCTCTTCAAACTTGATTTTCCTCCATCAATGGAGTTTTCTCATGGCACCAAACTTGAGCTTTTTGAAGGATTTGAAAAGATAGGAATGAAGGCCTTGATCTAACTAAGAGAAATCTATGCTTACTTTTCGATTTGGAGCAAAGATGAACATTTGGTGAGCAATTGAAGGTGGAGGCACCATGGATGGAGCTCTCACGGTTTTGGAGAGGGAATAGGTAGTAAAACCGATGGTGAAGGGGGAAATGAGAAGAGAGGAGAGAGAGAAGGTATAAGAAGATATTTGTCATTTAAAAGCAAATAGTGAATTTACTCACTTTCCCACCTCTTTCCTTACTTACTAGCACATGTGGTGAGTCACCACTTCAAACCGTTCCCCCCTTTAATAATAAGATACTTTTGGTCTTTTTGACCAACTAATTGACTTAAGTTGATTAAAACTTAAACTAGTCACTATTTGGCACTATTCACTAATCAGTGCACATATTTCTGAAATTTTTGATTTCCCATTGATTTAGACTTCCTAATGTGATACTAATTAGTACACATGTTGATTAAAGAGTAATGATGGACATTTAGCCACTCAAAACTCAATTCTAAGACATTTCTCAAAATGTGCTTTAAGACTTCTTAAAGCACATTTTGTGTTTTAACTTGTTTTCAAGCTTGGTTTTCTTTGCTATTGATTTAAAATGACCATTAGAATATTACTAAGGTCTTACAATGATATTTGGGTACTCACCCAAGTCCCTCCAGCTTAGAGCACATTTTTGCCCTAATTGCCCTTAAGGCATTTTCTTGTGTTTTCCTTAGTTTAAATTGTCTACCAATCTTTCTAAGGCATATTTTAGCCTTACTACATCATGATTTGATGTTTACTTAGCATACTTAGGTTTGGGGTATTTCAGGGATGTATAAAGTTTTACAAGTTCTTTGATTCGAGGTAGGTGGTAGACGGATTTAGTGTAGGTGTGTTCACCCATGGGGATTCTAGGATTTTGGTTCATTATTAAATGTATTCGATATGTTCTATGACTTTGATGTGAACTAGAGTAGGTTTTGAATTACGTTTTTGTTTTGCTAAAACCCCCTGGTGTTGTGTTTCGATAGCCTACTTAGTTATAGAAAGTTATGTGTTTTTAATGGTGATTTTGTGGCTTTGGAGTTTGTTTGTTTCTACCTTAGATTTTACATATTTTGCCTTGTCCGGACATCCCAAACAGGAAAGTTCAGATAGCATGCGCGGATGCCTGTATTTATGATGCTTTTTGTAGTGTCCAAACTTCCGTCCGGACATGTAAGTTTGGATGGTGAGCAAGGTTGAATTCTGGGTTTGCAATTCGACTTGCATCCGAAGATGTAAGTTGGACACAAGATCGGACACCTTCTACGATTTTTCTTAGGACATTGTCCAAACTTGTAAGTTCGTACAAAAGTCCGGTTGCATGTATTTTGAGTCTCTGCATGTGTCTGAACATGCAAGTTCGGACACATGTCCGGATGCCCCTCTAAATTTGGCTAAAATGTTTGTTTGACTTTCATTTTGCATTCCGTTTGCGGGGTTATGATCACCTATGTGTGTATAGGATATTTTGACACGTTTTGGTGTACATTAACATGCTTTTCCATTCAAAAAGTATTCATTATGTTTAAGATTCTAAACTTCTTTGAAAGTGTGATTTCGGTTTCCGTTTTCATTCATCTTTCGTGCTCCGATAGTTATGGCATAAGACTCTATTTTGAAACGACTTTGGTTTCAATACGTAAGAATAAATTATGCTATGGTGTTTGCATTTTATAACACATTATGTTCTATAAGTAAAGCTTTTGTTTTGGGGCCTAGTTACTTTGTCTTTTGAGTCGTGGATGGTGGGGTCTTGTTATCCTGTATCATGTTGCGTAGGATGTCCTTTCGTTCTGTTATACGGGTACTCTCCTAGTTTCTGTTCTAGGACGAGGGGTTCATTGGTCTATGGACCATTTCTACATTGTCGGGAATCTTTCAATCTGCGGGTATTTGGCCCTTTCAGCGTTGTCGAGGATCTTATGATCCATTGGTGTTTGACCATTTATGTATGCTCTAAGCTAGTGTCCCACTCTGATTTATGAACATTCTAATTTTTGAGCACCCTGATTTGTGGATTCTGACCAGCTCTGTTAAGTGCGTATTTTGGCTTTTGGTTTCTAAATAGTTTTGAGTTTTGACAACTTTTGACATGAGACCCTACTATATGCTTTGTCTCGTTCTGAAAGTGTCGTCTCTGCTTTTGTTCAGTTTTCTGTCTTCTGATAGTTTGATAAGTGACTTTCGATTTTTGAAGGGCTTTGTGGTTTTTGTAAATGCTTTCCCTATTAAGTTGTCTTTTATGAATTTTGTTTCGCTCTGCTTGTATTTGACTTCGAATCATTTTGAAAGACCTTTCGTTTGAATCTGATTTACAAAACATATGTATATGTAATCTATATTCTGTAAAAGTTTTTTGAGCATGCTTATACTGATAAAGTTTATCACCTGCTAGGCTGTGGTTTGCTTATCCTTATTATTGTCCTCTCATTTGCAGGTTGATTAGTTGGTTGGTTGGAGGTTTCTTCTTTCATCTTTTAGCTTTGTATTTGAAATTTGTATTTGTATTGTTGACCGTGTGATCCTTCCGTATTTTGGAGTCTATGAGTTTATTTCCATTTTGTTAGTTTCTCGTTTGTGAACTATATGATCAATCTTTAGTTTCTCGTTTGTGAACTATATGATCAATTTTTGTAAACTCTTGTACATGTAATATATTGAGTTTGAGTTTTTAGTTATTTGTTTCAGTTTTGAATTTCGTAATTTTAGGTAATAAGTGTATGATGTGTATCTACCATTTCCTCTGTAGAAGGATTTATTATCTACGGAGGTTCAGGCAAGTCGAGCAAAATCCTAGCTTTGGCAGGTTGTAATTCAATTTCTTTCGTAATTATAAAATGCACTAATTATCCCAAAAAGAAAAACATTAGCGAACACCCCCAACGGAACTAGCTTATATTAAAAAGCATTAAAGTCGTAAGCCCATGTTTCTTACAGTTCAAATGTCATCTAAAATTGAAAATTATACTCCGAAATCATGATCTCAATAACAAAACCACCCAACAAGTAAAACATAAATTCAAATTCAAGTTCTGATGATGCTCCTTGGAATACAGCACAATTCAGTATCAGCTGATCCAATAAGATTCAAAGAAGTAGTTTCTCTCCTGAAATTTTGGTGTAGGGTTGATCAAAACACAGACATTTCCCATAAAATAAAACACTCACGACAGGTATATGGCACGATACACAGAAAGGCCGAGAAGAGATAGATAATAAAATTTTGGAAGCTTAATCGCAGCAATAGCAACACTAATGAAAACATTTCTTTTACCAAAGTACCAAGCTGCTGCATACAAAAACTCTTCCAAGGAGAACTCTCACCTACATAACTAACCTTTCTCCCAGAGCACTAACCTTTGATCCTTTTAATGAGGTATATGAACAAAAATACCAGCAGCATTCAGACAGACTACCACAGCCATAACAAACCACTAACAGAATCTGTAATTAATTCCTCCGCTCCTCCCAGTATCAGCAAGGCCACCAATTAGTCCACAAATCTGCTGACAAGCATAGGATATATAAAAGTCTGGTGAGAAACTGATCCAGGGATGAATTGTGGTATTAAATCAGGCAGAAACTCCAACAGATAATTAAATAGAGAAATTAGCAATTTGGTTTGGCAGAAAACCTCAGTCATAACCTCAAGTTGAAGCTGACTCTGAAGAAGGTTGTTGAGGTCTTTGTCTCCTGGAACCAGGAGGGCCATCTCTTCTTCTCTCATATTTTCTACTCTCGTATTTTGAGTTATTCCTCTGTTTTGGTTGGTAAGTTGGGTACTTGCACGGTATGATCTCACCATTGATATATTTATCCCCTGTTATACAATGATTGTTAGAAGTTCAAATTTCTAACAACCCTAGTTCTACATAATAACATAAAAAAACGGTAAAAGTAACTTTGTAACTGGAAGGAAATTTTCAAGCAAACTGTAACAAAAATGAAGAGCTGCAAAAGTGCTCACCTCCATAATCCTT